>JALHLI010000047.1:0-531014 GCA_023349425.1 Anthopleura sola | reverse complement strand
TTTGCCAAAAAGTTTCGTTTTGATCACGTGAGGTGTTTCATGAGCAAAAGGCGGGGGTTTGAGCCAAAGGGCCATGCCCTCAGCGAAAAACCTCGTTTTTTTCGGTTTTTTGGGCCAAAAATTTTTGTCTTCAGCCACAACCCGGTTTTTTGCCGCCAAAAAGTTTCGTTTTGATCACGTGAGGTGTTTTCATGAGCAAAAGGCGGGGGTTTGATCCAAGCGGCCATGCCCTCAGCGAAAAACCTCGTTTTTTCGGTTTTTTGGGCCAAAAATTTTTCTCTTCAGCCATACTCCGGTTTTTTACCGCCAAAAAGTTTCGTTTTGATCACGTGAGGTGTTTTCATGAGCAAAAGGCGGGGGTTTGAGCCAAGCGGCCATACCCTCAGCGAAAAACCTCGTTTTTTCGGTTTTTTTGGGCCAAAAATTTTTGTCTTCAGCCACACCCCGGTTTTTTGCCGCCAAAAAGTTTCGTTTTCATCACGTGAGGTGTTTTCATAAGCAAAAGGCGGTGGTTTGAGCCGAGCGGCCATGCCCTCAGCGAAAAACCTCGTTTTTTCGGTTTTTTGGGCCAAAAATTTTTTTCTTCAGCAAAACCGCGTATTTCTCACCCCAAATGTGTTTTTCTCGCCCATAGTGAGGTTTTAGCAGTGAAAACGTCGTGTTTGCACCAAGAGAAAATTCTCAGCAAAATTCGAATTTTCTCAGCAAAAAACGGTTTTTTGGACGAAAAAGCACCTTTTCTCAGCCAAAACCCAAATTTTTTTCACCAAAAAGTTTCGTTTTTATCTTGTGAGGTATTTTCATGAGCAAAAACTGGGGGTTTCAGCAAAACAGCCATGCCGTCAGCGAAAAACCTCGTTTGAGGGCCAAAATAGCCATTTTTCAGTTTTTTGGGCCAAAAATTTTTTTCTTCAGCAAAACCGCGTATTTGTCACCCCAAATGTGTTTTTCTCGCCCAAAGTGAGGTTTTAGCAGTGAAAACGTCGTGTTTGCACCAAGAGAAAATTCTCAGCAAAATTCGAATTTTCTCAGCAAAAAACGGTTTTTTGGACGAAAAAGCACCTTTTCTCAGCCAAAACCCAATTTTTTTTCGCCAAAAAGTTTCGTTTTTATCTCGTGAGGTATTTTCATGAGCAAAAAGTGGGGGTTTTAGCAAAACAGCCATGCCGTCAGCGAAAAACCTCGTTTTGAGGGCCAAAATGGCCATTTTTCAGTTTTTTGGGCCAAAAATTTTTTTCTTCAGCAAAACCGCGTATTTCTCACCCCAAATGTGTTTTTCTCGCCCAAAGTGAGGTTTTAGCAGTGAAAACGTCGTGTTTGCACCAAGAGAAAATTCTCAGCAAAATTCGAATTTTCTCAGCAAAAAACGGTTTTTTGGACGAAAAAGCACCTTTTCTCAGCCAAAACCCAAATTTTTTTTCGCCAAAAAGTTTCGTTTTTATCTCGTGAGGTATTTTCATGAGCAAAAAGTGGGGGTTTTAGCAAAACAGCCATGCCGTCAGCGAAAAACCTCGTTTTGAGGGCCAAAATGGCCATTTTTCAGTTTTTTGGGCCAAAAAATTTTTTCTTCAGCAAAACCGCGTATTTGTCACCCCAAATGTGTTTTTCTCGCCCAAAGTGAGGTTTTAGCAGTGAAAACATCGTGTTTGCACCAAGAGAAAATTCTCAGCAAAATTCGAATTTTCTCAGCAAAAAACGGTTTTTTGGACGAAAAAGCACCTTTTCTCAGCCAAAACCCAAATTTTTTTCGCCAAAAAGTTTCATTTTAATCTTGTGAGGTATTTTCATGAGCAAAAACTGGGGGTTTCAGCAAAACAGCCATGCCGTCAGCGAAAAACCTCGTTTTGAGGGCCAAAATGGCCATTTTTTCAGTTTTTTGGGCCAAAAAATTTTTTCTTCAGCAAAACCGCGTATTTGTCACCCCAAATGTGTTTTTCTCGCCCAAAGTGAGGTTTTAGCAGTGAAAACATCGTGTTTGCACCAAGAGAAAATTCTCAGCAAAATTCGAATTTTCTCAGCAAAAAACGGTTTTTTGGACGAAAAAGCACCTTTTCTCAGCCAAAACCCAAATTTTTTTCGCCAAAAAGTTTAATTTTAATCTTGTGAGGTATTTTCATGAGCAAAAAGTGGGGGTTTCAGCAAAACAGCCATGCCGTCAGCGAAAAACCTCGTTTTGAGGCCCAAAATAGCCATTTTTCAGTTTTTTGGGCCAAAACTTTTTTTTTCTTCAGCAAAACCGCGTATTTGTCACCCCAAATGTGTTTTTCTCGCCCAAAGTGAGGTTTTAGCAGTGAAAATGTCGTGTTTGCACCAAGAGAAAATTCTCAGCAAAATTCGAATTTTCTCAGCAAAAAAACGGTTTTTTGGACGAAAAAGCACCTTTTCTCAGCCAAAACCCAATTTGTTTTCGCCAAAAAGTTTCGTTTTTATCTCGTGAGGTATTTTCATGAGCAAAAAGTGGGGGTTTCAGCAAAACAGCCATGCCGTCAGCGAAAAACCTCGTTTTGAGGGCCAAAATGGCCATTTTTCAGTTTTTTGGGCCAAAAAATTTTTTCTTCAGCAAAACCGCGTATTTGTCACCCCAAATGTGTTTTTCTCGCCCAAAGTGAGGTTTTAGCAGTGAAAACATCGTGTTTGCACCAAGAGAAAATTCTCAGCAAAATTCGAATTTTCTCAGCAAAAAACGGTTTTTTGGACGAAAAAGCACCTTTTCTCAGCCAAAACCCAAATTTTTTTCGCCAAAAAGTTTCATTTTAATCTTGTGAGGTATTTTCATGAGCAAAAACTGGGGGTTTCAGCAAAACAGCCATGCCGTCAGCGAAAAACCTCGTTTTGAGGCCCAAAATAGCCATTTTTCAGTTTTTTGGGCCAAAACTTTTTTTTCTTCAGCAAAACCGCGTATTTGTCACCCCAAATGTGTTTTTCTCGCCCAAAGTGAGGTTTTAGCAGTGAAAATGTCGTGTTTGCACCAAGAGAAAATTCTCAGCAAAATTCGAATTTTCTCAGCAAAAAACGGTTTTTTGGACGAAAAAGCACCTTTTCTCAGCCAAAACCCAATTTGTTTTCGCCAAAAAGTTTCGTTTTTATCTCGTGAGGTATTTTCATGAGCAAAAAGTGGGGGTTTCAGCAAAACAGCCATGCCGTCAGCGAAAAACCTCGTTTTGAGGGCCAAAATGGCCATTTTTCAGTTTTTTGGGCCAAAAAATTTTTTCTTCAGCAAAACCGCGTATTTCTCACCCCAAATGTGTTTTTCTCGCCCAAAGTGAGGTTTTAGCAGTGAAAACGTCGTGTTTGCACCAAGAGAAAATTCTCAGCAAAATTCGAATTTTCTCAGCAAAAAACGGTTTTTTGGACGAAAAAGCACCTTTTCTCGGCCAAAACCCAAATTTTTTTTGCCAAAAAGTTTCGTTTTTATCTCGTGAGGTATTTTCATGAGCAAAAAGTGGGGGTTTCAGCAAAACAGCCATGCCGTCAGCGAAAAACCTCGTTTTGAGGGCCAAAATGGCCATTTTTCAGTTTTTTGGGCCAAAAAATTTTTTCTTCAGCAAAACCGCGTATTTCTCACCCCAAATGTGTTTTTCTCGCCCAAAGTGAGGTTTTAGCAGTGAAAACGTCGTGTTTGCACCAAGAGAAAATTCTCAGCAAAATTCGAATTTTCTCAGCAAAAAACGGTTTTTTGGACGAAAAAGCACCTTTTCTCGGCCAAAACCCAAATTTTTTTTGCCAAAAAGTTTCGTTTTTATCTCGTGAGGTATTTTCATGAGCAAAAAGTGGGGGTTTCAGCAAAACAGCCATGCCGTCAGCGAAAAACCTCGTTTTGAGGGCCAAAATGGCCATTTTTCAGTTTTTTGGGCCAAAAAATTTTTTCTTCAGCAAAACCGCGTATTTGTCACCCCAAATGTGTTTTTCTCGCCCAAAGTGAGGTTTTAGCAGTGAAAACGTCGTGTTTGCACCAAGAGAAAATTCTCAGCAAAATTCGAATTTTCTCAGCAAAAAACGGTTTTTTGGACGAAAAAGCACCTTTTCTCGGCCAAAACCCAAATTTTTTTTCCCAAAAAGTTTCGTTTTTATCTCGTGAGGTATTTTCATGAGCAAAAAGTGGGGGTTTCAGCAAAACAGCCATGCCGTCAGCGAAAAACCTCGTTTTGAGGCCCAAAATGGCCATTTTTCAGTTTTTTGGGCCAAAAATTTTTTTCTTCAGCAAAACCGCGTATTTGTCACCCCAAATGTGTTTTTCTCGCCCAAAGTGAGGTTTTAGCAGTGAAAACGTCGTGTTTGCACCAAGAGAAAATTCTCAGCAAAATTCGAATTTTCTCAGCAAAAAACGGTTTTTTTGGACGAAAAAGCACCTTTTCTCAGCCAAAACCCAAATTTTATTTGCCAAAAAGTTTCGTTTTTATCTCGTGAGGTATTTTCATGAGCAAAAAGTGGGGGTTTCAGCAAAACAGCCATGCCGTCAGCGAAAAACCTCGTTTTGAGGGCCAAAATGGCCATTTTTCAGTTTTTTGGGCCAAAAATTTTTTTCTTCAGCAAAACCGCGTATTTGTCACCCCAAATGTGTTTTTCTCGCCCAAAGTGAGGTTTTAGCAGTGAAAACATCGTGTTTGCACCAAGAGAAAATTCTCAGCAAAATTCGAATTTTCTCAGCAAAAAACGGTTTTTTGGACGAAAAAGCACCTTTTCTCAGCCAAAACCCAAATTTTTTTAGCCAAAAACTTTTGTTTTTATCTCGTGAGGTATTTTCATGAGCAAAAAGTGGGGGTTTCAGCAAAACAGCCATGCCGTCAGCGAAAAACCTCGTTTTGAGGGCCAAAATAGCCATTTTTCAGTTTTTTGGGCCAAAAATTTTTTTCTTCAGCAAAACCACGTATTTCTCACCCCAAATGTGTTTTTCTCGCCCAAAGTGAGGTTTTAGCAGTGAAAACGTCGTGTTTGCACCAAGAGAAAATTCTCAGCAAAATTCGAATTTTCTCAGCAAAAAACGGTTTTTTGGACGAAAAAGCACCTTTTCTCAGCCAAAACCCAAATTTTTTTCGCCAAAAAGTTTCGTTTTTATCTCGTGAGGTATTTTCATGAGCAAAAAGGGGGGGTTTCAGCAAAACAGCCATGCCGTCAGCGAAAAACCTCGTTTTGAGGGCCAAAATGGCCATTTGTCAGTTTTTTGGGCCAAAAATTTTTTTCTTCACCAAAACCACGTATTTCTCACCCCAAATGTGTTTTTCTCGCCCAAAGTGAGGTTTTAGCAGTGAAAACGTCGTGTTTTCACCAAGAGAAAATTCTCAGCAAAATTCGAATTTTCTCAGCAAAAAACGGTTTTTTGGACGAAAAAGCACCTTTTCTCAGCCAAAACCCAAATTTTTTTTGCCAAAAAGTTTCGTTTTTATCTCGTGAGGTATTTTCATGAGCAAAAAGTTGGGGTTTCAGCAAAACAGCCATGCCGTCAGCGAAAAACCTCGTTTTGAGGGCCAAAATGGCCATTTTTCAGTTTTTTGGGCCAAAAATTTTTTTCTTCAGCAAAACCGCGTATTTGTCACCCCAAATGTGTTTTTCTCGCCCAAAGTGAGGTTTTAGCAGTGAAAACATCGTGTTTGCACCAAGAGAAAATTCTCAGCAAAATTCGAATTTTCTCAGCAAAAAACGGTTTTTTGGACGAAAAAGCACCTTTTCTCAGCCAAAACCCAAATTTTTTTAGCCAAAAACTTTTGTTTTTATCTCGTGAGGTATTTTCATGAGCAAAAAGTGGGGGTTTCAGCAAAACAGCCATGCCGTCAGCGAAAAACCTCGTTTTGAGGGCCAAAATAGCCATTTTTCAGTTTTTTGGGCCAAAAATTTTTTTCTTCAGCAAAACCACGTATTTCTCACCCCAAATGTGTTTTTCTCGCCCAAAGTGAGGTTTTAGCAGTGAAAACGTCGTGTTTGCACCAAAAGAAAATTCTCAGCAAAATTCGAATTTTCTCAGCAAAAAACGGTTTTTTGGACGAAAAAGCACCTTTTCTCAGCCAAAACCCAAATTTTTTTCGCCAAAAAGTTTCGTTTTTATCTCGTGAGGTATTTTCATGAGCAAAAAGTGGGGGTTTCAGCAAAACAGCCATGCCGTCAGCGAAAAACCTCGTTTTGAGGGCCAAAATGGCCATTTTTCAGTTTTTTGGGCCAAAAAATTTTTTCTTCAGCAAAACCGCGTATTTGTCACCCCAAATGTGTTTTTCTCGCCCAAAGTGAGGTTTTAGCAGTGAAAACGTCGTGTTTGCACCAAGAGAAAATTCTCAGCAAAATTCGAATTTTCTCAGCAAAAAACGGTTTTTTTGGACGAAAAAGCACCTTTTCTCGGCCAAAACCCAAATTTTTGCCGCCAAAAAGTTTCGTTTTGATCACGTGAGGTGTTTTCATGAGCAAAAGGCGGGGGTTTGAGCCAAAGGGCCATGCCCTCAGCGAAAAACCTCGTTTTTTTCGGTTTTTTGGGCCAAAAATTTTTTTCTTCAGCAAAACCGCGTATTTGTCACCCCAAATGTGTTTTTCTCGCCCATAGTGAGGTTTTAGCAGTGAAAACGTCGTGTTTGCACCAAGAGAAAATTCTCAGCAAAATTCGAATTTTCTCAGCAAAAAACGGTTTTTTGGACGAAAAAGCACCTTTTCTCAGCCAAAACCCAAATTTTTTTCGCCAAAAAGTTTCGTTTTTATCTTGTGAGGTATTTTCATGAGCAAAAACTGGGGGTTTCAGCAAAACAGCCATGCCGTCAGCGAAAAACCTCGTTTTGAGGGCCGAAATAGCCATTTTTTCAGTTTTTTGGGCCAAAAATTTTTTTCTTCAGCAAAACCGCGTATTTGTCACCCCAAATGTGTTTTTCTCGCCCAAAGTGAGGTTTTAGCAGTGAAAACGTCGTGTTTGCACCAAGAGAAAATTCTCAGCAAAATTCGAATTTTCTCAGCAAAAAACGGTTTTTTGGACGAAAAAGCACCTTTTCTCAGCCAAAACCCAATTTTTTTTCGCCAAAAAGTTTCGTTTTTATCTCGTGAGGTATTTTCATGAGCAAAAAGTGGGGGTTTTAGCAAAACAGCCATGCCGTCAGCGAAAAACCTCGTTTTGAGGGCCAAAATGGCCATTTTTCAGTTTTTTGGGCCAAAAAATTTTTTCTTCAGCAAAACCACGTATTTGTCACCCCAAATGTGTTTTTCTCGCCCAAAGTGAGGTTTTAGCAGTGAAAACATCGTGTTTGCACCAAGAGAAAATTCTCAGCAAAATTCGAATTTTCTCAGCAAAAAACGGTTTTTTGGACGAAAAAGCACCTTTTCTCGGCCAAAACCCAAATTTTTTTCGCCAAAAAGTTTCATTTTAATCTTGTGAGGTATTTTCATGAGCAAAAACTGGGGGTTTCAGCAAAACAGCCATGCCGTCAGCGAAAAACCTCGTTTTGAGGCCCAAAATAGCCATTTTTCAGTTTTTTGGGCCAAAACTTTTTTCTTCTTCAGCAAAACCGCGTATTTGTCACCCAAAATGTGTTTTTCTCGCCCAAAGTGAGGTTTTAGCAGTGAAAACGTCGTGTTTGCACCAAGAGAAAATTCTCAGCAAAATTCGAATTTTCTCAGCAAAAAACGGTTTTTTGGACGAAAAAGCACCTTTTCTCAGCCAAAACCCAAATTTTTTTAGCCAAAAACTTTTGTTTTTATCTCGTGAGGTATTTTCATGAGCAAAAAGTGGGGGTTTCAGCAAAACAGCCATGCCGTCAGCGAAAAACCTCGTTTTGAGGGCCAAAATAGCCATTTTTCAGTTTTTTGGGCCAAAAATTTTTTTCTTCAGCAAAACCACGTATTTCTCACCCCAAATGTGTTTTTCTCGCCCAAAGTGAGGTTTTAGCAGTGAAAACGTCGTGTTTGCACCAAGAGAAAATTCTCAGCAAAATTCGAATTTTCTCAGCAAAAAACGGTTTTTTTGACGAAAAAGCACCTTTTCTCAGCCAAAACCCAAATTTTTTTCGCCAAAAAGTTTCGTTTTTATCTCGTGAGGTATTTTCATGAGCAAAAAGTGGGGGTTTCAGCAAAACAGCCATGCCGTCAGCGAAAAACCTCGTTTTGAGGGCCAAAATGGCCATTTTTCAGTTTTTTGGGCCAAAAATTTTTTTCTTCAGCAAAACCGCGTATTTCTCACCCCAAATGTGTTTTTCTCGCCCAAAGTGAGGTTTTAGCAGTGAAAACGTCGTGTTTGCACCAAGAGAAAATTCTCAGCAAAATTCGAATTTTCTCAGCAAAAAACGGTTTTTTGGACGAAAAAGCACCTTTTCTCGGCCAAGACCCAAATTTTTTTCGCCAAAAAGTTTCGTTTTTATCTCGTGAGGTATTTTCATGAGCAAAAAGTGGGGGTTTCAGCAAAACAGCCATGCCGTCAGCGAAAAACCTCGTTTTGAGGGCCAAAATGGCCATTTTTTTGGGCCAAAAATTTTTTTCTTCACCAAAACCACGTATTTCTCACCCCAAATGTGTTTTTCTCGCCCAAAGTGAGGTTTTAGCAGTGAAAACGTCGTGTTTTCACCAAGAGAAAATTCTCAGCAAAATTCGAATTTTCTCAGCAAAAAACGGTTTTTTGGACGAAAAAGCACCTTTTCTCAGCCAAAACCCAAATTTTTTTCGCCAAAAAGTTTCGTTTTTATCTCGTGAGGTATTTTCATGAGCAAAAAGTGGGGGTTTCAGCAAAACAGCCATGCCGTCAGCGAAAAACCTCTATTTGAGGGCCGAAATAGCCATTTTTCAGTTTTTTGGGCCAAAAATTTTTTTCTTCAGCAAAACCGCGTATTTGTCACCCCAAATGTGTTTTTCTCGCCCAAAGTGAGGTTTTAGCAGTGAAAACGTCGTGTTTGCACCAAGAGAAAATTCTCAGCAAAATTCGAATTTTCTCAGCAAAAAACGGTTTTTTTGGACGAAAAAGCACCTTTTCTCAGCCAAAACCCAATTTTTTTTCGCCAAAAAGTTTCGTTTTTATCTCGTGAGGTATTTTCATGAGCAAAAAGTGGGGGTTTTAGCAAAACAGCCATGCCGTCAGCGAAAAACCTCGTTTTGAGGGCCAAAATGGCCATTTTTCAGTTTTTTGGGCCAAAAAATTTTTTCTTCAGCAAAACCACGTATTTGTCACCCCAAATGTGTTTTTCTCGCCCAAAGTGAGGTTTTAGCAGTGAAAACATCGTGTTTGCACCAAGAGAAAATTCTCAGCAAAATTCGAATTTTCTCAGCAAAAAACGGTTTTTTGGACGAAAAAGCACCTTTTCTCGGCCAAAACCCAAATTTTTTTCGCCAAAAAGTTTCATTTTAATCTTGTGAGGTATTTTCATGAGCAAAAACTGGGGGTTTCAGCAAAACAGCCATGCCGTCAGCGAAAAACCTCGTTTTGAGGCCCAAAATAGCCATTTTTCAGTTTTTTGGGCCAAAACTTTTTTTTTCTTCAGCAAAACCGCGTATTTGTCACCCAAAATGTGTTTTTCTCGCCCAAAGTGAGGTTTTAGCAGTGAAAACGTCGTGTTTGCACCAAGAGAAAATTCTCAGCAAAATTCGAATTTTCTCAGCAAAAAACGGTTTTTTGGACGAAAAAGCACCTTTTCTCAGCCAAAACCCAAATTTTTTTAGCCAAAAACTTTTGTTTTTATCTCGTGAGGTATTTTCATGAGCAAAAAGTGGGGGTTTCAGCAAAACAGCCATGCCGTCAGCGAAAAACCTCGTTTTGAGGGCCAAAATAGCCATTTTTCAGTTTTTTGGGCCAAAAATTTTTTTCTTCAGCAAAACCACGTATTTCTCACCCCAAATGTGTTTTTCTCGCCCAAAGTGAGGTTTTAGCAGTGAAAACGTCGTGTTTGCACCAAGAGAAAATTCTCAGCAAAATTCGAATTTTCTCAGCAAAAAACGGTTTTTTTTGACGAAAAAGCACCTTTTCTCAGCCAAAACCCAAATTTTTTTCGCCAAAAAGTTTCGTTTTTATCTCGTGAGGTATTTTCATGAGCAAAAAGTGGGGGTTTCAGCAAAACAGCCATGCCGTCAGCGAAAAACCTCGTTTTGAGGGCCAAAATGGCCATTTTTCAGTTTTTTGGGCCAAAAATTTTTTTCTTCAGCAAAACCGCGTATTTCTCACCCCAAATGTGTTTTTCTCGCCCAAAGTGAGGTTTTAGCAGTGAAAACGTCGTGTTTGCACCAAGAGAAAATTCTCAGCAAAATTCGAATTTTCTCAGCAAAAAACGGTTTTTTGGACGAAAAAGCACCTTTTCTCGGCCAAGACCCAAATTTTTTTCGCCAAAAAGTTTCGTTTTCATCTCGTGAGGTATTTTCATGAGCAAAAAGTGGGGGTTTCAGCAAAACAGCCATGCCGTCAGCGAAAAACCTCGTTTTGAGGGCCAAAATGGCCATTTTTTGGGCCAAAAATTTTTTTCTTCACCAAAACCACGTATTTCTCACCCCAAATGTGTTTTTCTCGCCCAAAGTGAGGTTTTAGCAGTGAAAACGTCGTGTTTTCACCAAGAGAAAATTCTCAGCAAAATTCGAATTTTCTCAGCAAAAAACGGTTTTTTGGACGAAAAAGCACCTTTTCTCAGCCAAAACCCAAATTTTTTTTGCCAAAAAGTTTCGTTTTTATCTCGTGAGGTATTTTCATGAGCAAAAAGTGGGGGTTTCAGCAAAACAGCCATGCCGTCAGCGAAAAACCTCGTTTTGAGGGCCAAAATGGCCATTTTTCAGTTTTCTGGCCCAAAAATTTTTTTCTTCAGCAAAACCGCGTATTTGTCACCCCAAATGTGTTTTTCTCGCCCAAAGTGAGGTTTTAGCAGTGAAAACATCGTGTTTGCACCAAGAGAAAATTCTCAGCAAAATTCGAATTTTCTCAGCAAAAAACGGTTTTTTGGACGAAAAAGCACCTTTTCTCGGCCAAAACCCAAATTTTTTTAGCCAAAAACTTTTGTTTTTATCTCGTGAGGTATTTTCATGAGCAAAAAGTGGGGGTTTCAGCAAAACAGCCATGCCGTCAGCGAAAAACCTCGTTTTGAGGGCCAAAATAGCCATTTTTCAGTTTTTTGGGCCAAAAATTTTTTTCTTCAGCAAAACCACGTATTTCTCACCCCAAATGTGTTTTTCTCGCCCAAAGTGAGGTTTTAGCAGTGAAAACGTCGTGTTTGCACCAAGAGAAAATTGTCAGCAAAATTCGAATTTTCTCAGCAAAAAACGGTTTTTTTTGACGAAAAAGCACCTTTTCTCAGCCAAAACCCAAATTTTTTTCGCCAAAAAGTTTCGTTTTTATCTCGTGAGGTATTTTCATGAGCAAAAAGTGGGGGTTTCAGCAAAACAGCCATGCCGTCAGCGAAAAACCTCGTTTTGAGGGCCAAAATGGCCATTTGTCAGTTTTTTGGGCCAAAAATTTTTTTCTTCAGCAAAACCGCGTATTTCTCACCCCAAATGTGTTTTTCTCGCCCAAAGTGAGGTTTTAGCAGTGAAAACGTCGTGTTTGCACCAAGAGAAAATTCTCAGCAAAATTCGAATTTTCTCAGCAAAAAACGGTTTTTTGGACGAAAAAGCACCTTTTCTCGGCCAAAACCCAAATTTTTTTCGCCAAAAAGTTTCGTTTTCATCTCGTGAGGTATTTTCATGAGCAAAAAGTGGGGGTTTCAGCAAAACAGCCATGCCGTCAGCGAAAAAACCTCGTTTTGAGGGCCAAAATGGCCATATTTTGGGCCAAAATTTTTTTTCTTCACCAAAACCACGTATTTCTCACCCCAAATGTGTTTTTCTCGCCCAAAGTGAGGTTTTAGCAGTGAAAACGTCGTGTTTGCACCAAGAGAAAATTCTCAGCAAAATTCGAATTTTCTCAGCAAAAAACGGTTTTTTTTGGACGAAAAAGCACCTTTTCTCAGCCAAAACCCAAATTTTTTTCGCCAAAAAGTTTCGTTTTTATCTCGTGAGGTATTTTCATGAGCAAAAAGTGGGGGTTTCAGCAAAACAGCCATGCCGTCAGCGAAAAACCTCGTTTTGAGGGCCAAAATGGCCATTTTTCAGTTTTTTGGGCCAAAAAATTTTTTCTTCAGCAAAACCGCGTATTTGTCACCCCAAATGTGTTTTTCTCACCCAAAGTGAGGTTTTAGCAGTGAAAACGTCGTGTTTGCACCAAGAGAAAATTCTCAGCAAAATTCGAATTTTCTCAGCAAAAAACGGTTTTTTGGACGAAAAAGCACCTTTTCTCGGCCAAAACCCAAATTTTTTTTCCCAAAAAGTTTCGTTTTTATCTCGTGAGGTATTTTCATGAGCAAAAAGTGGGGGGTTTCAGCAAAACAGCCATGCCGTCAGCGAAAAACCTCGTTTTGAGGCCCAAAATGGCCATTTTTTAGTTTTTTGGGCCAAAAATTTTTTTCTTCAGCAAAACCGCGTATTTGTCACCCCAAATGTGTTTTTCTCGCCCAAAGTGAGGTTTTAGCAGTGAAAACGTCGTGTTTGCACCAAGAGAAAATTCTCAGCAAAATTCGAATTTTCTCAGCAAAAAACGGTTTTTTGGACGAAAAAGCACCTTTTCTCGGCCAAAACCCAAATTTTTTTTGCCAAAAAGTTTCGTTTTTATCTCGTGAGGTATTTTCATGAGCAAAAAGTGGGGGTTTCAGCAAAACAGCCATGCCGTCAGCGAAAAACCTCGTTTTGAGGCCCAAAATGGCCATTTTTCAGTTTTTTGGGCCAAAAATTTTTTTCTTCAGCAAAACCGCGTATTTGTCACCCCAAATGTGTTTTTCTCGCCCAAAGTGAGGTTTTAGCAGTGAAAACGTCGTGTTTGCACCAAGAGAAAATTCTCAGCAAAATTCGAATTTTCTCAGCAAAAAACGGTTTTTTGGACGAAAAAGCACCTTTTCTCAGCCAAAACCCAAATTTTTTTTGCCAAAAAGTTTCGTTTTTATCTCGTGAGGTATTTTCATGAGCAAAAAGTGGGGGGTTTCAGCAAAACAGCCATGCCGTCAGCGAAAAACCTCGTTTTGAGGGCCAAAATGGCCATTTTTCAGTTTTTTGGGCCAAAAATTTTTTTCTTCAGCAAAACCGCGTATTTCTCACCCCAAATGTGTTTTTCTCGCCCAAAGTGAGGTTTTAGCAGTGAAAACATCGTGTTTGCACCAAGAGAAAATTCTCAGCAAAATTCGAATTTTCTCAGCAAAAAAACGGTTTTTTTTGGACGAAAAAGCACCTTTTCTCAGCCAAAACCCAAATTTTTTTAGCCAAAAACTTTTGTTTTTATCTCGTGAGGTATTTTCATGAGCAAAAAGTGGGGGTTTCAGCAAAACAGCCATGCCGTCAGCGAAAAACCTCGTTTTGAGGGCCAAAATGGCCATTTTTTGGGCCAAAAATTTTTTTCTTCACCAAAACCACGTATTTCTCACCCCAAATGTGTTTTTCTCGCCCAAAGTGAGGTTTTAGCAGTGAAAACGTCGTGTTTTCACCAAGAGAAAATTCTCAGCAAAATTCGAATTTTCTCAGCAAAAAACGGTTTTTTTGGACGAAAAAGCACCTTTTCTCAGCCAAAACCCAAATTTTTTTTGCCAAAAAGTTTCGTTTTTATCTCGTGAGGTATTTTCATGAGCAAAAAGTGGGGGTTTCAGCAAAACAGCCATGCCGTCAGCGAAAAACCTCGTTTTGAGGGCCAAAATGGCCATTTTTTGGGCCAAAAATTTTTTTCTTCACCAAAACCACGTATTTCTCACCCCAAATGTGTTTTTCTCGCCCAAAGTGAGGTTTTAGCAGTGAAAACGTCGTGTTTGCACCAAGAGAAAATTCTCAGCAAAATTCGAATTTTCTCAGCAAAAAACGGTTTTTTTGGACGAAAAAGCACCTTTTCTCAGCCAAAACCCAAATTTTTTTCGCCAAAAAGTTTCGTTTTTATCTCGTGAGGTATTTTCATGAGCAAAAAGTGGGGGGTTTCAGCAAAACAGCCATGCCGTCAGCGAAAAACCTCGTTTTGAGGGCCAAAATGGCCATTTTTCAGTTTTTTGGGCCAAAAATTTTTTTCTTCAGCAAAACCGCGTATTTGTCACCCCAAATGTGTTTTTCTCGCCCAAAGTGAGGTTTTAGCAGTGAAAACATCGTGTTTGCACCAAGAGAAAATTCTCAGCAAAATTCGAATTTTCTCAGCAAAAAACGGTTTTTTTGGACGAAAAAGCACCTTTTCTCAGCCAAAACCCAAATTTTATTCGCCAAAAAGTTTCGTTTTTATCTCGTGAGGTATTTTCATGAGCAAAAACTGGGGGTTTCAGCAAAACAGCCATGCCGTCAGCGAAAAACCTCGTTTTGAGGGCCAAAATGGCCATTTTTCAGTTTTTTGGGCCAAAATTTTTTTCTTCAGCAAAACCACGTATTTCTCACCCCAAATGTGTTTTTCTCGCCCAAAGTGAGGTTTTAGCAGTGAAAACGTCGTGTTTGCACCAAGAGAAAATTCTCAGCAAAATTCGAATTTTCTCAGCAAAAAACGGTTTTTTTGGACGAAAAAGCACCTTTTCTCAGCCAAAACCCAAATTTTTTTCGCCAAAAAGTTTCGTTTTTATCTCGTGAGGTATTTTCATGAGCAAAAAGTGGGGGTTTCAGCAAAACAGCCATGCCGTCAGCGAAAAACCTCGTTTTGAGGGCCAAAATGGCCATTTTTCAGTTTTTTGGGCCAAAAATTTATTTCTTCAGCAAAACCGCGTATTTGTCACCCCAAATGTGTTTTTCTCGCCCAAAGTGAGGTTTTAGCAGTGAAAACGTCGTGTTTGCACCAAGAGAAAATTCTGAATACAAGAAATGGATGTTCCACCTCATCTGGGAAGACTACCTAAGAACATTTCAGCTAATTATGGAACATTAACTGCTGAACAATGGAAGAACTGGACAATACTCTATTCTCTCTTTGCTTTGAAAGATATAATTGGAGATGACCATTTTAGGTGTTGGCAGACTTTCACTTTGGCTTGCAGGTACATCTGCAAACCAATCCTCACTGAAGCAGACATAATAAAAGGGGATGGTCTATTATTAAAATTCTGTAGAGAATTTCAGTCACTTTATGGAAACAAAGCTACAACACCAAATATGCATCTTCATTGTCACCTTAAAGAAGTAATTCTTGACTATGGGCCTGTACAGAGCTTTTGGTGTTTTAGCTTTGAACGCTATAACGGTATACTTGGAAGTATCATAACTAACAACATATCTGTGGAGCTACAATTAATGAGAAAGCTATGCATCTCTAGATTTCTTGACGATGTATCTTTACCCGAAGAATTCGAACCATTGTTCAGTGGTATAAAATCATCGATTACAGCTGTTTCAGAAGATCAACAAAGTAATGTTATCACTACATCCTTCTTTGACCGACTCAAATACTATGGAATGGATTTGCTGCCACTGCATAATATAGATTGGTTCAATATTTCAGCAATATCAATTCCTACAAGTTATAGGCAGGGGATTTTTTCTGATGAAGACTTACATATTCTTCTACAAACTTATAAGATTATGCTTCCTGAAAAAGAATTTACACAAGAACAACTTGGAAGATCAGTAAACAAGTATGGTTCAGTTAGCATTTATGGCCTTGATTTTGGTTCAAAGATGGCTCATCGAAGCAGTAGGTCAAATGGGATACTCGCATCTTGGCCTACAAATGATGGTAACATTGCAAAAGATTCTTCCCGTCTGACATTTGGAACAGTTGATTATTTTTTTACCCATTCACTCAAGTTAAATGGAGTGTACTGTAAACATATTTTTGCATGTGTGACCTGGTTCCTTTCATCAAATGATACAAGTTATGCCAACATAAACCCTCTTCTGGTTGCTTGCAAAAGTGATCCTCTTCCTGGTGGGCCATCAAGATTTCTTCCCGTACAGAGAATATCCTCAAAGTGTTCTTATGCAACAGTTACAAATGAGAGAGGTGAACAAAGATATGTCATTAGCCCTTTAGTCAAACATTTTTGCTAAGTATAAAAATCCCATCCTTTTTCACACTGTTCCCCTTCAAAATGTATTCAAAAAAATTAATTGGACACCATAAAAAACTCCAATCTGCTTAGTGTCAAAGATTCTAAAACTTCCTTAGAACCCTGAGAAAAACCATTGAACCATAGATTAGGCCAAACAAAAAAATAAGTGTGTTTCCTGTTGCATGAGAAAAAAAATTAGGGTCGGTAGGTCGGGTTTCTTTTTTTTTCTTCTTCTTTCTTTATTGTAAATTAACTTATTGGGAACCCTGTGGGGTATTCGAGAGTGGAAAAAAGTTTTAGGCTCGGCAAAAATCGGCTAGAAAAATAGGGTCGGTCACACAACCGGAAACACACATATTTTTTTGTTTGGCCTTACAGAATTATAAGATAAAAAATAATAAAATAAAATAATGCCAGCCAGATAATAAAAATTAGCACTAGGAGCTCAATGAGCTAATGGAAATTTGGGGGTGATCATGAATTATAGGAGATGAATGTGAGAAAAAAAACACCAAACTTTAAACAATTATTGTCCTATAAAACCATTATGCCACAGTTTGAAATGTTAATCATAATATTTTGGTGTTCTCTCTTATCCCACCCCATAATTTCTGGCAATCACAACTGTGATACACCTTTCCGATAATGCTTGGAAATGAGAATCCATAGCCAAAAGACCATCCATAATATTGTAAAAATAGTGGAGGAAAAGATGGGCAAAGAAAGGAAAGGTGAAATAAAGGAGGATATTAAAAATCTTCATAGGAAAAAATCAGCTTGAATACTGAATCAGCTGAAAAGTACAGGAAATAGCAAATGCCTGTTGGCTATGGAGCCTAATTTCCAAGCGTTACCGAAAAGATGTATTAAATAATTTAGTCTTTGATATCTATCAGTTCTATCGACAAACTCACAACATTGTTAGGGTCTATGTGACGAATTTGTCTACAAGGAGAAAAACATTATGGTTATTTGCCTAGCATTTTCCACGTCAAAACAAAGCACTTCTCATACTGGACAAATCTGAATTTGAGCTGCCCAAGTTCAGATGGCTGGGCATGTACCTAGTCTTTTAGAGACTTCAACAGGCATGGTCATTGACACTTCAATAAAGCTTATTACTTATTGCTATTACTATTATTGTTAATTAGGCAAACTGTATTGCTGGCTTAAATAACCTATAAAATATATGCCTCTCTAAATGCATGCCAATAATACATTTGTCTAAGTGTTGGTGGGAGACGTATACTAAATTTTCTGGTATGCATGGATGGCAAACAAGAAAGATGCATGGCCCCTTATTATTTTCCCTTTCCCTGGATAAAGTAGGAATGCCTAGAACTCCAAAAAAAAAAATTACATAATAATCTGTTTACAGTCAAACCAGCTCATGCGTTCCTATCAAAGTTGGAAGGTTTAGTTTGTTTTTCGAAATTTCATTTTTGGTTTGCTTTTAAATTTGCATTATTCAAAAGACGATTGTAGCCTTCGAATCTGGGCTCGGATTTCAAATCGTTCAGTTCTTCACAGATTCGTGCAAAACCAAAATTATTCTCACTGTTGTGGCTACCATTACTGTTTTGTGTCGTATATTACTTCGTTCAAAAACTCTACTCAAAAACTGTTAAAAGAGTATTTTTATTTAACGCCAGGGTTGTAGATTACATCCTTCGTTTAATTCATGCACATTTCAAAACAAACTTCAATTCAAATTTCGAATAATTAAGCTTAGTTTGTTTTTGACAACGAGCTGCAAAAAAAAGTACGAGAAACCTCTGGGACCTGGGTAAATTAGCTTAACTGAATCTTTCAACCTTGATAGAAACGCAAGAGCTGGTTTGATTGTAAAAAATGCCTAGTATTGATAAACAAAAACTTGAGATTAGAGACTCACGTGGATTCATTATTTTTCAGTCGTCGCTCTTCACGCCACTTTTTCCAAAAGTATATGGCTCTCTTGCGCTGTTCTTTGCCATACAAATCTTTCTCTTCTAGTTCCTTATAAGTTTTTTCCATTGCCAATTCCAGTTTTCGTGCTTTCATCATCCTCTTCATTTTGTTGGTCATCTTGTTTTCCTCTTTGCGCTGTTTTTGCCTTCTTTTGCGTCTTCTGATTCGTATTTCTTCGATGGTATTTGGGCGAGAACGTCGTCTTTCTTTAGCATTCATCAATGGCGGAGGTTCGTGTTGCTGTTCAACCATGGCAAGTGCGCCACTCGCCTTGTGAAATACCGAGCTAAAATGTGCCATTTCAGCCAGTTTACAACACTATTACTCCACCAAAAGATGATTCATCCAAACGAGTTGAAAGAGAATTTAGGCAAAGGAACCAAGAGCTAAGGAATCACTTCTTGATCTGCTTCCCTCGTAATGATAAATTCGCGCGTAAAGAGTGTAAACATTTGCTAGCTAGTGTTGATGCTACACCTCCCCGGAGAGTATCTACTCGGGGCCTCCCCCCAGAAGTGTAATAACACAGCTGATCCAGCAGTATTTTGCGTATTTCTGTATTACTTAGAGATTTTTTGCAGTCGTCGTGAATAAGAACGTGCCAATCTCGTAATAAGATTGCCAATATAATAAACAACGTCCTTTTTTCACCGTTGTCAATCGCCTTACCCAGCCGGTGAGTCTGTTCAACCTTTGGCATCCCACGTGGGGTTTCTACGTGATTTGCCAATCAAATAACGCGGATTCTCCCGCCAAAATATGAAGGTTAAGCTAAAGCACTAAGTGTTAAGGAGGTCTCTTTCCTAGCAATCTTCGATCTAAACACTTCTTTCAAGCTTTCCTTTTTTATAATAATGGCTGATATTTCACTTAGTGATCACTACGTTGTTCTTCTTCAAGATGTCGTAAATCAAACGAAACTCTTGAGAGATGAAATTAAAAACGATAAGACCAAGGAGAATAGTGCTCTTGAGAGCATATCTCAAAAAGTCGATGGACTAGCGAGGACAGTAACCACGTTAACCATGAATGGAGGGAGAAGAGTTCGCCAGACTGGAGGGCATATAAAAGTACCAAAGATGTGTAGTGTAAGTATTTTAAAGTTTCTTGATCTTTAACATTTAAAGCAACAGATACAAAGAAATTATCTTTTAAAAATTAAACTCTCTAGTTGACCTCTCTTTCGCTCGAGTGCCTTCATTGTCATCAGGCTTTGGAATGCATTCACCGCTTTGTAAGCTTAATCCAAAGTACTTAGGGTAAAGACAGAAGGCAATCTGAAATCCTAATGAAGTTTATGATATTTTTATTTGCCTTATTTCTTTTCTTAAAATCTCAAATTCTCGAAAGTACTCCTTTAGATCTTACAAATCGATTTACGCGCCAAAACTACGTTAACGTGCTCGTTGGATAAATCGTTAATCCTTGCAATGATTATCATGATTTTTATGAATTACACAGTTAAATGAAACAGATCTGATATGCTTTGGGTGGATAGCAATCATAAGGAGTTTAAGCCATAAAACTGCTGCTAAATTTTACGAATAACGATCATACACAAAGCTTAACTATGAAATTCTGCCGCCTAAAATAACTCTAGCTGGTTATTTTTGTTGTTTTATTACAGAATGATGTTCGACAGCGCATAAAAAAGATGGGGAAAGCCGACCCTAATAATATGTCTTTGAGACTCGAGGAGAGGTAATTTATCTTACACTTTTCTTTTCCCGTGTATTCAAACTATGGAAAATCCATGTGTGTATGTGGGGGGGGGGGGGGGGGGGGGGGATTTTAGGCCGACACTAAGAACGGCTGCGAAGGAGACTAGTCTAAGTGCTACTAAAAATGAAATCAACCATTTCTTTCATAAATATGACTACCACTAAAGACCTAATTTTTTTAATCACATAATTTTTTCATAATTCTTATTTTTATTTTTAGCCACGACTCGGACCACAACTTGATGATTTTTAATTGCGTCAAAGATGATATTTATCATTTACATGGCGGCGAGGAAAAGTGTCCTTGGTCTGTTTTAAAAATGAAAGGCAAGATATATAATTTTTTGTAAGATTTAATACCTATAATTAATGTGAAATGCTTCAAAACTGATTTTAGTATTACATAGATGAGATGTTATTATTATCTAGTGACATTAATATTCATTCTGTTTATTATTTTGTTATCTTACAGCTGCACTAAAAACATATATAAGGTCTCTGAGGGCAACAACCAAGAGAAAGGCTTCTGGTAGTAACCTAGAGCATGTACGTTCTTGCAGAAGACAGAACAGAAAGAAAGAGGTAAATAATATTGTGGCTCACCCATAGCTCTTACTCTATTCTGATGTTAGGTTTGCATCGATAGAATAAGACCGTTGGTCATTATCTACACCCCCAGCCCAAATTTGTGTATACAATTTTTTGGGAGCTCACAACACTGCAGAATCCCCATTTTTCAGTACTTAACATTACCGATTAAAGCCAAAAACATTTTGATTTATAATACCGTCCTAATTCCTGTAAATAAATCAGTAATTCTCCCGTATTTGCAAATAGCAACTTTTCATGGATAATTATTTTAATTGTGCATTGATCTTTTTTATAGAAACTGGGAAGGCGACTTAAAAGTCTAGAAGGGAAACAATGGAGCAACGAAAAAAAAGCAAAAATAGCCAGTTGCTTACAGCTTCACTACATGTCAAGCGAAGAAAGCGAACAGGAGGAAGAAGAGCCTCATAAAACAACAGCTTATATCGTGAAACCCTTAATTTGGGAAATTCAAGAACTAAAAAAGGCAAAAAAGTCTCTGGACAGAGATCACAGAGATTCTTTGCCGGATTTAGTAAAGAAGAGGGTCCTACCACGAAGGACTGGTGATCCATCTCCAAAAAATAAGCCCAGCAATTGCCCAGACTGGGCTTCTCTATAGCTACATTTGTTTTAAAACAAATGCAATATTTAGGCAATTGCTAGAGTACATAGTCTATTTGCCGCGTGTAAAAAAAATTGCACAAAATTGAACAAATTAGTGAAAACGCGTTTGTATGATTGTGATGTCTACTTCTCAAGGGCAAAGATACTGACTTTCAACAAGTGGAATTGTGTAGTGTGTACACCATAAAAAAAACGTCAGTAAATTTTCGTCTTTTTATGGTGTACACATTACACTCTATCCCACTTGTTTCTCTAGAAACATCACCAGACGAGGCCCACACTGGCTTTATTTGCTAGTTTTTGTGTATTTGATAAATTTAATATTTATGATTCTCTTCAATTCGTAACTTATGTATAACTTTTAAAATCAATAAAATTCATTGATTTTTAACCACTCTTCTTGGGTTTCTGAATTTATTATTTTTACGATTTCTCAAGCAAAACGACAACATTTCATTACTGTTAGTCAAAATGCATGATACAAGATTGTAATTAAAGGGACCTGGGCCATATAGTATGAATTACTGATAAAAATAAAGAATGGTAAAGGTATATTTGACTGTGATTTATGGTACTTGTAAACGCATTCAAAGTTCCCTTTACTGTAGTTAAATTAAAGAAATAAAGATTGATAAAGGTATATTTGACTGTGATTTATGGTACTTGTAATTAAGGAATAAAAAACAGTTTTCCGTGTATTATACTCTGATAAAGACACGCGGGATGTGGAGAGAACAAGAGAGAAGCGTAGGAAACCACGACGCGTAGCGGAGTGGTTTCCAGCTTCTCAAGTGTTCTCTCCACATCCCAAGTGTCTTTATCAGAGTATAATACACGGAAAACTGTTTTTTTATTGCTTTTATGAAATAACTAGCGCTCAAATGCTTTTAAGAAGCAGAGAGAGAGAGAGAAAAAAATAGCGCGAGCATGTATTATACTCTCATAAAACATGGCTTTTTGACCAATCAGAATATCAAAGTTATTTTATAAATGCATTTAAAGTTGCCTTTACTGTAGTTAAACTAAAGAAATAAAGAATGATAAAGGTGCCTTTAATCACCATTTATATCGCGAGTTAAAGGTATGTAAAGATCTCTTTAACCACAATTAATAGGGTGAATAAAGGGTAGGAAAACATAACTTTGCATATGTTTATCAAAGCTTTATTCAGACAATGCAAGGTACCTTTCCGCCCGTTTAATATAGCATTATGCCAAAGTATAAAAGCCTCCACTACTCAGCTTTAATTAACATGCTTTAAAGCTAGGTAAACATAGCTTTCAAATCTTTAATCAATTTGAATAAAGGGATATAAAGGCTCCAAAACCAAACCTTTGATACGCCTTTTATCAATGTATAAATATTTATCTTCGCCCTGTAGCCGTCACCGAAAAACCTCTTTTTGAGGGTCAAAATGGCCATTTTTTCAGTTTTTTGGGCCAAAAATTTTTTTCTTCAGCAAAACCCTGTTTTTTTTTCGCCAAAAAGTTTCGTTTTTACCTCGTGAGGTATTTTCATGCGCAAAAAGTGGGGGTTTCAGCAAAACAGCCATGCCGTCAGCGAAAAACCTCGTTTTGAGGGCCAAAATGGCCATTTTTTCAGTTTTTTGGGCCAAAAATTTTTTTCTTCAGCAAAACCCTGTTTTTTTTTCGCCAAAAAGTTTCGTTTTTACCTCATGAGGTATTTTCATGAGCAAAAAGTGGGGGTTTCAGCCAAACAGCCATGCCG
Organism: Anthopleura sola; assembly: GCA_023349425.1. NCBI lineage: Eukaryota > Metazoa > Cnidaria > Anthozoa > Actiniaria > Actiniidae > Anthopleura > Anthopleura sola. The sequence goes on along the minus strand of JALHLI010000047.1, from coordinate 508,450 downwards.
TCAGCGAAAAACCTCGTTTTGAGGGCCAAAACTGCCGTTTTTTCAGTTTTTTGGGCCAAAAAAATTTTTTCTTCATCAAAATCGCGTATTTGTCACCCCAAATGTGTTTTTCTCGCCCAAAGTGAGGTTTTAGCAGTGAAAACGTCGTGTTTGCACCAAGAGAAAATTCTCAGCAAAATTCGAATTTTCTCAGCAAAAAACGGTTTTCAGTTTTGACGAAAAAGCACCTTTTCTCAGCCAAAACCCAAATTTTTTTCGCCAAAAAGTTTCGTTATTATCTCGTGAGGTATTTTCATGAGCAAAAAGTGGGGGTTTCAGCAAAACAGCCATGCCATCAGCGAAAAACCGCGTTTTGAGGGCCAAAATGGCCATTTTTTTCAGTTTTTTGGGCAAAAAACTTTTTTCTTCAGCAAAACCCTGTATTTTTTTCGCCAAAAAGTTTCGTTTTTATCTCGTGCGGTATTTTCATGAGCAAAAAGGGGGGGGGGGTTTCAGCCAAACAGCCATGCCGTCAAGGAAAGACCTCGTTTTGAGGGCCAAAACTGCCGTTTTTTCAGTTTTTTGGGCCAAAAAATTTTTTTCTTCACCAAAACCGCGTATTTGTCACCCAAAATGTGTTTTTCTCGCCCAAAGTGAGGTTTTAGCAGTGAAAACGTCGTGTTTGCACCAAGAGAAAATTCTCAGCAAAATTCGAATTTTCTCAGCAAAAAACGGTTTTTTTTGACGAAAAAGCACCTTTTCTCGGCCAAAACCCAATTTTTTTTCGCCAAAAAGTTTCGTTTTTACCTCGTGAGGTATTTTCATGAGCAAAAAGTTGGGGTTTCAGGCAAACAGCCATGCCGTCAGCGAAAAACCTCGTTTTGAGGGCCAAAATGGCCGTTTTTTCAGTTTTTTGGGCCAGAAATTTTTTTCTTCAGGAAAACCCTGTATTTTTTTCACCAAAAAGTTTCGGTTTTATCTCGTGCGGTATTTTCATGAGCAAAAAGTGGGGGGTTTCAGCCAAACAGCCATGCCGTCAATAGTAGGGTGGCTTAGCGACAAAAAAGGGTCGTTTTGTGCACTTTTTAGTTCAAGCACCAAACTTGGCACAGATGTTCCTTGGGTCATGACAAACAGATTCAGAAGGGGTGCCAAAAAATCGGACACTCGGGGGAGGGGAGGGGCAATTTTGTCAAAGCACCATAATTTCTCAAGACAAAAGGAAAAAGAAACAGGAAAATATTTATTTTGCTTAGTAAAGTTAGTCTAAAACATTTTACAAAGATATTGGTTAATTTTATGGTATTTTATCGGGGAAGGGGAGGGGTATGGGCGTCAACCAAGCCCGTAGGGGGGGAGGAGGCAGGTGGGATATACTTATTTTTAAATAAACCCTATTTTGTAACATGTCTATTTAAATAATACTCTACCAATTGAATGTTGTGCTTGTTAACATTCGAGTTGAGATATCAAAGAGCTGGAGAAGAGCTCCCTTGCGATTTTGGCGGAAACACGACGTGTAGCAGGCTGGATGAAAGCAGGGAAGTTTGAATGACCGATTGCTATTAAACACTTTGGAATTTATCCTAACTTCGATTTATAAAACCTTACAAGCTGTTTTATCCTTATTTGAAGAAAGGTAATGTTTCTGCCAGGCTCGGATACGGTGTACAGGTACACTCTATTACGGTGTACAGTCTGTCTTATCGCCCGGCCTTAACCCGAGATTGTGGATCGCCTTTGGCACGGAAAAGTATTTTCTGATGATCAACACCGCTTTGCGAAGCCTTGGGACCTAGAGAAGTGATGACGCTTCCACTATTCTATGCCATCACTGGCTGCGATACCACATCGTCCTTCAAAGGAAGAGTGGAATGTCTGAGTGTTGCGCTTGGAATGAAGCTTTTCTGAGGGTTCTACATGGACAATACACCGTTTTACATACCAACTCTGTGGCATTTACTGGTCATTGAGTGATTTGTTAATATTTATGACAAAATAGTTCTGAAAGCAAGGTTAACGCCACACGAAGAGAGAGCTTCACCAAAAAGGGTGGCAACTTTAAAGTATTCCACCAACGCAGATATGTTTGAGTTTGATATAGAGTATGAATTCTTTATAGCCAGGTTCTACACAGCTTTTCCCAGTCTCTATCATCTGGTTCCTTTTACCCCTCGCTTTTTCGAATTCAGGACGCTCTTCTACATCACTATAACAGAGTAGCGTGTACCAGACGACCATCTAGATGACTTTAAAAAAACAGCAGAGGATTCCTGCACCCAACGGGTTCGGCTACACGGGAGATGACAAATAACCGCTGGCAGCCAGTTTGGACAAGACTCGATTCAAGAAGTGTCTAAAGCCTGCAGTGAATTGCTGAAGTGCGGATGCAAGACTGGATGTTCCAGCTATCCGTTGCAAATGCAGGCAAACATTCCCTGCACAGAGCTTTGCAACCGTACTGAACTGAGTTTGCCAGAATTCCGACACTTAGGAATATATTGCTTGAATTATATTGTTTAGGACGTTTGCGTGAGGGCCAAAACCATTTAGCTTAGGAAATCAATGTGACCAGATCTTGGCTATTTTTGAGAGCCTGATTAAGTAAATTGAGTTATGTTGATCAAGATATGACTCTAATGTATAGACTAATTTACTGATAGAATGATCCTTATCAAGAAGAACTTGAACAATGTCTCGCAACTATACTCCCTACTTGCCAAACCGTGACTTCCCTTGATATTCAGAAATATTTACTACCATTTTCGTATTGTAAATAATATTTGAACAGATATTGGTTTGATTGGCAGATCAAAATTTTACCAGTTATCTCTATATTTCTGCTATTTGACATAACTGCACAACGGCCTCATTGTTTCGTGAAAATCACAAATTAAGAGAACTTTTCCGAACTTTTCGATATCTTCATGATAAGTTCGACATTCAATCGGGAGAGTATTAATTAACTCTAGACATTTGGCAAAATAGTTTTATAAGGGTTTATTTAAAAATAAGTATATCCCATTCGTCCCCTCCCCCTATTAGTACTTGCTTGGTTGGTGCCCATACCTCTCCCCTCCCCTCCCCGATAAAATACCATAAAATTAACCAATATCTTGTTAGAATGTTTTAAACTAACTTTACTTAGTAAAATATATGTTTTCCTGTCTCTTTTTCCTTTTGTCTTGAGGGATTATGGTGCTTTGACAAAATTGCCCCTCCCCTCCCCTCTGAGTGTGCGATTTTTTGGCACCCCTTCTGAATCTGTTTGGCATGACCCAAGGAACATCCGTGCCAAGTTTGGTGCTTGTACTCAAAAGCGCACAAAAAAATCATTAAGCCACCCTACTACAAGGAAAGACCTCGTTTTGAGGGCCAAAACTGCCGTTTTTTTCAGTTTTTTGGGCCAAAAAATTTTTTTCTTCACCAAAACCGCGTATTTGTCACCCAAAATGTGTTTTTCTCGCCCAAAGTGAGGTTTTAGCAGTGAAAACGTCGTGTTTGCACCAAGAGAAAATTCTCAGCAAAATTCGAATTTTCTCAGCAAAAAACGGTTTTTTTTGACGAAAAAGCACCTTTTCTCGGCCAAAACCCAATTTTTTTTCGCCAAAAAGTTTCGTTTTTACCTCGTGAGGTATTTTCATGAGCAAAAAGTTGGGGTTTCAGGCAAACAGCCATGCCGTCAGCGAAAAACCTCGTTTTGAGGGCCAAAATGGCCGTTTTTTTCATTTTTTTTGGCCAAACATTTTTTTCTTCAGCAAAACCGCGTATTTGTCACCCCAAATGTGTTTTTCTCGCCCAAAGTGAGGTTTTAGCAGTGAAAACGTCGTGTTTGCACCAAGAGAAAATTCTCAGCAAAATTCGAATTTTCTCAGCAAAAAACGGTTTTTTTTGACGAAAAAGCACCTTTTCTCGGCCAAAACCCAATTTTTTTTCGCCAAAAATATTCGTTTTTATCTCGTGAGGTATTTTCATGAGCAAAAAGTTGGGGTTTCAGCCAAACAGCCATGCCGTCAGCGAAAAACCTCGTTTTGAGGGCCAAAATAGCCATTTTTTCAGTTTTTTGGGCCAAAAAATTTTTTCTTCAGCAAAACCGCGTATATGTCACCCCAAATGTGTTTTTCTTGCCCAAAGTGAGGTTTTAGCAGTGAAAACGTCGTGTTTTGACCAAAAGAAAATTCTCAGCAAAATTCAAATTTTTTCAGCAAAACCCAGTTTTTTTTTCGCCAAAAAGTTTCGTTTTTATCTCGAGTTATTTTCCTGAGCAAAAATGTGATAGTTTCAGCAAAACAGCCATGCCGTCAGCGAAAAACCTCGTTTTGAGGGCCAAAATGGCCATTTTTCAGTTTTTTGGACCAAAAAGCTTTTTTTTTTCAGCAAAACACTGTTTTTATAATCAAATGTATAAACAAGACTCTTATAACACTGTTTTTGTCACCCAAAATGTGTTTTTCTCGTACAAAATCTGCGTTTAGCAGTGAAAACGTCGTGTTTTGACCAAAAGAAAATTCTCAGCAAAATTCAAATTTTCTCAGCAAAAAACAGTTTTTTTGACCAAAAAGCACCTTTTTTCAGCCAAAACCCCATTTTTTTTTCGCCAAAAAGTTTCGTTTTTATCTCACGAGGTATTTTCATGAGCAAAAATGTGATTGTTTCAGCAACAAGGTCATCCCGTCAGCGAAAAACCTCGTTTTGAGGGCCAAATTGGCCATTTTTCAGTTTTTTGGACCAAAAAGTTTGTTTTTTTTAGCAAAACACCGAAAACTGCGGTACTTTGCGGTGGTGACTAGCGACAACTCCCCCCCCCCCCCCCCCCCCCCCCCCTGATCAGTGATTATGGATAATGGTTTCGGGGCCGAAATCGCCGGTATAGTTGTAAATGCTTTGCGCTGCCATAGTGCGCTTCAGCACTAGTTCTGGAGGTATGGTACTAAGAGTATTTATTAAATATATTCTTTAGTTTTTATTGAATTGGCTGATCCGCGATAGTCGTGATCCGCCGGAAGTAGAACGCACATTACGTATACTTACTACTACGAACAACAAAACGAAGGTGCACTCTGATCTAACTTGACGCAAATACTATCATATAGGCAGGTCAATAGATACTTGTACTGTTCACTATGAGAGTAAATGGTTTGAACCCAGGTGTACTCACTCAACTGTTCACTATCTTCGCTATCCTGGAGAAACTGCACTAAATATATTGTTATAGCTATTCTCATGTTTGTAAGTACTGGAGAGCGAAGGATAGACACGAAAATCAGGCAATGAGGTCGGTGAAAATATTTCATATACTCTACATATATTTATAATGAAATAATAGATAATAATGGATGTTTCTTCTTGTGTTCTTTCTTTCATCTCGTGGTTTCCTGTAGCATATCGGTACCAGTGTTCCTAGTAAGAGAGTCTATCTACCTAACTATCAATACTTAAAAGCCCCACATTGACCAGCTTTCTGAACGAAACCCTTCAATGTTACTTCGTCTAGATGAGCAAACGCGTCTGTCTGGGATACTGTGGTCAGATGGTTTACGCAAAACTTGAAACAAAACTCCTCCAATTCCTGGAAGGAAAGAAAAGAACGAAGTGAATTAAAGAAGGAATTAAGGAAGGAATAAAAATAGACGCATTAGAAATGAAAGAGAGAGAAATAAAGGAAAGACAAACGAAAAAGGGTAAAAGTGTGAGATGAACTGATGATTTTAAAATGGAAGGAAAAAAGAATGCAAACGGAAAAGAGTTTTTAGAGAGAAAGGGGGGGGGGGGATGTCAGGAAGAAAGGATGGAAGGGGGAACATGAAACTAATTGAACCCTTCAAGTCGGCAAAACAACAGCAAGTATATCCAGCTGATCATAGGAAAAGTATTAGCCAATCAAAATCAATAATATTTGCAAAACTGAGGTGTCATCCTTAGTATCCAGAAGACTCCGAAACGGTTAATTCTTTATTTATTTTTCCCACTAAATGATGAATATCATACTAATTTTATACAAAATAACAATAACCTCTCCTGTAAATCTAGATTGATCTCAGATATATATTTTTGTATGTCGATTTCCCAGGCTTCATAACACCTCCGTTTTACAGTGACGTCATTTCTACGTCACTATTTCAGATCAGCTGATAGCTAGGAAAATTAATTCGTTAGCCAAACACTATTATATACTTACCGAAGCCTCGTATTTAATAGCTGCAGCCATCAGCATGGCAGCATTGTCTTCTATGATCCCTTCTTTGATGATTCGCTCACATAACTTTTTTAACTGATTCTCGCAGTAAGAGTTGGCTAAATCCAATAACCCTGGGGCAAACAAATCCAATACACATTGTTGTTTTTGGAATAATACAATAAAGTTATAATCACTAGAAAAGCGAGAAAGCTGAAAACGGCAAGGATCATGACTGTGTAGATATATTTGATGTTTCAACCGCTTGATAAGTATTGGTGGGCTTGAGATCTTTTACCAGTTACAGTTTCACCTCCTGTGAACATCCTCAAGCTGTAGTTTGTATCAATAGCTTTACTTGTTGGATATGAAATGTTTCCCATGGTCCTCAGCGGTCTCAACTTTGTAGGCTTTTGGTGACTAACTTTATTGAAATAATTTTAACCACACATATTTGGTATTTTTAAGAAGTGACTGAGAGACTGTACTGACCCCCCCCCCCCCCCTCCCCTGTGTGATCATTTGTAATGTGCACGTGTTTTTTTCTTTTTTTCTTTTTTTTTTTTGGGGGGGGGGGGGGGGGGGGGAGGGGGAGGTGATTGAAGTAACCAGAAGTAGCCACCCTCAATAATGGAAAATATCCTGCAGGTTATTCAATATCGTGTAACTGTTAATAATGTAAGAAAGCTTACCTATGGCATTTATGGGGGGGGGGGAGGGGGAGGTGATTGAAGTAACCAGAAGTAGCCACCCTCAATAATGGAAAATATCCTGCAGGTTATTCAATATCGTGTAACTGTTAATAATGTAAGAAAGCTTACCTATGGCATTTTCTGGTATCAGGTCTACTTTGTCGGTATACAGATATTTAAGGAACGCCTCATAAACGACGAATGAAAACTGGGTAATCTCGATGACACTGTCAAAAGTAGACGTAAACTGTCACTGCATTGTAAATGTTTAGATTTTGCTAGGGAAAATGCTTAAATTTACATCGCCCATACTGCATTTCAGGGTTGGTTTGCAACATGCAACATGCAACATGCAACCTTTTTTGAAATAGCTATAAAAAGTTGGGTTTGGTGTAGTACGTACTCTTTTTCATCTTCTCCCCAGTGCGACTGAAACATGGTGCGAAAGTGTTCACATCTGGGAAATAAAACGCCAAAAACACTTTGTTACAATATTTGGTGAGCTGCTTATTCAGTCTTTTTTATAATACTGGTCGTTAGCCGGGCTTGACTGCAGACACTGCCGGCGTAAAACTATTCCTCTCTACCAAGGAGTGGGGAGCCGGCATTCAAATGTTCCCGAACACAGCACGTCGAATTAGATTAGCTTTACCTTATTTTTAGTATAGCCTTGTGAACATGAACTGGTTTTCCTTCGATCATGAAAGTCAGGTCAGTTGTTTCTTGGTCGTTGAATGATTCACCTACACACTTGCCTACCGTTCGTGTGTCTTCGTGTTCTGTGCAAACAACAGCAGTAAATGTAAGAGAAAGAAGAAAAAACCCATCAAAAACCGGAACAACAAAGGCAGCGATAACAGCAGCAAAATAAAACACAAAACAACAGCAACGGTAGGGAAAACAACATGCACAAGAACAAGTACCGCAATAGTATACCTAAATAAAACAAACTACAACAAAAGAGGCAACGACTTGTCAAACTTTCAAAAGAACAACAACAAGAACTGTGGAAAGAGGAGGGGAGAAAGTCAGAACAGCTAGCAGGGTTGGAATTTCATTTTTTAAATAACAAGATAAATTTATCTCGTGCATTGAGCAGCTACAAGATAAATGGATTGAATGCAAACGCAAAGACCATATTTTCCTTTGCATATCATTATTTTTTTTAAAGAGAACTAGCTAGAAAATGCGAGTCCAACTTCTTTTCATTCGATATTTGCAATTTTCAACTCACATTTAGCCAGTTATCTTGTGGGAATTTCGAGCCCTGGCTAGCAGAACTGCAGGCACCAATAACATAGCAAGGCAGCAACAACAACGATAATAAAATCACGAAGATATGTAAGATAAAGACAACTAAAATATACCAATAATCAAAGGTTTGTACATCAATGGCGGCGAAGAGAAACAAGCAAAGACTTCGTTCATCTTGGTAAACTTTGTTTCTGTTGGTGTAGTAACCGCTTGTCCTCGACAGTGTCCCCACATGTACAGCTAGAAAGTTCACAGAATAATACGTAAGCTAAAATTGAAAAAAACATTGCACTTGGTCTATTGGCTCAGCCGGTTCAGTGGTATTGCATAGTTCAATTTAGGAAAGAGTATTCTGGTCGACTGAACAAACTCTGGGAGCTTTCAAATAACTGTAGCTACACGTGGCTCTTATTAACATGTCAGAGCATGCTCGACTCCATTAGACTAAAGCACGTTAGCAAGACTTTGAGAACCTCAAACTGTCACCTGTTACCCGGCTGCTTTCAAGGCAAGCCAATCAAGTCCACGCATTTTTGTCCAGGGTTAGGTTAGAGCATAGTTAATAGAGGTCCCCCCTCTATTGGTCCCCCCTCTTTTAACTATGGTTAGAGTTGATACTCACTTTGCCATTGGCTAAACAAGCGACAGAAATGTGACTTGAGGGACTTGCACCAATATCTATAAATCTGTCAAAAACAATTGGTAAATTAGTTTTGCTTGTGAGAAGAAAGTATTTTTACATGTGGCCCCGCAACTTCTCTGATGCTTTAGGAAAAATTTTCAACGGGAAAAGGTTACATACCTTCCTTTATCACTAGCAATCTCCATGGGTTTAACTAGATGGTTCTTGTTCCCTGTTCCTAACTGACCATATGAATTGGCTCCCCAGGCAAACAGCAAGCCAGAATCACTAAGGCCTAATGTGTGCGCATATCCACATGCTATCTGTGAAACAAAAATGATACAACCGCAGTTTTTTTTTTTTTAATTCTTTTGTTATGTCCTCCAAATTGACCTGCTTTGACGTCATATGCAAGAGGTCCATACAGTTGATTCCTTCACCATTATTGAAGTTGCATATTACCTTGACAATGAATATGCCTCCAAGACCAGTAACTTTATATGGGCAAGGCTGGTTAGTGTTATTACCAACACCTAGTTGACCATTACCATTGTAACCCCAGGCAAAGATCTGCAAAATGAAAATTTTAAAGATAATCAACATTTTCTCAATAACCTTAACACTATAACAATTACGTTGCGTTATCTGGTGGACCTCAACAATATATACTAATCTTGGGGCCCGAAAGCTTGGATATTAAAAAACCAATAACGTCTAAGTTGTTGCTTTTATCAACAATTTCAGTCTTGTATGGAGCTGAAATAGTTTATCATTTTTGAAATGGCTGCTACAATTTTTCAAACAGTGAAAAGAGTTTTTCATATGGAAGCTAGGATAGATGCAGGTGAAAAAGATGCAGGTGTTTAAGTTTCCTTCTTATTCACTATTTAAAATCAGGTATTTAAAATGCAGGGCTATAACCCCCCTCCCCCCAACTTTTTCCCTTTTGCAAGCTAGTCTCTTATATTTTCCAATCTTAGCCCCTCCCCAACTTTTAAGGGTGCTCTGAGGTCCTTGAAATGGATACAAAATTGCATAGCACATACTGTATGAAATGCTTTTGAAGATTTCTAAATGTCATACCTCTCCTGTATCAGCAAGTGCCATTGATGAGGTCTGACCACAAGCTATTGAAATAATCTTCCTGTTATCTGTAAAATTAATGTAATCAAGATTTAATTGTATAATTGTGATTGTGATTCTCTCAGGCAGATTGCCACCTGGCCATGGTTGGAGAGCTTGTGTGCTTCTATGACCCCTAGAGCTATGCTGGCAGGAGCTAATTCTCCTTTTAGGGTCACCCAAGCCAGGCAGGTCAAAGGTTAGAGGCTGGACGAAGTGAGATCCACTGGTCCTCCAGGTTAGTGGGTTGAGCACAGGGCTAACAACCGTGTCTCATAAAAACATTTGCATTACGGAAACAACAACAAAGGAAAAGGTTACAACTGTGTGTGTGCCCAGAGATATCACAAGATACTCATATGAATGGTAGCAGAGAAAGCCAAAAGGAAACTACTGATTGCTATAATTGCTTAAACAAATGCCTTGATAGGTGGATTGTCCATGATGTAGTAAAGGATTTTGGTTAAAATGTTGTGCTGAAGGTGAAACTTTCTTGCTGGTCTTGAATCATGAATGTATGAAGTTTTCGTTCTTCAAGATGAGAGCTATTTCCTAGACTGGACACTTTAGTGAATCTCCCCCTAAAAGCCCCACTTCATTTACATTTAGTACATTTAGTACATGAATTCAGGCTTACTTAAAGCTGAGGCAACTTTTCTTGGGCTGCTTTGGTTGGTCATTGATCCTGAGCCAATTTGCCCACAGTTATTATATCCCCAGGCATATACCTAAAATAAACAGCCACTTCTTTACTGTCCTGCAGTATCCATACATCATTTCAATGTTGTAACACAAAACTTTCAATTGAGATTGCAAAGCAAGTTATGTTACAAATCCTATAAAACAAACTGCAACATTGACTGAATGCTTTATGCTTGAACAGTGAACCAGAACATAGAAAGTGCATGGTAGATCATATGATACGTTAAATATGTTTTGACTTAGCAGGACCATGCATGGGGGCTAAATATGTTTCTGGTTTATAGACTATCTAATTTAATTCTTATTTTGCATGGAACTGTCAAATGAAAAGAGTTTTTAAGTGTGACATCAATCATATGGAAAACGGTAGATGAGAGTTAAGGCACTAGGCCATGTGGGATAGGCTCAGAGATAATAATATGCGTAATGGATAAGTTGCGGGCCTTAATGTGAGCGACTGAAGAAGACTGCCATTAGGCCTTTGACAACTTCAAGTCGACTGAAAAATGAGCCAGTTCAACTAGAAACCATGGACAGCTGTTTCGGCCTGTATTGGGCCTCGTCAGCACGGTGTGTCTAGTGAACTGGCAAGATCCCACGAAAATTAGTAGATGAGAGTTAAGGCACTAGGCCATGTGGGATATTCCATGTGGGATATCCATGTGGGATATGGAAAAAGGAGTCACTTCCTGGTCAAAAACCAAACAGTTAGACCTGGAAATATGTCACAACTTTTAAGCTCTATATACACATTGAAAAACCTTTTATCAATTTTCCATCCAAGTTGATTATACTCATCTTTATTTAAGGTGTTAAGAAAACAATTTCCAGGAAATTAAAAAAATCAAGAATTTATTTACCTCTCCTTCTGAAGTGAGAGCTAAAGAATGGTGACTTCCACAGGCAATTTGGGTAATTACTTTTCCTTGTAAGACTGGAAGGATTGTGGGAATAAAAACAGGATTCTGGCTTGTGTTGCCATTTCCAATTTGACAATAGCCATTATGGCCCCATGCATACACTTCTCCAGTTTCTATAACAAGTTAAAGAAGATAATTATTTCTCTGCATTCATCTTTACATGTGGCGTATGTGGGATTTTGGTGAATTGTTTAATGTTTGGCTCAGTTGGTTGGGTATCACACTCTTGTTTGGTCTCCAATTTGTGAAATGAATCATTTTCTGATATGTGCGATGACATCATCTCTCTTACATAATTTATGACATCATAATTCATAAAAAGTTAAAAAACAAGCGTGCATTTGGTTGGATTGACCCAAAAATAAATGAAATCATAGCTGACATAAATTGAAACAAAGTTCAGTATTATTTTTGAAAACTATAAAAAGGCCAGACTACCAAGCCATGTTGAATTTCTTAAATCTAAATATTTCCCACTTGCGTAGAGTAAAATCCATGCTTAACTTTGTTCCAATTCTTGTCAAAGATAATTTTGCTTATTTTGGAGTCAAACTGACCAAATGCACACTGTCTTGTTTTTTTAACTTTTTTTGAAAGATGACGTTAATAATGATGCAAGAGTGATGATGTCATCACAAATTTCACAAATTGGTTTCATCATGAGCTAAAAAAATTACAAAACCCTCTTAGACATTTTAAAATTCTTTCCTTAGCAACTGTGGCTGGTAAATAGGTAGGTCCCCACTTAATAAACCGGACTCCCGCTATGCAGTGGTCTGATTTTGTAAATCACTCGTATGATAATTATAGACTGAATTGGCCTCTACTCAATCCTATTACCATTATGTACATCTGTCCTTCTCATTGTTCCTCTATATCATCATCCCCTTACCTGTCAAACCAAGCACATGAGGACCAGAACCAAAAGAGAAATCAGAAATTTTTTTATTACAAAGTGTTTCTACTTTTCTTGGTTCTAGACTGTTTTGTTGATCTCCAACACCAAGACAGCTACTAAGATTTGATCCCATAGCAAACACTTCATCATCATGAGTGACCAAGATAGCTTCATTGCCAGAGTTACCAAATACCAATGCAAGCTTGATTGTACAAAGAAATTCTTCTTGTAAGATACTGAACATTGGCCATCTTATGAAATCTGACATGCTGGGATATTCTCAATTACCGTTATTAAAATTATCTGCAACCAAAAAAAAAACAGAGAAAAACTAAACAATTATAATAAGCAGCTACGAGGTATGAGATCGAACAGTTTGAGGACAAAACGACAGAATTACAGAATTACCTATGCTCTGAAAACTGAAATTCTTTGTTTTTTGTCCTCAAATTGAGCTGCACTGGAAAATGATGTACGGTTCTATACAAAATAAGTATTGGTCTTGCCTGTACCATTCAAGAAAAAAAGCAATACAGATTACAACATTGTTATTACTAAGATTGTTTTGAAATCAAGATCAAACCGGAAGTTGTCCTCACAATAAGTACATTGTGCATTTGTACCTTCTTTTGAAAAATTGAACACATCCAAAGAATGAAATAAGAAAAAAAGTTTCTGGTGGAGCAAACAGTGGTGGTTTCACTCTAAAGAGTCAATTACCGAACAGATAATTTTCTCCTACATTTATACATTATAATGTAAGGGACTGTTCGTTTATTACATCATAGGGGGGGGGTTGGCGGTTTTTGGGTGGGGGTAAATTTTCAAAGAACGTTTTTTAGGGGGGGTAAAATTTGATATTTTGGAGGGGGTGGGGGTAAAAATTCAAATGTTATGTTTTAGAGGAGGGGGTAAAAATCATACAAAAGCTTTTGAGAGGGGGGTAATTTTTAAAAATATTGACATTAAACAAAAACCACCAGTCCCCCCCTGCGATGAAATAAACGAACAGTCCCTAACTAACCAACCTTAGCTTTGTCTCGAAGGTTACTGGTAGCGTTGATGTTCTCAATTCTGAAGGCTGTTCAAAGCCATAAACATTATGCGCTCTATTCTCAAGACTTTATCAATCATTAAAATAAAATATCTTTAATACGAAGATCTTAATAAGTACCTTGGTGAGGTATTTAGCCCTGACAGCGAAATCTGAACATGTCTTCAAGCGTCAAGAATAGATCAACCATTTCCAAGATTTTCGAAAAGATCTGATCAGCAGCTGGGATACCAGGCCTTGTTGATGAAAGATTCGCATTGATATCCGTGCGCATGCGTCAAAGGCTGGTTGACGTCATTTCCCAAAGCATCTTGGGATATATAAATGGTGGTCCTTGACCATCGTAGAGGATGAAGACATGGGTTTCTCCCGCTAAATTTCGATTGATTTGCCAAAAAATGTCGTTCCTAGGCTAGCAACCCGGTCATACCGCAAGATAAGAGACCCATAAAGCAAATGATATCGCTGGTTTTCGATTGAAGACTAACGTGAATTTATAGCAGGCGAAGGTTTTTGTCACTTCTATCAGCCGCCATGAGTATGCGAACAGACAAGAAGACGAAGATGCGGATCCGGGCGTTTCCGGTAAGTTTTTAGCTCTTTTAGGCTTATTTTGATTGATATTTTAGAAATGATATAACTTGTTTGTATGTAGAGGTGGGTTGTGTAGGTTTGTGGTGAAAAAGGCAAATTCAAAGGCAGAAGAGACTTCGTAAATCGGTTGGGTTTGGAATCGAGCTCTCAAAATACAGTGTTACCTGTTGGCCTAAAGCAACCTGGTGAAAACTTATATTTTCCTCGGTTTATTGGTTTATCCTCTTTTCTATCGTGACAGAAAGAAATCAAGATTGTTGTTGTTTTTATCCTTTATCGTCTGTGGCGTTCCTTGTGTTTGCAAAAAGTCTGAAAGTCGTGCAAAAAGTGGCTTTCAACGCTTGACTTTGCAGTTTTATCAACTGTAAAAATCCTAATAATTCAATGTACATCAGTGAAACTTGAATTCCCCGATATGTTTAGTTATTCAGAAATAGATCTTTATGATTCTTGTATATGATTACTTTATGACAGAAAGATTTGTTGTTTTTGTTTGCTAATTATCCAGTTTTGTCCATGTTTTCTCCACGTCTCACCAAAATGACTAAATATGGAGATTCATTTGATAATAAGACATTATGGCTATCAATCCGTAGAAGGGTTTCGTATCTACGAGACAAACAACCTCTCATTTACTCTAGAAATTAGATTCTTTACTTTGTATTTGTGGAAATAATTTTGTCGGTATTGGATAGTCCAGACATGGCTCTCGATTCTAATGAATATTAATTTGTCTGCAAATGTACAAAAAGAAAATTCCTTTTTAATTTTTTTTTATATTCTTTGTTGTTATCATTTATTTTGTTAGTGTATATATTTCTTCTTCGTGTGGTGTAATGGTAATAATTTTAACATTTATATTGTATTATATTATATTGTATTTCACATTGAAGTACATATTTGAATTCAATTATTAAATCATTTACATGTTCCTGGGTTTGGTGGGATTTCAGTATTTATGGCTGTTGCAGTTTCTATTGCTTTCTATATTAGCTCTTTTAAACCCTATCTTGCTGTTAAAAATCCTTTGTATAAAATTTATATGTAAAAATGACCCTTAAACATTAATAGATTTTGAGAATTAAGATAATGCAACACTGCTAGTGAGGTGATTATACAAAACCACTCATGCAGATTGGTTGAGAAATTCAGGATATTTCCCTATAATCCCCTACAGTTGAGTATAGGATTGTGCGCTTTTAATTTTTTGATACATGCCTCTTTCAAAATGTGGAAAATACCTACATCTTAGAAATAAATTAATGTTTTTGAATAATCACCTGTTTATTGATACTGTACTATTAAATTTATTATTTACCTCAGGCTCAGTGGTTATCAGTGAATATTTGTTAACTAATCAATAACTATTTGCATAGGTTAACTTGAGTAGTTGATGCTATAGCAATAATAATTTGCAAAAAGATTTAGAACAATGACAATAGATTTATTAGTGGCAAACTTGCAAAAGAAGAAAAAATACATAAAGAAGTTACACTAACTAAAATATTAATAAGAGCTATACTGTGGTCATACTGTATATAGCTTTTTGCAAAAATTATGGCCATTTCAAGTATATATACAAGTATATCAAAAATGCATCAGAAATTATGGGATATCATTCCTGATATATTTCCAGAAAGTCTAGTGATAGGCAACCCAATAAAATATCAGCAATGATATCCCATAATTTCTGATATACTTTTGATATACTTGTATACTTGAAACGGCCATAATTTTTGCAAAAGCCTGTACATAAAGATATGTACTGTATGCATCGCTTATATTCTATTATACTTGCCTTGTGTATCATAGATGACGATGGATGAAAAGTATGTAGAGGATATCTGGAATCTCCTGAAAAATGCCATCCAAGAAATCCAAAAGAAGAATAACAGTGGTCTTAGCTTTGAAGAACTGTATAGGTAGGTTTTACAGAAACCATAAAACAAATGTACTGTAGTATTTCCTAACTATTGTCACATTCAAAAACCTGTTAAAGCTTGCAAGGGACCTACTTTTGAGGCTGCTGTCATTCAGCAATAAGTTTTGGATGAGGTTCAGTATGATATGAAAAATAATGCATAACGAGGAGAGTGTTATCTGCCAAAGCTGTAGGCTGAGCAGGATAACACTCTTGGAGGTATGCATAATTTTTCATATCATGTGATAGCCGAATCCAATAATTGTTTTATTATTTATTCAAAATATTTTCAATTCATTTGTTTAAGAAAGCATTTCAGATAAGTTTGTAAACCTTCCTTGTTGGGAAGCCATCTTTGTTTGATGGCTATGATGACCTCAGTCGTCCAATAATCTTTTAGTTTTTGGGCAAATGGTGTCAATCATCCAATAATTAAAAAAATATTGGATGAATGACGTTTTTTTCCAAATTTGGTCAGTCAATGCTTGTTATGAAAAATTAACTGGCGGCTCTGGGCCAATCAGAAACAGGGAAATATTTTGAATAAATGATAATGTAATATACATGATATCTAAATGCAAAATGATGATCAAAAATATTTTTTATGAGATCATTAATGAAAAATAAAAATGTTAAGTTAGTCAAACTTTGCTTTAATCATTTATGCACAAGCTTGTACGTACGCTTGTAAAGTATTTTGTCACAAAGTTTTCATATTGTCCATCTTGAGGCAATGATGGAATAAAAACTAAATAACTTTTGCAAGTCATTTACACATGAATCAGTACCAAAAAACAGGAGGCAGAGCCCATCACAATAATTGTAGTTTTTAGGTAGGTCCTCCATAGACTTACAAAATAAATAAACTAATATACTATAACATGAAAAAGAAAGCTGATTTAAAATATTCCAAAAAGGTTGAATGGAAAATGCAAAATATTTTTTTAAAGTTTCAGCTGAATTTAATTGTTGCTCTCAGCTAGTGACAAACTACAGTATACCAATAAAGTTTAAAAAAATTTTTTTTGTCCTCAGAAATGCATATACTATGGTATTACACAAACATGGGGAACGGCTATATAATGGATTGAAGCAAGTAGTAACTGAACATCTGGAAGAAAAGGTGATTCAAGATCAGAGTATTGAAATAACTTCTTGCCTGCTATCGTAAAAAGCCTAACCATATTTAACAAATGTAGATTGAAATACATGAACTTTTATTTTACAAACATCACTTCTGATACCGCACTCTTACATGAGGTTAACTCCATACACACACTACCAGTACATTCTATAGCACACACATCAACTCATATGCTGTTTTTTACTGAGGGAGGAAAACCAGAGCAATTAGAGAAAAAACCTTGTGGTAAGGGAGAGAACAACACGTCAAACAAACTCACATTATTGCCAGATTTCAAGTTGAGGGAGGCTGGGACCAAGCTGTTGTTTTTTTCTGGATGGAGGTCGCATGAATTGCATGGTTTCAGGCCTAGAAAAGAAAACCGAGTGATGACAATAATGGTTTAGCATTGGAACTGTGCAACTACTGTTTGTGAGAACCACTGACACACAAAGGAATGTAACTTATTTCAATCTTCCTGTGATTCCAAAGTCAGAACAAATTGTGAGCTATATTTTTCTGCAATTTCCCTAAGAATCTTCTTCTTTATCCCCTCAGTCAATACTTAACTTATATATGTTTCTTTGTTTCTCTTCTCTTGCGATTCAAACTCAGTATTGACAACAGTGTTGTTGAGCATGTACCACTGGCTTCCATCTGGAAAAAAAATAGCTCAGTCTCAGCCTCTCTCAACTTGAAATTCGGTAATCATCCAGTCTGAGCTGGGGCTTGAGTCTGGACTGCATTGGTGAGAGGCAAGCAGTAAACCACTACACTACCCATGCCACATCTAAAACTACATATTTTAAAACTTTCACATAAATAGTATTGAATAATAATTGTATGCAGGGTGTAATTATTAATCTGCTGACTCAATTTTCACAGATTCGCAAGGAAGTTGTAGCTTCTTTAAGCAACAATTTCTTAGATACCTTGAATGCAGCATGGAATGATCACCAGACTTCAATGGTTATGATAAGAGATATCCTAATGTACATGGTAAGAAATGATCCAGAAATGGTGACCTATCTATCTACTGTATGTGTGCTTCTTTAAAGAACTATTGTTTTTCATGGTTTGATGGTCTTGTGGATGCACTGATAAATGTACTTTTTTTGTCTAGGACCGTGTCTATGTTCAACAGAATGGCGTTGATAATGTATATAACCTAGGACTGATTCTTTTCCGAGATAAGGTAGATTTCTTGTTTGAGTCTTGTTTAATCTATTATTCTTTTCCTTTGCCCTAATCGTAATATGTTTTGCTAATCAACAGGTCGTAAGATATGGCAATATCAGAGATCACCTTTGTCAAACTTTATTAACTCTAGTAAGAAAAGAAAGAAAGGGTGAAGTTGTTGACAGGTAATTTATTTGTAGTATAATATAAACATATTTGTAATAAACAACTTCTATTTTCCATGCTAATGAGACAGTTTTGGTTATGATGATGATGATGATAGTAATAATGATGATGTCGATAATATGTCTCAAGATATCAAAATTTTCAATAAGGTTTCAACTCATTGGAAACCAAGTGTAGATACTTGATCAGCAAACTTTTGATTCGCTGCTCACCTGGCAGCTTGCAGCAACACTTCTCTCAACACCTTAGTGGAAATCATCATAGCTAAGTTCTGTTGTATAAATGATCATGTCACCAACCCCCATATACAGTATGGATAACTTTCATTATCTAGATGATAATATTCGTGCAAGACCAAATGTTTGTGTTTCTTTACCAGAATGGCCATTAGGAATGCCTGTCAGATGCTGATGATCCTTGGTATAGATTCAAGACATGTGTATGAAGAAGACTTTGAGACCCCCTTCTTAGAAGAATCTGCAGAGTTCTACAAGGTACAGAATATTTGAACTTTTTCATTTTCTCGCTTTCCTGGTTTTTTGAGCACTTGCTGGTTCCTGATAAACTGTCAAATCAAAAAACATTGTCATTGAGCAGCTCAAGCCCTTCATGTACATGACTGGACTGAAGAGGAATAGAAATCACTGAAGCAGTTGACTGCATATCCCACACTAGCTTACTACTAGTTATCATCTCTGACTGAATATCTGACTAGATATGCCCAGGGCATATTTACAATAAAAAACATTTGCTGACAAGTTTTAAACAGTTTTAACAAAATTGGCAACTTCCTGGTTAATTACTGAATATGATTAATCTTTTTCTTTCACAAAAAATGGCAACACAAATTTAATGGGTTGTAACTAATGCTCCAAGCCATTGATTATTTTATTAGATAGCACAAACAGCTAATTTGCTGTAAATTATTAACTTCTACAGAGATTTCTACCCATACTCCCTGATGGTAGATTTTCAGATTCTAACATATTAATGTGTATATTAAAGATGTAAACTTTGCCTCTTTTGTGGTGGGTTTCACATAACTTTTGGTTCCGAAGTTCAAGTCATACTTTGGAAGTTCACAACAAAATTTTGTTCAGCAAACTTCGAACTTCAAACTTACTTCCCACGTAAGACTAAAGTATCTGATACACTTTTTAAATGTTTTTTTCAATGCAGTTGGAAGGTCAAAAGTTTTTAGCAGAAAACAGTGCATCTATATATATACAGAAAGTAAGTGTGTGTTTAGAAATAACTCTAAGGTTCCCTTTACTGTTGAGGAACATGTTTTACCATCGATATAAAATTATCATCTGTGTGTGTTTTCTATTTTGCTATACCTTTCTTATCTAAATTTTATTGGTACCATTTTATTAATATATAATTTTCCATTATATTAGTGAAAACTTTGTTCGCTACAAATGTCATACTATTCCTACGGTTTATGTAGGGGCAGATCCAGGGCTTTCTTCAGGGAGGGGTGTTGGGATGGAAGAGTACCCACAAAAAAAAATAGAAACTCATTACGTATTTTATATCTTCAAAGCTGCAGTAGGGACACAAAGTCAACCCAGGGAGGAGTGTACCCCTTAGAATCTAAGAAAAAAAAACATTTGGTTTTGGTTTTCTTCAAAGTAGGGCCACAAAGTCAAACTGGGGAGGAGGGTGCACACCCCCTGCGCCATGATTTTTAAAGAATGTATATTTTAAAGCAAATTGTGTCCTGTGTATCTCTAAAGATGAACATGCTCTTTCTTATGGGCAGGTTGAACAAAGAATAAATGAAGAGTCTGAAAGAGCCAAGCATTATCTTGACCCAAGTACAGAAGAAGCTATTGTAAAAGTATGTAATTCAGTTGGAATTTGAAAAAAAATAGTTCATTCACATGTTGAATTCATGTTAAAAACAGAGAAAAACTAATGGATAATGCTGTTGTTTACAGGTTGTAGAAGAGGAATTAATCCGTAAACATATGAAAACTATTGTAGACATGGAGAACTCAGGAGTAATCCATATGCTTAAACATAACAAAATTGATGGTAAGCTTGTCTGACCAAAATATTATGTAACTGTAATTTTTATTTCTTATGTCAAACATGCAGCGAGTGATTGCTCAGTCTTCTGAGCCAGAGGCTCATGACCAAAGCACTTGACACCAGATTAAATACGGTAGACTGATTTAGCTTGGGCTTAGTGTTTTCCCAATTCAGATCCCTATGGAATTATTTCTTTGTTTGATGGTTATGCATGAGAAGACACATGAATATGGATGCAATGGGAACACATTACTCCCAAGCTACAATGGTCTATAATTGACTTTTGCCAGAACGCATACAAAGATTTTCAAAGTACAGGCAAACGAATCTTGGTTGCATCATTGGTAAAAAGTGGCACACGACCCATGCTCAAGCACATTGAGACATATGTATAATGTGCTATATAACAACTTCCAATATATTTGTTTTTATTTATCATAACTTCCTTTCTTACAATGTGCTACTTTATTGATATTCCAGATTTGGCAAGGATGTATAGACTATTCTGTCGGGTTAAGGATGGACTCAAAACCATCTGTGACTGTATGAGAGGGTATCTTAGAGAACAAGGAAAAGGAATCATGGCTGATGAAGATAATGAATGTTCCAAAAACCCTATTCCTTGTATTCAGGTGGGCAGAGAATACCAATTATATTTCTATAAAATTAATCATGGCCTGAGCTTTGATAATAGAGCAAGGATATGGAGAAGAAGGCAGTTTCTGGGGGAAAAAACCCATAATATGATTGTACTTGAAATTTGGAGGCTGAATTTGGCCTTTTTGATCTTGTCACAACAAGATTGTTGCCAGTTACCTTCGCATGAACTTAACAAAATTAAAAAAAAAAATAAGAAATAAAAAAATAAAAACAAAATAAATAAAAAAGATAATAAGAAATAAATAAATAAATAAATGGGAATTAACTGTTACAGTGGAATCCACAGTGTGGCTCTTACTCCACTACATTCCAATTGGAATTTAGAAATTGATTTTTGAAAAGCAGATCGGAGTATATGAACCAAACTCTTCATTTCTCCATACATTTACTGTAATCGGTGGCCATCTTATCCTGATTACCCATGATGTATCAATTTCTTAAAATGGCTTAATTAGCTAAACAATATTATTTGCACCTTGCTTTGTTCAAGCTAATTTGATCTGTTTGGTTTGCATTTCATGAAATCTTAACAAACAATTGCTTATTTGACTTGTGTTTTAGAATCTTTTGAATCTGAAGGACAGATTTGATCATTTCCTCCAAAATGGCTTCAACAATGTTAAGTTATTCAAGCAAGCTATAGGAGCAGTATGTATAAAATTATTCTTATTAGAGTACATTTTGACATGTGTATCAAGTTACAAATAATAGAAGCAGAAAATTTATGCTGAGACTGCTAACCCTTGCTTTCTTTTTTGCAGGAATTTGAATTTTTTTTGAATCTCAATAGTAGATCACCAGAGTTTTTGTCTCTTTTCATTGATGACAAACTGAAGAAAGGAGTCAAAGGAGTAAGTTATTTGATCTTTTCATTGAATTACCTAGGATTTAGAGGACCTTAGAAGAAGAAAAAATTAGAAAAGAAAATGGAGAAACGATATAAGGATAAGCAAGATGGGCCATCTAAAAGCTAAAAAATAAGCACACAAGGGATGGGAAACACTTTGGCAATAAATAAGAAGTTACACAAATTTATTTGTAATTTCCTTTATATGAATATTAATATATATTCTGGGTGTAATCCAGTTTGCTAATATCATATTTCTTATTTATATTTTGTTTTTAACAGTATTCAGAGCAAGAAGTGGAAGCTATTCTAGATAAATGCATGGTTTTGTTTAGATTTTTACAGGAAAAGGTATGGCAACTGTAATTACAAGGAAGTGACTTTATTTTGTTTCATTCAGGAGTTTTGGTGCATAGGCAATACGTCATCAGAGTTTTCCAAATTTTGTATGAT
Organism: Anthopleura sola; assembly: GCA_023349425.1. Taxonomy (NCBI): domain Eukaryota; kingdom Metazoa; phylum Cnidaria; class Anthozoa; order Actiniaria; family Actiniidae; genus Anthopleura; species Anthopleura sola. Next base: position 486,032 of record JALHLI010000047.1, on the reverse strand, counting down.
GAAATAAGCAAATTTCAAAAATGGGGGCTACGGATTGTGAGCTGTATAATTATTGATCAACTGCAAGAGGACCATATTTGTATGTAAATGATCTGATGTAAATGAGCATATGAGGCAGTTGTAGCAAATTTTGCCAGAAAAACTTCTCTATGTCTATCATAATTTTCAATATTTATTTCTTTATCACACATTAAGAGTCCTCATGAAGCTAATGATAAAGGATATTCATGAATGCATTCAAATGATGTTGTTGCAATAAGTGCACAAGCACTAAGCTCATGTACAGTATGGATGTGTGTGAGCAATGTCCATGGACATACTTTAAGGTTCTAGATATACATCAAGTAGTATTTCATCTATTCTATTCTGATTGTGATTTTTTCTTCTTTAGGATGTATTTGAAAGGTACTATAAACAACACTTGGCTAAAAGACTGCTATTACAAAAGAGTATTTCAGATGACTCTGAGAAAAACATGATCTCTAAACTAAAGGTTTGTCAATCATAAATAACAAATATTATTGATGTGCAGGGCAAATACAATTGAAATTTGTTTTTTGAAGAACATTGTTTATACATTGATAATTCCTCCAAATAATTCCCCTAATACTCTGATAGGTTAGAAGGTTGCGTTATACACTTTGTACCAGTGTAGAACTGATTCATTTACCGGTATGTCAGGGAAGTTAAATCATTGAGAACATTTTTGGCTTTATTTAAGCAGTTTTTGTAAGCAGTTGGACTTGGAAATATGTCACGACTAAAAGCTTTTAAATCTTACTAGTATATTTCAGCTCTTTAGTGACTGCTAGACTATTTTAAGAATTAATATCATCTCTCTACAGTTGGTGTTTGAATGAATGATTGATTCGTTGATTGATTCATTGATTGATTAATTGATTGATTGATTGAATGAATCAATCAATCATAACTTAGAGATTTCCTTCTGTAGCAAATAACAACATAGGGCCCAATATATTTTGGAGGCGTTGCATTTTACTTGTACCTCCTTCTCTCTAGACTGAATGTGGTTGCCAGTTCACATCTAAACTAGAAGGCATGTTTAAAGACATGACTGTATCTCACTCAACTAATGAAGAATTCCGGCAGCATGTTTCCAACAACCAAGTGAGTAATCATTTTCATCATTTCTTTGTATTGAAAATACATGTACAATAATAACAATTCTCAAGGAAGGCAACTCATATTCCAGTTCAGGAGTTACTAAAGTAGAATGATATGATACATTGCTGTTTTTTTCCAGATCAACCTAATGGGAATTGACCTGACAGTAAGAGTACTTACTACAGGATTCTGGCCAACCCAAGCAGGCAACCATAAATGTAATGTGCCTCCTCAAGCTCAGCATGCTTTTGACTGTTTTAAAAGGTAAACTATTTGTGCTCACTCTGTAGCTGGGTGGAAAAACCTGTGGCTCTCTTTGTCTGAGAAGGTTTCATGATAGAAGAAAAATGATCTTTAGAAGCATGAGTGGGGTAGTACTGAGAATGTTGCCCCTCACCACTGCGACCATGCTTCAAGTCCTGTTGACTGGTATCGTAGTAGTAGTAACTATGTGTAGAGTTTGTTGTTGATTTCTCTCCCTGGCTTTGGAGTTCTCTGGGTTCTCCAGTCTTCCTCCATGCTCAAAAATCAACATTTCTAAATTCCAATTCGATCTTAGGAAAAAAATTCTAGATAGGGTTGACCTCTTACATCTCCTTTTGCACTACCGTGCGAATATATTGGCTATTTTTATCTTGAAATATTTTACTAACCCATTGTTTTTTTCTTGAACCAGGTTCTATTTAGGATGTCACAGTGGAAGACAACTTACTTTGCAGCCTCAATTAGTAAGTCATCATTTCCTGTTGGGATTATGATCATCTTGCCAGTGCATTGAGACAAGACACATAATAATTGTTTTTTGTTTTGTTTAGGGCACTGCTGAACTTTATGCTACATTTCCGCCTCTTAAAAAGGTTAGTATGGCAGCAGACAAGTTATGCAGTGAGTCACACAACACACCGCACCGTAGGAATGCTAATGCTGAGGATTTTGTTTTTAGGATGAGCCACAGCAACGAAAGCACATATTCCAAGTGTCTTCGTATCAAATGTGTATTTTGATGCTCTTTAATTCAAAGGAAAAACTGACTTATGAGGTAATGTACTGTTAGCCTAGCCGTGGCATCCCTGTATATTGGTAATAAGGTTATTGGATAAATTGGGTAACAACAAGGGAAAAGATAGCACAAGGGACAGAAAATAGGAGGACTAAACAGTTTAAGGGCGTCGGCTGATGAAAACATTTTGACTTGAAGCTGACGTTGCGCGCATTTTACCCCCTCTCATCGTCGATGCTCCGTTTTACAGGTTTTTAAAGCTAATTGAAGCTACACAGAAAGGAAAGAAGTCAAAACAAAGATGCAAAGGCACCGGCAATTGGACCCCTTGCGCCAAAGGCTGTGCACTATATATCTAACCAATTGTGCCATCTTTGCTCGTACTAGCTATGATTTTAAAGACTTTCATAAAAATATGTATCTATTGCATTTACGTGATTACAGGAAATAGCACAAGACAGTCTAATACCAGAACGAGATCTTAATCGAGCTCTGCAGTCGTTTGCTTGTGGTAAAGCAACTCAGAGAGTGCTGATTAAAGAACCTAAAGGCAAAGAGATGGGTAAGTCATACATTACAGTAGTATAAGCCAGTTCAAAGTTTAAGAATTGTTTTCAGTGCGCATGCGATTTTATCCCGAATTTCTCACCTTCTTTTGTTCAAACCTTCTTTTGTTTTTAATTAAACAAAAAGTGAGAAATTCGGGATAAAATCGCATGCACACTGAAAACGGTTCTTAAACTTTGAATTGGCTTCTACAGTACACACCTTATTTCGCATTGATTATGTATCGGTAATGTATTCTTTAATGACATGAATTATTTGAACAGCACCCACAGATATGTTCTGCATCAACGACCAGTTCACCTCGAAGCTTTTTAGAGTTAAAATACAAACTGGTGAGTATTGAAGTTTACGGTCAGTGCCTAGGAACAAATCTTTCAAAAGAGCTATCCCTTGACAGTTGGCCTTATCATTCCTCTCTAAACAAGTGAAACAAAATCAGCTGATTTATTATCTTTATTTAATTTAAAGTACTTGCCAAAGGCGAATCAGAACCAGAACGTAAAGAGACAAGATCGAAAGTCGATGAAGATAGAAAACATGAGTATCCTTTTACTAAGATATCTGCATCTTGGTTAAAATCATTTTAAGGTTCCTCTTCTTTTTCTTCCGCCTCCTCCTCCCCTCCCCCCCCCCCCCCCCCCCCCCCCCCTTTCCCCCCTTTCCCCCCTCCCCCAGCACGTAATGAAATAAATAAGTTAACATAACGTGTATTACAATAATAATTTCTTGACTCTGGTAAAGAATTGAGGCGGCGATCGTTCGGGTAATGAAAGCAAGGAAAAAGAGACCGCACAACCTACTAGTCGCTGAGGTAAAGAGCTTAATACTGTAGTTAGTGTAGAGATGATAACTAGCGGTAAGCTAGTGTGGGCTGCGTCGGTGTTTCTAATGAAATAGTATGGATAAAAAGTTAAATTTTACACCGTAAAAAATAAGAGAGATCACTTACTGACGTTTCGGACGCTAGTCCTTCGTCGGAGTCCTTTTACTCCGAAACGTCCGAAACGTCAGTAAGTGATCTCTCTTATTTTTTACGGTGTAAAATTTAACTTTTTATCCATACTAGTTAGTGTAGAGTCTTGTTAACCAGTGTTAACTTTCCGGGGATGGGCAAAATTTTGATCCTAAGAAACATCAGTCGTCATAGGGCCCACAGCAATGGAATGCGCCCTTCCTTTTAAAAGGGGATGAATACGATTAAACTTCCCAAGTCTTTCCATTATCTTTGATTGACGTATGTGCTTCCGTTTAAGGTAACCGAACAACTTCGAGCCCGCTTTCTTCCAAGTCCACAAGTCATCAAGAAAAGAATAGAAGGACTTATTGAAAGGGAATATCTTACTCGAACACCAGAGGACAGGTAAGAACTTCATAACAAACACCCTGAGTTAATGGATACTAACATACACCAAGGTGTGAGAGTGGCAGACAGTTTAATAAAGAAAAGAATGGACCTAATACACCGAATCGTAATATGGCGACCAATTTGAATAACTATTGTTCTGGACTGACTAGCCTTGTGTTCATGTGGAAACATTAAGGCGTTTTTAGTCAGTCCAGAACAATAGTTATTCAAATTGGTCGCCATATTACGATTCTGTGTATACAGCTATTTCAAAAAACGTTTAATACTGAACAGTGAATAGTGCATTCTAAGACCAAAGGGCATTGTGGGTCTCGTTAATTTGAAATAAAAAGTAAATATACAGCGATTTGTTCTCCATATCTAGAGAATATTGTTTCGGATGGAATATACTTAAAATAAAATAGATTATTATTTATTTTATTTTAGACAATATAACATGACCCAAGATGTATTTCAGTATTCAGTATTCAGTATTCAGTATGCAGTATTCAGTATTCAGTATTCAGTATTCAGTATTCAGTATTCAGTATTCAGTATTCAGTATTCAGTATGCACTATTCAGTATTCAGTATTCAGTATTCAGTATTCAGTATTCAGTATGCAGTATTCAGTATTCAGTATTCAGTATTCAGTATTCAGTATTCAGTATTCAGTATTCAGTATTCAGTATTCAGTATTCAGTATTCAGTATTCAGTATTCAGTATTCAGTATTCAGTATTCAGTATTCAGTATTCAGTATTCAGTATTCAGTATTCAGTATTCAGTATTCAGTATTCAGTATTCAGTATTCAGTATTCAGTATTCAGTATTCAGTATTCAGTATTCAGTATTCAGTATTCAGTATTCAGTGTGCAGTATTCAGTGTGCAGTATTCAGTGTGCAGTATTCAGTGTGCAGTATTCAGTGTGCAGTATTCAGTGTGCAGTATTCAGTATTCAGTATTCAGTGTGCAATATTCAGTGTGCAGTATTCAGTATGCAGTATTCAGTGTGCAGTATTCAGTGTGCAGTGTTCAGTATGCAGTATTCAGTATTCAGTATTCAGTGTGCAGTATTCAGTGTGCAGTATTCAGTATGCAGTATGCAGTATTCAAAGTTTTTTTGAAATAGCTGTACACCTAGACATAATGGTTTCCCTTTTCAGATCGCTTGTCACCCTCTTTCTCATGTTTTTTTCTCTTTCTTTTTTTAAACAGGAAAGTCTACCTTTACGTGGCATAATGAGAACAAGTTGAATGGTAAATTACTTCCACACGGACCATCATGTACTCAGAGAGGCCAATGGATGATCGCAACATGAGGAGATGCCTTGTAATAGATCGAGAATGTACTTTTTCATCATTATCACATCTTCACCACTTCCATCATCATTGTCATCATCATAATCATTCCTACTACTACTATCATCATCGTCATCATAATTATTCCTACTACTGCTGCTGCTGCTGCTGCTGCTGCTACTACTACTGCTACTGTCATCATCATAATTATTCCCACTACTACTACTGCTATCATAATCATAATCATTCCCACTACTACCATGATCATCATCGTTATCATAATCATTCCCACTACTTCTATCATCATCATTGTCATCATCATAATCGATTACCACCATCATCTTCGCTATCTGGGTAGTATTCTCTCTCTTATTATCATTGTTTGGAAAGTGGCCATCGTGGCTCTTAGTGTTTGGTCTTTTTATATCCGTGGAATGAATACAACAAGTCACTGATCGTCGCCATTAGTATCTTCTTACCGATGCTTTTGCCGTTGTCTTCACGATGTAAATACATTTTTCGATAGCAATAATTTGCTATATTGCCATGGACCATTAATAGTTTTGTTGATGGAAGGAGAACAACTCAATTGATTTAATATTGCATTCATCTTGACACAATGAACAAAGAAATTGTGTCCAAGATGTTGGACTGAGTCACGGTGCTCTTCGATAAAAGTTATCCAGTTTAGTGCAGATGGACAAAACATGCACCAACGCGTTTCGCTGTTTGTATCTCTGCTGTTAATATTTTGCGTTTTTTATTGACGTTATTGTTCTTTCTTGTGAACAGAGAGGCGCGTTTGGTTCAAAATGGGCATTAATTTCGCCCTTCCTTACAAGTCCTGCACTATTCAAGATAAAAAAATAGCCACTAATGTAGATAAAAAAAAGTTCAATTTGAAATGATGCGTTGGTACCTTTCTTGGGGTCGTTATTTTCATAGCCATTTAGGGGTCATGATCATATACAGTCATGTGATAGTTTCAGCATCAACCTTTGGCTGCCAACTTGAAAATCATCTCCAAATAAAATTGAAGAATGCCCATTTTAAACTTCGCATTTCAGGAAGTTGAGGACGAAATAAAAAGCTTCGGCATCTCTCCGGCGTTCCAAAACTCGTCGTTACCATGGCAGCGGAGGAACTAGTGCTTTAGCCCCTTCCACAATCGCACTTTTTCAAGAATTTTACCAACGAAAGAACTAAGAGTCCCCTTACCACCCCACTAACTTATAAATCCCTTCTTGGAAATGCAAAATTGCAAATAATGTAATCAAACAAATTACCAAGTTTTCATGCGCCCAGAATTTTTTTTCTGGGTTCGAGATTGGTTCAAACTGCCGTTGGAAAGCGTGAGCGGTTCATGTTACATGCTGCACAAAATCGTAAGAAGAGTTTAGGACCAGTGTGAACTGATGATCAGAGTTCGCCCTAAGCAGAAGGGCGATGGAATCGGAAGGATCAGGGTTTTTTTCTGGTTCCGATAATGAGGTAGTCTCCTCCGCAGCCGTTTTTACTAATAAGAAGGGGGCAATTACTGGACAATATATAGCATGCACAGCTGTTACTAGGGTGTCTATATATAGTTTAACGTTACCCAATGATAAACATCAAAAATTATTTGACCCGATTTACATGGTACAACTTGCTTATCATCTGCCTACGCTAAGCTTACAACACGAATTGCTTCGTGTGAATCAACCCCACAACTTGCTCAAACAAGGAACAACAACTACGACGTGGAAGAAAAAAGTTGTAAGCATTGCGTACACAGACAAACACGGACAAAGGCGGCGGTAGGACATAAAAATTGGGAGGGGGGAGGGAGCTGTAATCGCCAAAATTGCCGATACAAGCAAAAAAAATATCGCCGCAGCACAAAATAAACGTTAAAACAGCCAGGTAAAATGTGTACCCAAACCAACTTTTAAGTTCAAAAATAGTAGTAATCTCGCTAAGGCGCTTTCTCTTTTCACAAAAAAATAAAAATTCAATACCCTACTAACACTGATACACAGATGTGAAAAGTTATGAACGATCCTTGCAAGAATTTTTCAAACCCTATTCGAGACAAATGTATTCCTTTATCTAAATTACCCATATGCAAATATATGGGAGTAGTAAATAAAGCACCTAAAAAGTTCACTCGGCACTTAAGGCATGGCAAGGATACCCTCCCACCCCTCCCACGTTTCTATTTCGTAGTTTGACTTGTCACTCCTTGTCACGTAAGTCGCGTGATATTTCTGAGCTGAAATACTGTAAATCACGTGTAAATCATCAGACTTGACTACTTCTGGAATCCAAGATGGCGGACGGAGACGACGAGAGAACTCCACTCGTGAAAAGCGATTCTGATTCCGAATTAGTTGGATGTGGAGCCTCTATATGCTGCGATCCACGAAGAAGACTTCACAGATATTTAGTTCTGATTTTTATCTGTTTTCTGAGCTTTGGTAAGATGATAAATTGGGAAACGACTTGTCTATATAAGGACTTCTTCTGTTTTTGTTCAAACTCTCTTCATGCTTTGAAACAGCAAAGATTTTGCGTTCTGTTTACTTCATTATAGGAAATTTGAATTTATTGAATGCACTTTCCTAACTGGTAATACATTTTTCGAGTCAAATAAGACCTTAGCTTATGTGCGTATCCCAGCTTCAAGCTCAAAGTTGAAAATAGTCACTCAATAATTTCGATAAATTTGCTGTCATGTTTCTTAAGTTTACATTTCATCTCTAAATTAGAATAATAACCTTAGCTTACTCACAATTTCATCCATGACATTTCGTATCTTAGTAAATTTAGCACTAGCTAAATTTTAGAGAATTCAGTTGAAGTTTGGGATATGTATTTTTGTCGTGTCTGTTTTGCTTCCTGAACTTTTATATTATTATCAAATCTTTTATTTTTATATTACTCGATTTTTTACCAATCTACATTTTTTTCGTAGACAGCATAAATGAACATAATTTTGATGCTTATTTGCATTTTTTTAAACAAGTCTTATTATTATTATTGTTATTATTATTATTATTATTATTATTATTATTATTATTATTATTATTATTATTATTATTATTATTAAGCTTAACTCAAGTAAGCTAATAAAGTGTAAATTTAATTTATCTTTCAGGTAGCTATTATTGCTATGATAATCCTGCAGCACTAGAAAAACAAATTAAAGATGTAAGTATATACACAATCTAGCTAGGGTGCAACAAGAACAGCACTCTTGTCACTGGTCCCATGGATGCAAATATATAAGAACCTATTTGCATTTTGGATCACTTCTCTTCCAACCTTCTAGGGTCATACAGTATCCAGCGCCCTTATGGGAGACCTCGCACGAGCAGTTCGCTGGCTGTCAAATTTTATTGGAAAGCTATGCAAATTTAGTCTTTTTTTCTTGAAATGGGATTGAAAAACAAAAACTCAAAGCATCAAATATCACTTTTCTCTTGCTAGTAATGAAGACAAAGATCAATCAATGCATTTTTGTGTCAATCTTTTTAGGAAATTTTAGTTAACATCAATGTATGTACCTTCTATGAAGTGTTTTCTATGGAACTGAAGGACTATTTTTGCATTACAATCAAGTTTTTCTGGTCTTTAGGCCACTTCTTCTCAGAGCTACAACCACAAAATGGCTTCGCAAATCCTCTTTCAGTAAAGACAAAAAATTGATTTGGTTAACTTAAAGACAGACATGACTTCTGTGCTTTCGGTGATAGCTCAAACATGCTTTTCTATTTCGAAAATAATAAAATGAAAACCACACAAGTATTTTAAACTTATGTTTTTTGCAAAATTCTATAGACTTTACAAGAACAAATTTGTTGTCTTTTCAAACCAGGACTGATAAAATTTGACAGCCAGCTTCTATTTGCCACCAGAAATACGTCCTGCGTGAAACCTCCCATAGTATTTTAGTGGTGTCATTGTACTCGACTGCGAGTCATGGTTGCTCTCCTTATTTTGCTGTTTTCCCACTCTCCCCTCCCTTGCACCTCTGTGGTACTTTGGAGCTCTCCATCAGGACTGCACTCCCATATAAATCATATACTGTAAATCCTCTATTAATCCCCCCTCTCTATTAAGCCCCCTCCCACTTCACAACTAAATTCACAATCAAGGTAAATCATACTTGAGACTAACACAAGTGAATTAATCAAATGTTGAAAATAGCTTGTAATTTGAACAATGCATATACCATGCCCTATAGATTATGTGAAAAAGTCAATAGTAATACTGCCATTTAATCTTGAGTTTACTGTTTTGGAATAAAGTTATCATATTATATTCTGATAGTGTAGAACTTAGAGTGTTTTGGCTAAAAGTTCTCTATTAAGCCCATCACCCCCTCTCTCCAATAAGCCCCCTCAAACATGCCTGAAATAAATAAGCCCCCCAGGGGGCTTAATAGAGGATTTACGGTGTATGAGACAGTGGGACCAGTGAGAATATATTACTGTTGTAAACCAAAGGAAACAGGGGATGTTGATTGCAAAGCATGCTGGGATGGGTCAGGTAACTTAAGATACCAGAAACAACTTGTGCAAAAAGGCAGTTTCACGAAAATACTCATGATTCAGGCAAAGTAAGGCATTGCATTCACTGACGAAGCCGTGACAGGCGAAACGTTTGGATTAAAGCCAATATACAACAACATATGCCTTCCGAAGTCTTTACTCCTACCTACATTATACTCAAGGCATGGTACCAAACCACTTTACTTCATATACATATATATATAATTATATATATATATAAATTATCAAAAAACTGGATAATAATATATATAATATATATCTGGATGTGTCTATTCTGATGGTAAAGTGCTCAATACATTGAAATGTAGAGCGTTATAGATTATAGATTGTAGATCGATCAAAGACAAAACATCACTTTTGCTGTTACTTGGAGTAACTCCAAGTAACTCTGAGTAACAGCAAAAGTGATGTCTTGTCTTTGATCTATCTACAATCTATAATCTATATATATATAAATATGTCCTAATAACAAGTTTGCATTATTCCTACAGGATATGAATGTGACTACTAGTAAATATGTACTGCTTTATTCTCTCTATTCATATCCAAATGTTGCACTTTGTTTTGTTGGTGGATATCTTCTTGATAGAGTGTTTGGTGTAAGGTGAGTAAAACCAATGATTGTCTAGAAATCCTAGTTACTTACGCACAAATTTTATCTGTGTTAGAGCCACTAGGAATCATTAAAGCCAGTGCTTATTTCCAGATTCTGAAGGAATTAGATCTTTGATTGGCTGACAAGTCATGCCAAAACTGCTCTAATGCCAGCTAGACTGACTGACAGTATGTAATATACTGTACATCTTGTGATCATTTTTGCTATCATGTAATTGCAGGCTGGGTACCATGATATTCAGTTCATTTGTTATGATGGGACAGGTAATCCATTGCTGTATTATTTTTATTGCTATAATTTTCCAAACCTATAGAAAATATAGCTGTTATTAACTGAGAGTGAGGTTCATACTATGAATTATGGACAGAGTGCTAGTGCTGCCTTCTGGCCCATGCCATTAAAATGTGGAAAAATTAGGGTCCATAATTTAAGGGATAGACCAAGCAAACAAGGTTGATAAGATATGTTTTATATGGTAATAGGCATTGTGATGTTAAAGAAATAGAGAAACAAGAACTAAAATCAACAGGCATGTCATTTATTGTTATAAAAGCTGTTCTCAGACTCTTCTATAATAATGATACCTGTTACAGGTAAAACATGTCTGGAATGTTAATGTGTTCGATCACAGCACAGTCACGCAAAGTATTTTCCTGTTTAAAAGTTTCAAACTTCATATTTTAGTTTTATTCTCGTGAACTATTAGAAGTTTCTATCCGAGACAGATGGTGGTGGGAAACATCTTTTTTTACAAGCAACGGCCTAAATAAACATTCTAGACATATTTAAGGTCTTCACGGTTTTCTTAGTTTGACTGTAAGAGTCCAAATATATAATATGTACTCAGGGGTTTCAATAATATTTGAAGTATACAGATGAGCTTCAAATGCAGGCATCTGTGTGCACTAATTTTATTTCTTATTTAATGAGACTGATTCATAAAATAGCCGGCAGTATGAAGTTATGTACCTGGTGATCTGCCGGTAGCCGCCTTCTATTGAAACCCTTGGTACTGAAGAAATAAAAAAATGTGCTATGTGTCATACAGTACTTCTCCTAAGACTTCTCTCATGTTCGGACAACAAGCAAGCAGCAAGCAAGTTATTTTGGATAGGAATGGCGCAACTGAAAGTGTGCAAGCGCCGGTGCTCTCAAAATAAAGGACGCAGTCCCAACCAATCACAATGCAAGATTTATAACAGTTATTTTTTAAATGTCATTTCTAGCTGGTGTTTTCATTTGGAGCATATAGAGGTAGTTTTACAATCATGGAAGTTGGAAGATTTATCTTTGGGTATGTATATATAATTTGCTGTTTTTTTAGGAATATATTTCATAAAGAAAATTATTATGCAGACCTGTATAGATGAAATGCTAGGACTCTTGAAACTAAAATTTCTATTATTTTGGATGTCCTGAATGGTTAACCAATCCTACAGTAGCTACCTCACTCTTTGAACATAATACTCCATTTAAAGGATTGATCATGGCTCATCTTTCCACTTACCTTTTGATTTTCGAGTCCCACAAGGATTAGGACTGGTTCTCCACTCATTGATATTGATTTATACCAAGCCTATACATAGTGTATCCGGGATTAATTGTTGTATAAATTTAAGAAAATGTATTTTGAAAATAAATATATTCTTTTGGGCATATAGTTTTATGAGAAATAGAATTATGAGAAGACTAGTTGTCATTTTGTAATTTGTATATTTCAGCCTTTATCCAAAGGCCGAAATATACAAATAATTATTACAAAATGACAACTAGTCTTCTCATAATTCTATTTCTCATTTTGAAAATAGTAATAAAACTATTTATCAAATCCAGAATGAAGTAATAGACCCAATACTGCAGAAAAAATAACATTAACCTGTACAGCACCCTCAAATTTCTAGGAGAAAATAAAATTAATTCCTCTTTTCAAATGACCATTTACTATCCTCTTTTACTATTATTTATGAGGAGGCAATTTAGATGAATTTTTCTTTTAGACTCGGAGGTGAGAATTTAGCAGTTGCACAAAATACTTACTCAGTTGCCTGGTTCAAAGGGACTGAGTTGAACATGGTGTTTGGTCTTCAGTTGAGTTTCTCCCGTATAGTAAGTGAAAAGCTTTACTGACCTATGGTACTGACAAATTGCAAGCATATCTATGTGGCTTCAATCTCTCTCAATAATTGTCATGTTAGGCTTTTGAATCAGTTGTTTTCCCATTTCTGAAACGTGCCACTCAAGTGACATCTCTCACTTTATATCCAGAGGAAGCAAACTCTGGAATAATGTTTGATGAATAAACAGAGAACAACTCCATCAAAAAACCCTTTTTTTCAAATTTTTAAATTGAATCTTCACTTGAATACTAATGAAGAGAATGGAGAGGACTTTATTATAATTATGAATTATTCATGAGTTGTTTTAGGGTGTATAGACCCTTCTAGCTCAAGTATAATGTTTTCCCATTTCAAAGCACATGTCATTCTCTAGAGTATCATTTCTTTTTTCTTTAACGGTTGCACATGAGAAGACATGACATGAATATGGATACAATTCAAATAAAGAATCTCATTCTCAAAAGAATGAAACATATTCTGAGATGGGAAAATATTATGCCTAAGCTAAAAAGGTCTATTGAAGTATGACGTGCTTATAACATTATACATTTTAATTATTGTCCTGGTTTTTTTTCCAGGGGAGTACTGTGAACATGAATATCAATCATATAATTTATGACAAGTTCAGTTCCCTGTACAGTATCAGTATGGCATATAAAGCATTGGGCGCAACTTTATTTGTTGGTAAGTTTTGATAGTCATTTACTTTCAGCTGAATAGCAGTTATTATAGATATATTAATGCAAATGAGATAATCTTTTGTTTTAAGAACCACACAAGTGGGTCGATACAATAAGCAATTATTGGACAAAGTTGAGCAAAATATCATGATTTGTTATTGGCCGAGCAAGCAATTATTTGCCGATGCCGAAGACAGAGGCAAATAATTGCTTGCAAGACACTAACAACTCACGATATTTTGCAATAACCAAGTTCAATAATTGTTTTATCATTCAAATTTCTAATCTTTGAGGTGCAGTGTGCATGATTCAAACAATAACAAAGAAGTCAGCTCATTTTTTCAGGGAAGTGAGCCATTGTCAAATGCAGCATTACTGCGCATGAGCAGACCGTTATTTGCAGCAAGATGCCTTTGCACCGTAATGCGCATGAGCAGACCATTATTTGTAGGCACTTATTTTCAGTTCTCTCAGCTAATCAAAATGACGGAAAAAATAATTTGAATGATAATGCTTGTTTTCTCATTTGCATTCATGTGAATCTCATTTACATGCATCCATAATAACAGTTATAACATGGCTGCTTTTGATTCTTGTAAGTTTGATACCTATGTACCTGTATGGTTAACATACTCAATTTAATAAAATAATTTGTTTAGTTAGGAGTTTTGACAGAATGTGGGGGGAAACTAATAAATTATGCTGAATTATGCTCTCCAATAATGGCAAATATGTAGTTCTTCTATGCCTGAATGTAATTCCGGAAGCCCCTGTATAATATCATTGCTAAGTATCATAGTATGATACTTCAATGATTACAGAAGTGATTTCTATGAGTAAAATTAATAAAGGCTTTCCAGATAGAATAAAGATGAAATATTCAGCCAATATTTCTTAGTGCAGTAGCTTATCTATCAGCTACTGTATATCAATCACCTGCAATGCTAATAATTGCCTGTTATTGATGTTGCTCAGGAGCTGGCGTTTGTCTTTTTTCATGGTTTTGTGGTGCTGCCATTGGACTGCTGGACAAACGAGCTGCAAGGATCCTAAAAAAAGAAGATTCTAAAACTGGTAAACCCTCAGTTTTTTTTATTTAAGTGACTTTTTCTTGTTGTTGTAAGTGCTTCAGATTGAAAAAATCTTTGAAAATAAAAAGCTTTCAATTGAAACACAGGGTACTGTGTACAAGTAACTATAAAAGATACTAAGTATCTTTTATCTTTATGATTTATGATTTATATAGCTCCCTTTTTATGTGTATATAAGGCACATTACAATCATGAGAGGTGGTTAGTATGAGGTGTAGACACTGAGGGTGGTCACTGCCAGGGTTTCTTTACATCCTCAATGGTTCTTTTACATTCCTCTGACATTTAAAGTGGTCATCCCAGCCACTTGAAAGTCTAACTGTTTGCAGATGTAATTACAAAGGCAGCACTTTCTCCTTAGTTATTTTTAACCCCTGAGTGTTGGTCCGGAACTCGAACCATGACCTTCTACATGAAAGTCTGGTGCTCAACCAACTGAGCCAACCAGGCAGCGTAATTATAGTTCTAAATAAATATATATGTAATAAATCGAAGTGATGGAATCAGCAAATGATCAAAATTCAAGTGGAACCATGAGCTTTTTTGTCATATCCTAATGATATATCACCATCATCTTGCAGGTGAGGTCATCAGTTTACGAGATGTCAAAGACTTCCCAGCAACTCTCTGGTTAATCTTCCTCATCTGTGTTGCATATTATGTTGCAATCTTTCCTTTTGTTGGCCTTGGTCTGTAAGTTTCTTATCAGACTCACATTTATCACAGTTTCAGCTTTCTCTCCCTATACTTGATAATCTAGATTCAAGTAACTTAAATTCTCTTAGTTCTCCTGCTTTTGACCCTCCATAAAACTCAACATGCTAAAGTTCAAATCAGAATTTCAATCCCAGGCTTGATGTTTGGTTTGATTTGTAGACTGTACTCCTATGGTGTGTATGTTTGTTTTTGTTTAGGACATTATTTGAAGAGAAGTTTGATCTTGATCCAGGCAAAGCAGGAGCTGTAAATAGGTAAATATCTCATGCATATGTCAAGGGTTGGGGCACAAAGTGCATCTGTTATGCTGACAACAGTGTTTTTGGTGAATGTCACGCAGTATGAGAAGGCCTGGAACAAGTAAAAAGTAATATCCTGTGATGTTTGTACTCTGAACACAAATAATTCATGGCACATACAGTGAAATTTGCAATGTTCTGTCAGAAAAATATAGTTGAATAATTGAATACTTATTAGACTTTTAGAATGGAATATGGGTGGACATTTTTGGTTTGATAAGTCCATTTGCCCACATATTCTCTTCCAACTAAAAGTTTTCGGCAAAGACATATGCTCTTTACCTACAAGGAATTTTCATATTCATAGCAAATAAAGTATGATAAACATTATATTGCACAGTAAATGAGAAAAAAAGAAGTGAACAAACTGCTGTGTGACAATATAAGTGTCATTTTTTATGATCTTTTATTTTCAGTATTGTATTCATTATATCTGCCTGTGCATCACCAGTACTGGGCTTTATGGTGGACAGAACAGGAAAGAATGTATTTTGGGGTGAGGATTTAGTTAAGTCACTCAACTACATATTTGCCACTTTCACATTCCCATAATGCTTTGCATTTTTGGGGGGCAACAAAAACAAAAAAATTTGAAAATTCAAAACCTTTCGTGCTGAATATGTTTGCTATTATCATTGAAAAATCCAGTATCAGTTTAATCAGAGTTAATTCCACATGCATGGGAGGAGGAAATGTTTGGTGTTACAGACAATGTATGGACTTCCTAAGAAATGTTACGAATCTTACTCATAAAGCTGTTCAATTTTCTTTCTTTCTAAATTTTGCTAATTCTGATAGAATCTATCATAGATGCATAAGTTATTAGATGTTTTTTCTTCAATTTTTATTAATCTCCATGGTAATGTTAAATTAAATGATTTTGTCTCGTTGTTGCCCCCTAAAATGCAAAGCATTATGGGAATGTGAAAGTGGTGAATAGAGTATATGCATGACTTATATTTTTGTAATATCAAAGAGGAAACATTAAATTTCATTGAAAGTTGTAACATTCAAGTTCTTTAATTTTTTTTTTCATCACCCCTGTCATTGCATCGTATCACCATTGACATCATCGTCATCCCACCTCACTGTTTTTCGTTGCTATCATCTTGTTTAATTATGATTTTGTTAAGTTCTTAGAAAGTTTGTAAAACTTAAAATTGTGGATGTAAGATATGTTGATATGTTGAAATATTTTTTTTCTAGTGCTTCTGGCTATTCTCCTGTCATTGGCAGCCCATGCTATGGTTGCCTTTACCTTTTGGAATCCCTTCATTGCTATGGTAACCACTGCCATCATATAAAACTTGTCTACAGCTATTTCAAAAAAACATTGAATACTGAAAACTGAATACTGTATACTTAAATAAATAATGTATTCTAATACTGAAATGCAATGTTAATCGCAGTCATTTTTTTTTTTTGTTCTGGGTGTCTAAAACATGCAGGCAAATCTTTAAAGAATTGTTTGACTTTTTCTGGCAATCCATTCATAACCTACTTTCACATGGACTCAAAAATATACAAGAACAACAAATTTGCATTTCAGTCTTGGAATATGCTATTTAGTATGCAGTATTCAGTTTTCAGCATTCAATATCTTTTGAAATAGCTGTATCTGGGGCTGAGTTGATAAATTGCATATTTGTATTTCATTTATTTTTACTCCCTTTTTAAAGTCTTATTCCTATAGGATCAGGGCTCAAAATAATGGCCAGTGAAACCCTGGTCAAGATGTCCAGTGTATGATATTTTATTTTATTTTTTTCAAATATGACCAGTCAACATGTCCATTCAAAACCTATTTGATTGGTCAAGTACTAAATAGTACTAAATAATCACAGTTCCCTGCGCCATCTTGAAAGGTAGCCGTGCCTTTGCATCGAAGCGAGACGAACGGTGAGCTTACGATGATAGAGACCTTTTTTAACACCTTGGACAATCATTCACATGTCTCTATCACTGCAAGCTCATCGTTCGTCTCGCTTCAATGCAAAGGCACAGCTACCTTTCAAGATGGCGCAGGGAACTGTGAAAGGGACTATTTAGCTGGACATTGACCGTTGCCCTGCCGTTATTTTGATCCCTATAGGATGGATATATACTCCTTATAAGCTTGTTAATTATGGCCTCTTGTGACTGTTATTGATATTATTTCACATTTTTAGAGTGTTCTTGGTGTGGGATACTCCTTATTGGCTTGCGCATTATGGCCCCTTGTCTCACTAGTTGTCCCAGAATATCAGCTCGGCACAGCTTATGGATTGTAAGTATATGTATAATAAACAATTACAATCAACTATGTGTTACAGCCCTTGCAGAGAGACATCTTTCTCCCTTGCAGCATTGGTTTTTCTCTGTTTTTTCTTTCTTTCATAAAATCAATACATCAATAGAATGTAGTGTTTAGAGAATAGATTAATACGGCACAACACACAAAAGTGGGACCACATTTAATGTATTTGCATATACTTCTATGCACGGGATTTTGTACGATAAACAGACACATTTGATGCCAAGCTGTCTGGTTTTACCAAATAAGGTGTGTAAAAACTGGTGTTGCAGCAAAAGCCTATGCATAGAAATAAGCAAATATATTAAAAGTGGTCATACTTTTGCACATCAGGTTGTAATCAAAAAAGAACATATGAATATGTGTGGTGACCAAAGTTGGTCTCCTAAATATGAGATAAATGTGCATAAAGTAACTGAAAAAAATCAAGTAGTAGTGCTTTAAAATGATGATAGGATTTTTTCCCATATTTGAGAAATGCCAAATATTCAAAATAGTCACATCAGGTGCTGCCTGATTAAGTTAGCCTCTGGTTATTTCAGGTTGTTAGTACCATCTTCATACCAGAATTTCTAAATAGAATTCTAATCATGGTACATTGTTGTTGCTATGACAAATAAAATGAGAAACTAATTACAAAGTTTGAATTTTCTTTTTTTAGTATGCAGTCCATCCAGAACCTTGGTCTTGCTGTTATTACTCAAGTTGCTGGTATCATTGTAGATAGCAATGGGTACTTGATTCTAGAAGTGTTCTTTATTGGATGGCTGTGTGGTAAGATTGTGGTAAAATTATTTTTATGTCTTGGCCACTTCACTGATACAACAACAGGTAGCCCAAACAAACAAACAAACAACAAAAGAGCTGATCTTGAAAAAAAAAAAACCAGGAGACTGAACAAACACGACTGGAGGGTAATTGTGTAGAATAGCTCCCCCGTTGACATGTCAGGGTCGGCTGTTATCTAATTGACAACGTACTTACAAGTCACCAATTAATGGCAGACAATTCACCGACAGTTTTAAACCACAAAATTACCTGTTAATGGCCGACAGTCGACTGACATGTCGATGGGGGTGTTATTCTACACTTTTACTGGAGCAAGATTTAAAAGTAAATTACTCGTTTTATGTTCAGACCTGTCTACTAACTCCCATCATATACCCTCATATAAATGGAACCCAGGGACCTTGTTTTAGCTGTCTGTGATACAACTGCCTTTGTTTGATTGTATGAAATTGTAGCATATTTTCTGATGTAATTGACTGATTGATTGACTGATTGAATGAATGATTGATTGATTGACTGAATGATTGATTGATTGATTGACTGATTGATTGACTGATTGATTGACTGAATGATTGACTGATTGATTGACTGAATGATTGATTGACTGATTGACTGATTGATTGACTGATTGAGTGACTAATTGACTGATTGACTGACTGATTGATTGACTGATTGATTGACTGATTGATTGACTGACTGATTGACTGACTGATTGACTGACTAATTGATTGACTGATTGATTGATTGACTGATTGACTGAATGATTGATTGACTGATTGATTGACTGATTGATTGACTGATTGATTGATTGACTGATTGATTGTTGGCAGTTGGTGACAACATCCAGTCCTTTACTTGATAACTGCCTGCCATTGTGCTGCTTCTGGGTGTGATATTGACTATATTGATATTGTATTATTTTTCTTTTCCCCAGTTGCACTGATTGCTACTATTTTCTTATATCTTGTGGATGCCAGTAAAGGTCAGAACAGGCTTATGGATTTGATTTGTTTGGTCCTTACCATACAGTTATGCTAATACTAGTGTTTTTTTCAATAGGTGGTTCTCTTAACCTGTCCGCCCAAGAACGAAGAAAACTTGCCTTTGAAATGAGTAAACCTGCGAAAGTGTTAGTATTGCTATTCGTTCATATCATAGTGGTCTGGTAATCCTTTTCTCCTTTTTTTTTTTTTTTTTTTTTTTTTTTTTTTTTGTCCCAAGGGGCAGATTTTTTTATGAAGCACTTTCTTTAAGAAATACTAAAGGTGGCCCGCACCCATTGATTTGTTTGACGGGTATGAATTTCAATCGCGTCCTTTTACATCAAGACCTTGTTTGATTTATGAAAAATTTGCAGTCATGAGTCTTCAAGCCTTGAACTATAGTCCTTAGAAGTTTTTTGCGCTTACTGGTAGCGAAACTTGCTGTATGTATTTCTCTATGCCTTTACACTGGCTACGTGTGGGTACTTATTTAATCATTTTTGTTTTTCCTTATAGGGGCTCATTAGGTGACGAAGAGTCAGTGAGGAGTGATGACTCTTTTGCTGGTATCAGTCCTATTGTACCTCGCTCTGCAGCCCAACTGCGAATGCGTTTCCTGTCACGTGTTGGCCAACAGGTTGGTAAAGAGATGAAGAAAAATAAATTTGCCGCTGCTAGTGTGCGAGTGGTTCAAAGGTTCTTGTATTTACACAACCAAAAACTAATGTGAAGTGTGAAGGATGCTAGAGAAAACCCATTTGGGTTAAACAAAGATCTTGCAACCTTATAACATGAAAGAGAATTAACAAGTTCAGTGATCCAAAAAATATACAGTTTGAGTGATGCGTCTTGAGGTTATAAAGGTTATTTCTATGCTAATGACTGTGACGTCAGAGTAGTCGTCATTTAATATGCAAAACCTAACTGATAAAGATAAAGTAAATTTGGAAGGCACCACTTTTTCGACTTAAAGAAACTTTTGCTAATTAGCTTCCGCATAGCAGTCAATGTTTCGAGTTACAAGGAACAACAGATAAACATGAGTAACTACTTTGACGTCACAATCATTAGCATTGACAAGAAAAAAAAATAGTTTGATATGTTACTGTTATTACTGTTTCATGTTATTGCTGTTACCGCTGTTGTTATGGTGTTTGTTGTATTGTCGGTGGTGTCGTGGCTATGAATTTGGTGGTGCTGTTTTAGTTATTGTTGCTGTTGTTTTTACTCCTGATATTATTGTTGTTTCAGCAGTTGTTATGGTGTTTTTGGTATTGATAGTGCTGTTGTAAAACGTAGTTATTGTTGCTGTTGTTTCTATTGTTATTGTGGTCTTCTCAAAATTAATTCGATATCTTTTTTTCTTTAGTATTTCCAGATACCAGAGACTCACAGGTCACATCCTTTGGCTTATCCACACGTCTTGAAATAATGCTCACCCACGTCAACACAACGAAACACATATGAAAAGAAATCCCTTTGGCTGTTGCTATGGTAGCAAACTGGCATGTCATTTGGGATGAGATCGAGGAGAAAATGTAAAATAATAATCGAAAACATTGGGATTGATATTGGAAAAAATTATAATCTAACGTAATGCGGCCACCTTTTCAAGGCTCGTGACACTAAAAAGCATTATAAAAATAACTGTTATCAATCTTGCGTACTGATTGGTTGGAGGCGCGTACCTTATGATAGCACACAGTACGCGTGCGCAATTTTTATTGCTTCGTTCGTATAATAATTTCAGAAAAACGATTATCGAAATTTTTATTTGAAAAGAAATTTTAAAAAAATGCTTGCTGTGCCGTGTGCAGTCGCAAAGCACTTGGGGACTGTCAGAACACTCGAGAAGTGTTAATAAGCACTCTGCTTCCTCTAACACTTCTTTCCTGTTCTGCCAGACTTCTGGTTCTGTTAATCTGTTTTCTATTTCTTCAATAATAGAATAGGGAGATAGCGAAGATTTGATTCTTTTGTTATTAGTTAGCAAAAATATGTTATGGAGTAACATCTGAAAAACACAGATGGCAACTGAAGAAGAAAAATGTTAATCATATACTAGATTGAAAAATATTGCTACACATCTGTGGTAACAAAATCTTTCAATGTTAGGTATTCTTAATTTCTTGAAATGTGGTAGTGTGCTCCAGCCGTCAAATTTGTCTTTTGAGCTAAGGAATTAAGGTAGTAAATCCATGTTCAAGTAACAATAGAACGACAATAGAAAACAATACAATACATACAATTATAGAACAATACACTACACTACAATAAAAGTATTGCATTCCACTTGAACTTGATTTATAACCGGAATTAATGACAAAGCTTTGACATCGTATCGTCATTGCATAAAACACAGGGTGCCCACTTCCCTAAATGCGAAAGACTTCGCTTCACAAAAGTGGAAACCCCGTTAGTGTCTTGTATTCGCCACTTTAACATCCCCATAGTGCTTTGCGTTTTTGGGGAGAGCAGCGAGACAATATCGTTAATATTAACTAACTCGTGACATTTCTTAGCAAGTCCATACATGGTCTGTAACACTAAACATCTCGTTATCCCATGCGTGTGGAATTAACTCTGATTAAACTGTTACTGGATTTTTCAAGATAATAGCAAATATACTCGAAATCTGCACGAAAAACTTTAATTTTTCAACTAATTTTTTGTTATTGCTGCCCCCTAAAACGCAAAGCATTATGAGGATAGGCCTAGTAGAAATAGTATTCGATTTATTTTGTAATAAATAGTACAACACAGCTAGTTCAAAGTCTGTCTTATTAAATATATTTAGAACTAATTAAAATGAATCTTGTGTTCTGATTGGCTGGGAGCCGTCCATTTTGAGTACACAGTACACGCGCGCATTTTCTATTTCGTCATTCGAGTCCAATATAACGGCTACTCAAGTTAGCTTGCTGTGCTGTGTAAAGTTATAAAGCACTTGGGGATTGGCAGAACACGAGGAATTGTTGACAATCAGACGTCGTGCTTCTCTTAACCCTTCACTCATGTTCTGCCAAACCCCAAGTGCTTTTTAACTGTACACAGCGCTATGCGCGCACGTTTTCTATTCCTTCAGTGCTTTATGGAATAATGTAAACCCGTTCATGGATTTTACAAGGAAAGAGGAATATGAAACAGATTCCCTATCAATTTTTGAAATATGAGCTGTGCACATTGCAATGGAACAGGCAGCAATTCCTCAAAATTGTAAATGTCTGTTTTAAAATATATGCATTCAATGTTTAGTGCACGTCCAATGTTTGTTGCACATCCACTCATGTTTGGTAACCAGCCTGTAAGACCCTGTAACTTGGCATGTGCTAAAACGTAACGAAACGGTTACGCCGGACCACCCGAAATCACCGGAACAGTGATCGGTGCCACCGGAACGAATATCACCAAAGTAGCCGAAGGGTTCAAGATGACTACGTCAAACCAGCCGTTCTCAATGTGATCAGTCAGTATGAGGCGATCCCAAATTCCTCTACTACCATGGCCCTCGTTAACATGCTACATCTCTGGTCCCTCATGCAGTACTGATGGGAATGGAGCAACAGTGCGAACATTGCTCTTCGATTATAGAAAAGCATTTGACCTTATAAACCATAATATACTTTGAGAAATTACGTGTCATCAATTAGATCGTAGACTTTCTGTCAGACAGATCACAGAGGATAAAATTGACAGAGTTTATCAGAATGGGGCTCAGTCCCCTCCGGGGTGCCACAGGCACCAAATTGGGCCCTTGGTTGTTTATCTTGATGATTAATGATCTAAGAATTAGCTCCCCTTTATTATGGAAATATGTAAATAATACAGCCTCTGAATTTTATCATTATTTATTAATTAAGGACCATACCTCCAAACGTAGTGCTGAAGCTCAGTATGGCAGCGCGAAGCATTTACGGCTATGCCGGAGATTTCGACCCCGACACCGTTATCCCTGGATTTACAGACTGATCAGGAAGCTCGGCCGAAGCCTAAGGGAGAGGTTAGTCGGCCCCTAGACCGTAGATGATTAACCCCTTGCTATGAACAGCAGACCCGATAATTCACTTGTGTCGCTGAGCACTAATCTCAAGTACACAATCCTTTCCATGTGGGATGCGTTTTGAGAAACCTATCGGTGACGTTTATATGGAAAATTTAATTTTAACGCGCAGACTTGGGGGAACTCAAAAAGGAAGTCTTGGGTTTTTTTTTTTTTTTTTTTTTTTTTAGTAACCTTAACAACCTTACAACATTCATTGAAAGGAAAAAATAAAAAAGGAAAAACTGGAATAAACATGCGCATAGTAAGATATGCAAATAAACATCAATAGTTGTACAAGATTTACATATGCATAGTATATGGATATAAAATTGTTCCCGTTTGTTTGACGATACGAGGGTAGCACTTAAGAGCACTTTGCCGAGCAAAGGAGCACTACCAGGGAGCAGTGAGGAGCAAGTGAGGAGCACTACCAGGGAGCAGTTATCAGCAGGTCAGGAGCAGAGCACGAGTCTGTGAGAAGTTTTAAAAGGAAGGAAGGAAGGAAAGTTTTAAAAGGAAGGAAGGAAGGAAAGACATAAATTGCGGGGAGCTTTCCAGGAAGATCATTTCACTTAACATTCAGTACAAGAGACACATGTCGTCATCTAAGCAGTGCTATTACTGTGGCAAAACCTTTTCCAGAGGTTATAATCTAAGACGTCATTTAGACGATCAAATTTGCAAGATGAACGCTGTCGAAGAAAATGATTCAAGATACGACGAAGAAACTTCAAGCGAAGATGAAATTGCAAGTAGTGTCGAGGAAGATCTAGACACGAGTGAATCAGAGTCAAATGATACTGAAGATGATGAGGATGATGATGATGAAAACCAGCCTTCAGATGACTGCTGGTCACCGTTGATAAACGAAGCCATGGATCGTCACGAAACGAAACTAGAAGCTCTAGAAAACGAATACATGGAAAGAGGCGAATCTAAAGAATGGGCAGAAGTGCATGCGTACAATCAGATGATATCCATATTTAGTCGGAAATGAACTGAGAAACGTATTGTTTGAAAAATTTAAATGGATTCACGCGTTTAAAAAAGATCCTTATTATCGTAAAATAATGAGAACCCGACAAGATTTACTAGACAAGGGGGATTACGACTGGATGGAAGCAACCCAGGTTGCTATTGATCATCGTAAATTTCTCTTGAACAATTTATTCGCTGTCCAAGAGTTACAAACACAAGATACAGCAGAAGACATGGAATAAGAATCTACACCAAGGAACAATACTGAGTTATCACAGACAAACTGTAGTGGACTTATTAAGCCGGGATAATAACCGGCTTAAGTGCGAATAATGGTGCCTGTCAACACAATATGCCCTGTTGGAGCTAGCTAGAATTTATATCGAACATGTACATTGATTACTAAGAGACCAAACATTTGCATAGTAACAATCTCATTACTTTATTTTACTTTTTAATAAAAGCTATAGTATTACAGAAACGAAATTTTCTTTTATTTTATGCTTTCTGTGTTTTTGAATATCGGTACATATCAGTACATTTCAGATCCCCAGCTGGGTACCTGGTGCTGCACAGCCAACCTTTGCTGTTCCCCTGTCAGTTCCATTTCCGGACCGAGGCTAGAGCTTCAAAAATAGAGTTTAATCCAGAAGTGTTGAAAGTTCTAGGTAAATAGTCTTTTTCCTGTTCCTCGTAATTTTGTGCATTGCCATTGTGCTGAAGGATTTGAAATGATCCGGAAAATGGAGGCTTCTGATGAACAGTGGTATTCTGAGACTGAGTTAAGAATTGTGACTCGTCTTTGGACACCGACTCCGGTGACTCTTCCATGGGACTGGTTACCTTCTGTAATTCCATATCTATTGCTCTAATTGCCGACTTTAGTGTTGTCCATTCGCCCAACGTCAAAGACATTCCTGAATTGGTAAGAACAGTTTTGCCACTTGATACATCTTTCTTTTGCTTGCGAAAATATATTTTCTTCTCATTTCGAAACTCCTTCACGAAAATAACGTATCCTCGGACTCCTAGGTTTATTGCTTTTCCAGAAGACATGTTCGCTAATAATTTTTGTCTTTACTCTGAACTATCGGAGTGCTACTGGGACTAATCGAACTGTCGTATCGTATTTTATTTTTTTATTCTAATGACATCACATAATATGTCAAAATAATCTTTCTTCCCACGAGAATGTTTGGAATTCACTCTTTTCGTACTTTAACCTCTATCCTACATTCCTTTCATCCTCTAAGGTATTTCTCCTCTTCAAGACCATCCCTCTCCCTACATTTTCAAGGGGGTATTCAGGAATTTAGACCACCCCTCCCCCCTACATTCTCAAGGGGGTATTCAGGAATTTAGACCACCCCTCCCCCTACATTCTCAAGGGGGTATTCAGGAATTTAGACCACCCCTCCCCTAGCAAACGCGCCATACGGGGGGGGGCTCACTACTTTCCTATCACTGCGTGAAAAAAGGGGTGTCATGGAAAATACGAGCTCTTGATACTCGCTGATATCCAAAGTATCAGGGGACAGTACTTGACGTGTCGGGATACTTAAAGTATCATTAAGTATCAGAGCCCGTATACTTAATGTTTTGACGTGTCATGGCCATGAATATCAAAGATCGTATACTTTATGTCATGAAGTGTCAGGGAATATAATTTCCACACTTTATGTATTCGATTTCCAGTGTCAGTGACTGATATAATTGTCAGTCATTATATCATTTATATATAATATTATGAATTCGTTTGCGTTGGATTCGGCGCGTGGGGATTCGATGTCTAAACTGGGTCTTAGTATCATTGGTTATGTTATAATTAAATTAATCGGGCATTTTAGCTTAGTTTACTTGTAGATACACGACTCCACAAGCGGAATGGCTTTAAGCTTTAATCGTGTTTAAGTACAAGTTATGGTATTGTATTGTATTGAAGTGTAGGGAGTAACGATGATGACTGAATCCTGACTGAAAGTGCGCAAAGAGCCATGGGCCGTGGACAAATGTCCACGGCCCATGATTCAATGCAGCACGAGTCACGTTTGTTTATTGAGTCGGCGTCAATATTCAATGTAAGATGGATTCGTTTGATGCACTCAAAACAAAGTCAGATTTTCCTCAATCAAGTATCAAGTCAATGGCCGAATGGTAAGCAAGAATAGTTATATCAATTATGCACAATTCTATTTTTGTTTAGCTCAGCTAGAGGACTCACAATACCTAAGTTATGGCGTTCATTTTTTTGTCAATCATACTTGCATTAAAGCAAGACTTTAAATATGTTCTCGATTATGGTCTTATACTTATGTGATTGGAGAGTATGGTGCTAAGTAAGATTTAAGAGATAAATTACAACGAGAAATAAATTGCAGTGCTTTATTAATTTTTAAATAATCCAGGTTCAGGGTCATGCAGGGTGTAATCAAAACATTGGTTTGTCTTGGATATGTTCAAAGGTTCCTATAAATAATTCACCTTAATAGATATCAAGTATTGAAAATCATTGATGATCATTTGAAGTCAATAGAACTTAGACTTTCTTTTCTTGCAGGTTGAAACTATCCTCAAAATTTGAAGCCTTCAATTGTCAAGACATTCACCACAATGAATGTGTTTTTACTGCTGTTGTTAGAGAGGATCTTGTTACAAAATTAGGTAACATTAGCTACAGCCAGCAAAGATCTGTTATTGTTGAGGCTTTCAAGAGATGTTTGCGAAAGCGAAAAGGAAAGGAAAGAAAAAGTGTTTACTGTGGGTTAAGGATGGTTGACAATAAGGAGTCAAGTGAAGGCTGTTCAGAGGAACTGAGACAAGAACTTCAGCAAATGGATACTTTACACAAAAATGAAGTTAAAAAGCGAAAACTAGCAGAGCATGTTGCCAATAAATATTACAAGGAATGGAAGGCAGAGCATTTTGAGAAGGACCGTGCTCTTGCGATACAAGTAACCAAACCCGTCACTTGGCTTCCTGACTCATTCTTCATACCAGCTGAAAAGCTTAGTTTTGAATCTGACTCCAATAATGACAATGTGCTTGGTTCTGGTGTGTTTGGAACTGTCAAGCTATGTAGCTATAAAGGAAGCTATGTTGCTGTCAACCTCTTGAAACATTATGAAACTCAGACAACAACAGAGCTAAGAAGGGCACTTTTTCATGAAGCTAAAATTTTGCTGAACTTGAGGTGCAATGAATGTATACCTACCTTGTTGGGTGTCAGCATAGATAAGGAACCACTGAAAATTGTTACGCAGTTTAATGGTATTGACAACGTCTCAGTTACTTTGCATTCAATGTTTAATGAAGAGGGTTCCATTACCCTCATTGACAAACAGTGGCATTCTCTCTTAAATAAGTTGACAAAGGGCATTGACCACATACATAGTTGTGGCTATTTGCATAATGACATCAAATCTGATAATGTTGTTGTATATAAACATAAGGATGAGTTCATTCCAGTTTTAGATGACTTTGGTAAGAGCTGTAATCCAGAAAAAGGAAATACTAAGAATTTGACAAGCGAGGAACAAATTAGGTATCATCTGAGATATAGGCACATTGCTCCAGAAATAATCAATGGAAGCTACAAGCAATCAATCTATAGTGATATTTATTCATTTGGCTATTTAGTTTACAAGATTTCTACTTTCTTATGCCCAACGTCATCTTGCCTTAAACAAATAGTAAAAGAGTGTTATAGAGTTAAAACATGGAGCTGCCGTGCATCACTCACTAAAGTCTCTATGATTCTGTCATAACATATACTGGTGTATACTTCTCATTTGACTCAACAGGGAGAATGTATATTTTTCAAATGTCTAAGGATTCTAAGAAGCGCTTCCCTAACGTAAACAAAGTTAGAATACTTTGAATCCATGAAAGTTATTATTATCTGGGATTTTTAATAAAAATTGAATACTCCCGGTTATCTAGTATTTTGAAAATCCATCGATTTTAAATCCATAATAGAAAATGATATTACAAGTTAATGTTGTTTAAGCGCATGCAGCCTGCACAGCCAGCTGAATATTTTGGCGCCAAAACTCCCAATCCCTTGGGGGAGGGTGAAGTGTGATGAATATACTAGATCTTGAAATAATAGGAAGTGGAATTATAATATATCTTAATTAATACACATTAATTCTGCCCAATAGTAGTTAATGCTTTTTGAGATTGCAAAGATAAACAGCTTTTCTTTGCCGACTAGACTAGAAATCCCTCGGGGGAGGGGTTGGTGTGAGTAATGGTCTACAAGTGGCTTGCGGGTCGACATTTTTGAAGCTCGCAAAACTTACATTTTTTTCCATCAAAGGCAAGAAAAAATACACCATTCATACCTATTCAACTCGCTCTTTTAGACTTTGATAGTTTTAGTGCGAAAATCCTAAATTTTGGAAAATCTGGAAAATCCGTATCCGTCGATTTATTTCTTGGATCGAACTGTTTACAAAAGGAGCGTCGGATCGAGAATTTTTTTTTTTTTGGATATTTCAATTCGAAAACAATGAAGAAAGTCAAACAACAAATACTTGAGACATCGATATTTTTGAAAATCATGAACAAATATAGCTGGTTTGAAAAGAATACAGATAAGGATGGCCGGTAGGAATTAGTGATTTCCTTCCACATATGTTACAATTTCTTTTCAGCTTTATCGTATGAAACCTCGAAAACGCGTACAGAGGTCCTTCACTTGTTAGCAGAAGAAATGCCGAACAAGAAAGAGGCCTCAGTTTGGTACCGTTTCCATAGATACCGTTAAGGGTAAAATAAAAGTCTTTATTCCAAAGACAACGGTATATAACGCATCACTGCTTCAATACTATTTAGGTAAAAATAGAAAACGTAAGTATTAATGTGTGTTGAAAAATAATTATATCTGTGCACCTTTTTATCCTAAATTATTAAATTCTGTACGGGTATCCTGTGGTGTGACTGAAAAAAACAGATACCACAGGAGGCCTAATTATAATTCTACAAGTGTTCTCGTTCAGCCCGAATATCAGATAAAACTGTCTCAAATGTACAAAATTCTTATTCCTATACGCACATCCAATCCATCTCGAATACATTCTTATTCCTATGCGTTCATCCAATCCATCTCGTGTACATTCTTATTCCTATGCGCCAATCCAATCCATCTCGTGTACATTCTTATTCCTATACATCCATCCAATCCATCTCGTGTACATTCATATTCCTATACATCCATCCAATCCATCTCCTGTACATTCATATTCCTATACATCCATCCAATCCATCTCGTGACATTCTTATTCCTATAAATCCATCCAATCAATCTCGAGTACATTCTTATTCCTATGCGCCCATCCAATCCATCTCGAGTACATTCTTATTCCTATGCGCCCATCCAATCCATCTCGTGTACATTCTTATTCCTATACATCCATCCAATCCATCTCGTGTACATTCTTATTCCTATACATCCATCCAATCCATCTCGTGTACATTCATATTCCTATACATCCATCCAATCCATCTCGTGTACATTCTTATTCCTATACGCACATCCAATCCATCTCGAATACATTCTTATTCCTATACGTTCATCCAATCCATCTCGTGTACATTCTTATTCCTATGCGCCCATCCAATCCATCTCGTGTACATTCTTATTCCTATACATCCATCCAATCCATCTAGAGTACATTCATATTCCTATACATCCATCCAATCCATCTCGTGACATTCTTATTCCTATAAATCCATCCAATCAATCTCGAGTACATTCTTATTCCTATAAATCCATCCAATCAATCTCGAGTACATTCTTATTCCTATGCGCCCATCCAATCCATCTCGAGTACATTCTTATTCCTATGCGCCCATCCAATCCATCTCGTGACATTCTTATTCCTATAAATCCATCCAATCAATCTCGAGTACATTCTTATTCCTATGCGCCCATCCAATCCATCTCGAGTACATTCTTATTCCTATACATCCATCCAATCCATCTCGTGACATTCTTATTCCTATGCGCCCATCCAATCCATCTCGTGTACATTCTTATTCCTATGCGCCCATCCAATCCATCTCGTGTACATTCTTATTCCTATGCGCCCATCCAATCCATCTCGTGTACATTCTTATTCCTATACATCCATCCAATCCATCTCGTGTACATTCATATTCCTATACATCCATCCAATCCATCTCGTGACATTCTTATTCCTATAAATCCATCCAATCAATCTCGAGTACATTCTTATTC
This sequence comes from Anthopleura sola, assembly GCA_023349425.1. Classification (NCBI taxonomy): domain Eukaryota; kingdom Metazoa; phylum Cnidaria; class Anthozoa; order Actiniaria; family Actiniidae; genus Anthopleura; species Anthopleura sola. Next base: position 455,295 of record JALHLI010000047.1, on the reverse strand, counting down.
CTATGCGCCCATCCAATCCATCTCGAGTACATTCTTATTCCTATGCGCCCATCCAATCCATCTCGTGTACATTCTTATTCCTATACATCCATCCAATCCATCTCGTGTACATTCTTATTCCTATACATCCATCCAATCCATCTCGTGTACATTCATATTCCTATACATCCATCCAATCCATCTCGTGTACATTCTTATTCCTATACGCACATCCAATCCATCTCGAATACATTCTTATTCCTATGCGTTCATCCAATCCATCTCGTGTACATTCTTATTCCTATGCGCCCATCCAATCCATCTCGTGTACATTCTTATTCCTATACATCCATCCAATCCATCTCGTGTACATTCATATTCCTATACATCCATCCAATCCATCTCCTGTACATTCATATTCCTATACATCCATCCAATCGATCTCGTGACATTCTTATTCCTATAAATCCATCCAATCAATCTCGAGTACATTCTTATTCCTATGCGCCCATCCAATCCATCTCGAGTACATTCTTATTCCTATGCGCCCATCCAATCCATCTCGTGTACATTCTTATTCCTATGCGCCCATCCAATCCATCTCGAGTACATTCTTATTCCTATGCGCCCATCCAATCCATCTCGTGTACATTCTTATTCCTATGCGCCCATCCAATCCATCTCGAGTACATTCTTATTCCTATGCGCCCATGCAATCCATCTCGTGTACATTCTTATTCCAATGCGTTCATCCAATTCATCTCGTGTACATTCTTATTCCTATGCGTTCATCCAATCCAGATCGTGTACGTTCTTATTCCTGTACGTCCATGCAATCAATCTTGTGTACAGTCATATTCCTATACGCCCATCCAATACATCTCGTGTACATTCTTATTCCTATGCGTTCATCCAATCCATCTCGTGTACATTCTTATTCCTATGCGCCCATCCAATCCATCTCCAGTACATCCTTATTCCTATACATCCATCCAATCCATCTCGTGTACATTCATATTCCTATGCGCCCATCCAATCCATCTCCAGTACATCCTTATTCCTATACATCCATCCAATTCATCTCGTGTACATTCTTATTCCTATGCGTTCATCCAATCCAGATCGTGTACGTTCTTATTCCTGTACGTCCATGCAATCAATCTTGTGTACAGTCATATTCCTATACGCCCATCCAATCCATCTCGTGTACATTCTTATTCCTATGCGTTATCCAATCCAACTCGTGTACATTCTTATTCCTATACGCCCATCCAATCCATCTCCAGTACATCCTTATTCCTATGCGTTCATCCAATCCAGCTCGTGTACATTCTTATTCCTATACATCCATCCAATCCATGTCGTGTACATTCTTATTCCAATGCGTTCATCCAATTCATCTCGTGTCCATTCTTATTCCTATGCCTTCATCCAATCCAGATCGTGTACGTTCTTATTCCTGTACGTCCATGCCATCAACCTTGTGTACAGTCATATTCCTATACGCCCATCCAATCCATCTCCAGTACATTCTTATTCCTATGCGTTCATCCAATCCAGCTCGTGTACATTCTTATTCCTATACATCCATCCAATTCATCTCGTGTACATTCATATTCCTATACATCCATTCAATCCATCTCGTGTATATTCTTTTTTCTATACGCACATCCAATCCATCTAGAGTACATTCTTATTCCTATGCGCACATCCAATCCATCTCGAGTACATTCTTATTTCTATGCGCCCATCCAATCCATCTCGTGTACATTCTTATTCCAATGCGTTCATCCAATCCATCTCGTGTACATTCTTATTCCAATGTGCCCATCCAATCCATCTCGTGACATTCTTATTCCTATGCGCTTATCCAAACGATCTCGTGTACGTTCTTATTCCTGTCTGCCCATGTAATCCATCTTGTGTACAGTCATATTCCTATACGCCCATCCAAGTGTGGCGAGAAAAACCTGCTTAGAGCCTCCTCAGTTACACATACTCACTTAGGATTCTTGTCTTTCCAAAATTGATCTATTTTTCACAGTTTATTTCCTAACGAGATTTCTTTGTGCACTTTTTCTTTTTCTTTTTTCCCCCATCAATTATCATTATTTATTAATTAAGGACCATACCTCCAAACGTAGTGCTGAAGCTCAGTATGGCAGCGCGAAGCATTTACGGCTATGCCGGAGATTTCGACCCCGACACCGTTATCCCTGGATTTACAGACTGATCAGGAAGCTCGGCCGAAGCCTAAGGGAGAGGTTAGTCGGCCCCTAGACCGTAGATGATTAACCCCTTGCTATGAACAGCAGACCCGATAATTCACTTGTGTCGCTGAGCACTAATCTCAAGTACACAATCCTTTCCATGTGGGATGCGTTTTGAGAAACCTATCGGTGACGTTTATATGGAAAATTTAATTTTAACGCGCAGACTTGGGGGAACTCAAAAAGGAAGTCTTGGGTTTTTTTTTTTTTTTTTTTTTTTTTTTAGTAACCTTAACAACCTTACAACATTCATTGAAAGGAAAAAATAAAAAAGGAAAAACTGGAATAAACATGCGCATAGTAAGATATGCAAATAAACATCAATAGTTGTACAAGATTTACATATGCATAGTATATGGATATAAAATTGTTCCCGTTTGTTTGACGATACGAGGGTAGCACTTAAGAGCACTTTGCCGAGCAAAGGAGCACTACCAGGGAGCAGTGAGGAGCAAGTGAGGAGCACTACCAGGGAGCAGTTATCAGCAGGTCAGGAGCAGAGCACGAGTCTGTGAGAAGTTTTAAAAGGAAGGAAGGAAGGAAAGTTTTAAAAGGAAGGAAGGAAGGAAAGACATAAATTGCGGGGAGCTTTCCAGGAAGATCATTTCACTTAACATTCAGTACAAGAGACACATGTCGTCATCTAAGCAGTGCTATTACTGTGGCAAAACCTTTTCCAGAGGTTATAATCTAAGACGTCATTTAGACGATCAAATTTGCAAGATGAACGCTGTCGAAGAAAATGATTCAAGATACGACGAAGAAACTTCAAGCGAAGATGAAATTGCAAGTAGTGTCGAGGAAGATCTAGACACGAGTGAATCAGAGTCAAATGATACTGAAGATGATGAGGATGATGATGATGAAAACCAGCCTTCAGATGACTGCTGGTCACCGTTGATAAACGAAGCCATGGATCGTCACGAAACGAAACTAGAAGCTCTAGAAAACGAATACATGGAAAGAGGCGAATCTAAAGAATGGGCAGAAGTGCATGCGTACAATCAGATGATATCCATATTTAGTCGGAAATGAACTGAGAAACGTATTGTTTGAAAAATTTAAATGGATTCACGCGTTTAAAAAAGATCCTTATTATCGTAAAATAATGAGAACCCGACAAGATTTACTAGACAAGGGGGATTACGACTGGATGGAAGCAACCCAGGTTGCTATTGATCATCGTAAATTTCTCTTGAACAATTTATTCGCTGTCCAAGAGTTACAAACACAAGATACAGCAGAAGACATGGAATAAGAATCTACACCAAGGAACAATAGTTATCACAGACAAACTGTAGTGGACTTATTAAGCCGGGATAATAACCGGCTTAAGTGCGAATAATGGTGCCTGTCAACACAATATGCCCTGTTGGAGCTAGCTAGAATTTATATCGAACATGTACATTGATTACTAAGAGACCAAACATTTGCATAGTAACAATCTCATTACTTTATTTTACTTTTTAATAAAAGCTATAGTATTACAGAAACGAAATTTTCTTTTATTTTATGCTTTCTGTGTTTTTGAATATCGGTACATATCAGTACATTTCAGATCCCCAGCTGGGTACCTGGTGCTGCACAGCCAACCCTTGCTGTTCCCCTGTCAGTTCCATTTCCGGACCGAGGCTAGAGCTTCAAAAATAGAGTTTAATCCAGAAGTGTTGAAAGTTCTAGGTAAATAGTCTTTTTCCTGTTCCTCGTAATTTTGTGCATTGCCATTGTGCTGAAGGATTTGAAATGATCCGGAAAATGGAGGCTTCTGATGAACAGTGGTATTCTGAGACTGAGTTAAGAATTGTGACTCGTCTTTGGACACCGACTCCGGTGACTCTTCCATGGGACTGGTTACCTTCTGTAATTCCATATCTATTGCTCTAATTGCCGACTTTAGTGTTGTCCATTCGCCCAACGTCAAAGACATTCCTGAATTGGTAAGAACAGTTTTGCCACTTGATACATCTTTCTTTTGCTTGCGAAAATATATTTTCTTCTCATTTCGAAACTCCTTCACGAAAATAACGTATCCTCGGACTCCTAGGTTTATTGCTTTTCCAGAAGACATGTTCGCTAATAATTTTTGTCTTTACTCTGAACTATCGGAGTGCTACTGGGACTAATCGAACTGTCGTATCGTATTTTATTTTTTTATTCTAATGACATCACATAATATGTCAAAATAATCTTTCTTCCCACGAGAATGTTTGGAATTCACTCTTTTCGTACTTTGACCTCTATCCTACATTCCTTTCATCCTCTAAGGTATTTCTCCTCTTCAAGACCATCCCTCTCCCTACATTTTCAAGGGGGTATTCAGGAATTTAGACCACCCCTCCCCCCTACATTCTCAAGGGGGTATTCAGGAATTTAGACCACCCCTCCCCCTACATTCTCAAGGGGGTATTCAGGAATTTAGACCACCCCTCCCCTAGCAAACGCGCCATACGGGGGGGGGCTCACTACTTTCCTATCACTGCGTGAAAAAAGGGGTGTCATGGAAAATACGAGCTCTTGATACTCGCTGATATCCAAAGTATCAGGGGACAGTACTTGACGTGTCGGGATACTTAAAGTATCATTAAGTATCAGAGCCCGTATACTTAATGTTTTGACGTGTCATGGCCATGAATATCAAAGATCGTATACTTTATGTCATGAAGTGTCAGGGAATATAATTTCCACACTTTATGTATTCGATTTCCAGTGTCAGTGACTGATATAATTGTCAGTCATTATATCATTTATATATAATATTATGAATTCGTTTGCGTTGGATTCGGCGCGTGGGGATTCGATGTCTAAACTGGGTCTTAGTATCATTGGTTATGTTATAATTAAATTAATCGGGCATTTTAGCTTAGTTTACTTGTAGATACACGACTCCACAAGCGGAATGGCTTTAAGCTTTAATCGTGTTTAAGTACAAGTTATGGTATTGTATTGTATTGAAGTGTAGGGAGTAACGATGATGACTGAATCCTGACTGAAAGTGCGCAAAGAGCCATGGGCCGTGGACAAATGTCCACGGCCCATGATTCAATGCAGCACGAGTCACGTTTGTTTATTGAGTCGGCGTCAATATTCAATGTAAGATGGATTCGTTTGATGCACTCAAAACAAAGTCAGATTTTCCTCAATCAAGTATCAAGTCAATGGCCGAATGGTAAGCAAGAATAGTTATATCAATTATGCACAATTCTATTTTTGTTTAGCTCAGCTAGAGGACTCACAATACCTAAGTTATGGCGTTCATTTTTTTGTCAATCATACTTGCATTAAAGCAAGACTTTAAATATGTTCTCGATTATGGTCTTATACTTATGTGATTGGAGAGTATGGTGCTAAGTAAGATTTAAGAGATAAATTACAACGAGAAATAAATTGCAGTGCTTTATTAATTTTTAAATAATCCAGGTTCAGGGTCATGCAGGGTGTAATCAAAACATTGGTTTGTCTTGGATATGTTCAAAGGTTCCTATAAATAATTCACCTTAATAGATATCAAGTATTGAAAATCATTGATGATCATTTGAAGTCAATAGAACTTAGACTTTCTTTTCTTGCAGGTTGAAACTATCCTCAAAATTTGAAGCCTTCAATTGTCAAGACATTCACCACAATGAATGTGTTTTTACTGCTGTTGTTAGAGAGGATCTTGTTACAAAATTAGGTAACATTAGCTACAGCCAGCAAAGATCTGTTATTGTTGAGGCTTTCAAGAGATGTTTGCGAAAGCGAAAAGGAAAGGAAAGAAAAAGTGTTTACTGTGGGTTAAGGATGGTTGACAATAAGGAGTCAAGTGAAGGCTGTTCAGAGGAACTGAGACAAGAACTTCAGCAAATGGATACTTTACACAAAAATGAAGTTAAAAAGCGAAAACTAGCAGAGCATGTTGCCAATAAATATTACAAGGAATGGAAGGCAGAGCATTTTGAGAAGGACCGTGCTCTTGCAATACAAGTAACCAAACCCGTCACTTGGCTTCCTGACTCATTCTTCATACCAGCTGAAATGCTTAGTTTTGAATCTGACTCCAATAATGACAATGTGCTTGGTTCTGGTGTGTTTGGAACTGTCAAGCTATGTAGCTTTAAAGGAAGCTATGTTGCTGTCAACCTCTTGAAACATTATGAAACTCAGACAACAACAGAGCTAAGAAGGGCACTTTTTCATGAAGCTAAAATTTTGCTGAACTTGAGGTGCAATGAATGTATACCTACCTTGTTGGGTGTCAGCATAGATAAGGAACCACTGAAAATTGTTACGCAGTTTAATGGTATTGACAACGTCTCAGTTACTTTGCATTCAATGTTTAATGAAGAGGGTTCCATTACCCTCATTGACAAACAGTGGCATTCTCTCTTAAATAAGTTGACAAAGGGCATTGACCACATACATAGTTGTGGCTATTTGCATAATGACATCAAATCTGATAATGTTGTTGTATATAAACATAAGGATGAGTTCATTCCAGTTTTAGATGACTTTGGTAAGAGCTGTAATCCAGAAAAAGGAAATACTAAGAATTTGACAAGCGAGGAACAAATTAGGTATCATCTGAGATATAGGCACATTGCTCCAGAAATAATCAATGGAAGCTACAAGCAATCAATCTATAGTGATATTTATTCATTTGGCTATTTAGTTTACAAGATTTCTACTTTCTTATGCCCAACGTCATCTTGCCTTAAACAAATAGTAAAAGAGTGTTATAGAGTTAAAACATGGAGCTGCCGTGCATCACTCACTAAAGTCTCTATGATTCTGTCATAACATATACTGGTGTATACTTCTCATTTGACTCAACAGGGAGAATGTATATTTTTCAAATGTCTAAGGATTCTAAGAAGCGCTTCCCTAACGTAAACAAAGTTAGAATACTTTGAATCCATGAAAGTTATTATTATCTGGGATTTTTAATAAAAATTGAATACTCCCGGTTATCTAGTATTTTGAAAATCCATCGATTTTAAATCCATAATGGAAAATAATATTACAAGTTAAGCGCATGCAGCCTGCACAGCCAGCTGAATATTTTGGCGCCAAAACTCCCAATCCCTTGGGGGAGGGTGAAGTGTGATGAATATACTAGATCTTGAAATAATAGGAAGTGGAATTATAATATATCTTAATTAATACACATTAATTCTGCCCAATAGTAGTTAATGCTTTTTGAGATTGCAAAGATAAACAGCTTTTCTTTGCCGACTAGACTAGAAATCCCTCGGGGGAGGGGTTGGTGTGAGTAATGGTCTACAAGTGGCTTGCGGGTCGACATTTTTGAAGCTCTCAAAACTTACATTTTTTTCCATCAAAGGCAAGAAAAAATACACCATTCATACCTATTCAACTCGCTCTTTTAGACTTTGATAGTTTTAGTGCGAAAATCCTAAATTTTGGAAAATCTGGAAAATCCGTATCCGTCGATTTATTTCTTGGATCGAACTGTTTACAAAAGGAGCGTCGGATCGAGAATTTTTTTTTTTCATATTTCAATTCGAAAACAATGAAGAAAGTCAAACAACAAATACTTGAGACATCGATATTTTTGAAAATCATGAACAAATATAGCTGGTTTGAAAAGAATACAGATAAGGATGGCCGGTAGGAATTAGTGATTTCCTTCCACATATGTTACAATTTCTTTTCAGCTTTATCATATGAAACCTCGAAAACGCGCACAGAGGTCCTTCACTTGTTAGCAGAAGAAATGCCGAACAAGAAAGAGGCCTCAGTTTGGTACCGTTTCCATAGATACCGTTAAGGGTAAAATAAAAGTCTTTATTCCAAAGACAACGGTATATAACGTATCACTGCTTCAATACTATTTAGGTAAAAATAGAAAACGTAAGTATTAATGTGTGTTGAAAAATAATTATATATGTGCACCTTTTTATCCCAACTTATTAAATTCTGTACGGACATCCTGTGGTGTGACTGAAAAAAACAGATACCACAGGAGACCTAATTATAATTCTACAAGTGTTCTCATTCAGCCCGAAAATCAGATAAAACTGTCTCAAATGTACAGATTAATTCAAATTATGTTAAAATTCCTGCAGAATTAAAGCAAGAAATTTCAAAAAAAAACTGGTCAGTTACCGATGTACCTCAGTCGCGATATAGGATCAATAGGATGGTCACTTGTACATTGTTATTTCTATACATCTATCCAATCCATCTCGTGTACATTCTTATTCCTATACATCCATCCAATCCATCTCGGGTACATTCTTATTCCTATGCGCCCATCCAATCAATCTCGTGTACATTCATATTCCTATACATCCATCCAATCCATCTCGTGACATTCTTATTCCTATACATCCATCCAATCCATCTCGAGTGCATTCTTATTCCTATGCGCCCATCCAATCCATCTCGAGTACATTCTTATTCCTATGCGCCCATCCAATCCATCTCGTGTACATTCTTATTCCAATGCGTTCATCCAATTCATCTCGTGTACATTCTTATTCCTATGCGTTCATCCAATCCAGCTCGTGTACGTTCTTATTCCTGTACGTCCATGCAATCCATCTTGTGTACAGTCATATTCCTATACGCCCATCCAATCCATCTCGTGTACATTCTTATTCCTATGCGTTATCCAATCCAACTCGTGTACATTCTTATTCCTATACGCCCATCCAATCCATCTCCAGTACATCCTTATTCCTATGCGTTCATCCAATCCAGCTCGTGTACATTCTTATTCCTATACATCCATCCAATCCATGTCGTGTACATTCTTATTCCAATGCGTTCATCCAATTCATCTCGTGTCCATTCTTATTCCTATGCCTTCATCCAATCCAGATCGTGTACGTTCTTATTCCTGTACGTCCATGCCATCAACCTTGTGTACAGTCATATTCCTATACGCCCATCCAATCCATCTCCAGTACATTCTTATTCCTATGCGTTCATCCAATCCAGCTCGTGTACATTCTTATTCCTATACATCCATCCAATTCATCTCGTGTACATTCATATTCCTATACATCCATTCAATCCATCTCGTGTATATTCTTTTTTCTATACGCACATCCAATCCATCTAGAGTACATTCTTATTCCTATGCGCACATCCAATCCATCTCGAGTACATTCTTATTTCTATGCGCCCATCCAATCCATCTCGTGTACATTCTTATTCCAATGCGTTCATCCAATCCATCTCGTGTACATTCTTATTCCAATGTGCCCATCCAATCCATCTCGTGACATTCTTATTCCTATGCGCTTATCCAAACGATCTCGTGTACGTTCTTATTCCTGTCTGCCCATGTAATCCATCTTGTGTACAGTCATATTCCTATACGCCCATCCAAGTGTGGCGAGAAAAACCTGCTTAGAGCCTCCTCAGTTACACATACTCACTTAGGATTCTTGTCTTTCCAAAATTGATCTATTTTTCACAGTTTATTTCCTAACGAGATTTCTTTGTGCACTTTTTCTTTTTCTTTTTTCCCCCATCAATTATCATTATTTATTAATTAAGGACCATACCTCCAAACGTAGTGCTGAAGCTCAGTATGGCAGCGCGAAGCATTTACGGCTATGCCGGAGATTTCGACCCCGACACCGTTATCCCTGGATTTACAGACTGATCAGGAAGCTCGGCCGAAGCCTAAGGGAGAGGTTAGTCGGCCCCTAGACCGTAGATGATTAACCCCTTGCTATGAACAGCAGACCCGATAATTCACTTGTGTCGCTGAGCACTAATCTCAAGTACACAATCCTTTCCATGTGGGATGCGTTTTGAGAAACCTATCGGTGACGTTTATATGGAAAATTTAATTTTAACGCGCAGACTTGGGGGAACTCAAAAAGGAAGTCTTGGGTTTTTTTTTTTTTTTTTTTTTTTTTTTAGTAACCTTAACAACCTTACAACATTCATTGAAAGGAAAAAATAAAAAAGGAAAAACTGGAATAAACATGCGCATAGTAAGATATGCAAATAAACATCAATAGTTGTACAAGATTTACATATGCATAGTATATGGATATAAAATTGTTCCCGTTTGTTTGACGATACGAGGGTAGCACTTAAGAGCACTTTGCCGAGCAAAGGAGCACTACCAGGGAGCAGTGAGGAGCAAGTGAGGAGCACTACCAGGGAGCAGTTATCAGCAGGTCAGGAGCAGAGCACGAGTCTGTGAGAAGTTTTAAAAGGAAGGAAGGAAGGAAAGTTTTAAAAGGAAGGAAGGAAGGAAAGACATAAATTGCGGGGAGCTTTCCAGGAAGATCATTTCACTTAACATTCAGTACAAGAGACACATGTCGTCATCTAAGCAGTGCTATTACTGTGGCAAAACCTTTTCCAGAGGTTATAATCTAAGACGTCATTTAGACGATCAAATTTGCAAGATGAACGCTGTCGAAGAAAATGATTCAAGATACGACGAAGAAACTTCAAGCGAAGATGAAATTGCAAGTAGTGTCGAGGAAGATCTAGACACGAGTGAATCAGAGTCAAATGATACTGAAGATGATGAGGATGATGATGATGAAAACCAGCCTTCAGATGACTGCTGGTCACCGTTGATAAACGAAGCCATGGATCGTCACGAAACGAAACTAGAAGCTCTAGAAAACGAATACATGGAAAGAGGCGAATCTAAAGAATGGGCAGAAGTGCATGCGTACAATCAGATGATATCCATATTTAGTCGGAAATGAACTGAGAAACGTATTGTTTGAAAAATTTAAATGGATTCACGCGTTTAAAAAAGATCCTTATTATCGTAAAATAATGAGAACCCGACAAGATTTACTAGACAAGGGGGATTACGACTGGATGGAAGCAACCCAGGTTGCTATTGATCATCGTAAATTTCTCTTGAACAATTTATTCGCTGTCCAAGAGTTACAAACACAAGATACAGCAGAAGACATGGAATAAGAATCTACACCAAGGAACAATAGTTATCACAGACAAACTGTAGTGGACTTATTAAGCCGGGATAATAACCGGCTTAAGTGCGAATAATGGTGCCTGTCAACACAATATGCCCTGTTGGAGCTAGCTAGAATTTATATCGAACATGTACATTGATTACTAAGAGACCAAACATTTGCATAGTAACAATCTCATTACTTTATTTTACTTTTTAATAAAAGCTATAGTATTACAGAAACGAAATTTTCTTTTATTTTATGCTTTCTGTGTTTTTGAATATCGGTACATATCAGTACATTTCAGATCCCCAGCTGGGTACCTGGTGCTGCACAGCCAACCCTTGCTGTTCCCCTGTCAGTTCCATTTCCGGACCGAGGCTAGAGCTTCAAAAATAGAGTTTAATCCAGAAGTGTTGAAAGTTCTAGGTAAATAGTCTTTTTCCTGTTCCTCGTAATTTTGTGCATTGCCATTGTGCTGAAGGATTTGAAATGATCCGGAAAATGGAGGCTTCTGATGAACAGTGGTATTCTGAGACTGAGTTAAGAATTGTGACTCGTCTTTGGACACCGACTCCGGTGACTCTTCCATGGGACTGGTTACCTTCTGTAATTCCATATCTATTGCTCTAATTGCCGACTTTAGTGTTGTCCATTCGCCCAACGTCAAAGACATTCCTGAATTGGTAAGAACAGTTTTGCCACTTGATACATCTTTCTTTTGCTTGCGAAAATATATTTTCTTCTCATTTCGAAACTCCTTCACGAAAATAACGTATCCTCGGACTCCTAGGTTTATTGCTTTTCCAGAAGACATGTTCGCTAATAATTTTTGTCTTTACTCTGAACTATCGGAGTGCTACTGGGACTAATCGAACTGTCGTATCGTATTTTATTTTTTTATTCTAATGACATCACATAATATGTCAAAATAATCTTTCTTCCCACGAGAATGTTTGGAATTCACTCTTTTCGTACTTTGACCTCTATCCTACATTCCTTTCATCCTCTAAGGTATTTCTCCTCTTCAAGACCATCCCTCTCCCTACATTTTCAAGGGGGTATTCAGGAATTTAGACCACCCCTCCCCCCTACATTCTCAAGGGGGTATTCAGGAATTTAGACCACCCCTCCCCCTACATTCTCAAGGGGGTATTCAGGAATTTAGACCACCCCTCCCCTAGCAAACGCGCCATACGGGGGGGGCTCACTACTTTCCTATCACTGCGTGAAAAAAGGGGTGTCATGGAAAATACGAGCTCTTGATACTCGCTGATATCCAAAGTATCAGGGGACAGTACTTGACGTGTCGGGATACTTAAAGTATCATTAAGTATCAGAGCCCGTATACTTAATGTTTTGACGTGTCATGGCCATGAATATCAAAGATCGTATACTTTATGTCATGAAGTGTCAGGGAATATAATTTCCACACTTTATGTATTCGATTTCCAGTGTCAGTGACTGATATAATTGTCAGTCATTATATCATTTATATATAATATTATGAATTCGTTTGCGTTGGATTCGGCGCGTGGGGATTCGATGTCTAAACTGGGTCTTAGTATCATTGGTTATGTTATAATTAAATTAATCGGGCATTTTAGCTTAGTTTACTTGTAGATACACGACTCCACAAGCGGAATGGCTTTAAGCTTTAATCGTGTTTAAGTACAAGTTATGGTATTGTATTGTATTGAAGTGTAGGGAGTAACGATGATGACTGAATCCTGACTGAAAGTGCGCAAAGAGCCATGGGCCGTGGACAAATGTCCACGGCCCATGATTCAATGCAGCACGAGTCACGTTTGTTTATTGAGTCGGCGTCAATATTCAATGTAAGATGGATTCGTTTGATGCACTCAAAACAAAGTCAGATTTTCCTCAATCAAGTATCAAGTCAATGGCCGAATGGTAAGCAAGAATAGTTATATCAATTATGCACAATTCTATTTTTGTTTAGCTCAGCTAGAGGACTCACAATACCTAAGTTATGGCGTTCATTTTTTTGTCAATCATACTTGCATTAAAGCAAGACTTTAAATATGTTCTCGATTATGGTCTTATACTTATGTGATTGGAGAGTATGGTGCTAAGTAAGATTTAAGAGATAAATTACAACGAGAAATAAATTGCAGTGCTTTATTAATTTTTAAATAATCCAGGTTCAGGGTCATGCAGGGTGTAATCAAAACATTGGTTTGTCTTGGATATGTTCAAAGGTTCCTATAAATAATTCACCTTAATAGATATCAAGTATTGAAAATCATTGATGATCATTTGAAGTCAATAGAACTTAGACTTTCTTTTCTTGCAGGTTGAAACTATCCTCAAAATTTGAAGCCTTCAATTGTCAAGACATTCACCACAATGAATGTGTTTTTACTGCTGTTGTTAGAGAGGATCTTGTTACAAAATTAGGTAACATTAGCTACAGCCAGCAAAGATCTGTTATTGTTGAGGCTTTCAAGAGATGTTTGCGAAAGCGAAAAGGAAAGGAAAGAAAAAGTGTTTACTGTGGGTTAAGGATGGTTGACAATAAGGAGTCAAGTGAAGGCTGTTCAGAGGAACTGAGACAAGAACTTCAGCAAATGGATACTTTACACAAAAATGAAGTTAAAAAGCGAAAACTAGCAGAGCATGTTGCCAATAAATATTACAAGGAATGGAAGGCAGAGCATTTTGAGAAGGACCGTGCTCTTGCAATACAAGTAACCAAACCCGTCACTTGGCTTCCTGACTCATTCTTCATACCAGCTGAAATGCTTAGTTTTGAATCTGACTCCAATAATGACAATGTGCTTGGTTCTGGTGTGTTTGGAACTGTCAAGCTATGTAGCTTTAAAGGAAGCTATGTTGCTGTCAACCTCTTGAAACATTATGAAACTCAGACAACAACAGAGCTAAGAAGGGCACTTTTTCATGAAGCTAAAATTTTGCTGAACTTGAGGTGCAATGAATGTATACCTACCTTGTTGGGTGTCAGCATAGATAAGGAACCACTGAAAATTGTTACGCAGTTTAATGGTATTGACAACGTCTCAGTTACTTTGCATTCAATGTTTAATGAAGAGGGTTCCATTACCCTCATTGACAAACAGTGGCATTCTCTCTTAAATAAGTTGACAAAGGGCATTGACCACATACATAGTTGTGGCTATTTGCATAATGACATCAAATCTGATAATGTTGTTGTATATAAACATAAGGAAGAGTTCATTCCAGTTTTAGATGACTTTGGTAAGAGCTGTAATCCAGAAAAAGGAAATACTAAGAATTTGACAAGCGAGGAACAAATTAGGTATCATCTGAGATATAGGCACATTGCTCCAGAAATAATCAATGGAAGCTACAAGCAATCAATCTATAGTGATATTTATTCATTTGGCTATTTAGTTTACAAGATTTCTACTTTCTTATGCCCAACGTCATCTTGCCTTAAACAAATAGTAAAAGAGTGTTATAGAGTTAAAACATGGAGCTGCCGTGCATCACTCACTAAAGTCTCTATGATTCTGTCATAACATATACTGGTGTATACTTCTCATTTGACTCAACAGGGAGAATGTATATTTTTCAAATGTCTAAGGATTCTAAGAAGCGCTTCCCTAACGTAAACAAAGTTAGAATACTTTGAATCCATGAAAGTTATTATTATCTGGGATTTTTAATAAAAATTGAATACTCCCGGTTATCTAGTATTTTGAAAATCCATCGATTTTAAATCCATAATGGAAAATAATATTACAAGTTAAGCGCATGCAGCCTGCACAGCCAGCTGAATATTTTGGCGCCAAAACTCCCAATCCCTTGGGGGAGGGTGAAGTGTGATGAATATACTAGATCTTGAAATAATAGGAAGTGGAATTATAATATATCTTAATTAATACACATTAATTCTGCCCAATAGTAGTTAATGCTTTTTGAGATTGCAAAGATAAACAGCTTTTCTTTGCCGACTAGACTAGAAATCCCTCGGGGGAGGGGTTGGTGTGAGTAATGGTCTACAAGTGGCTTGCGGGTCGACATTTTTGAAGCTCTCAAAACTTACATTTTTTTCCATCAAAGGCAAGAAAAAATACACCATTCATACCTATTCAACTCGCTCTTTTAGACTTTGATAGTTTTAGTGCGAAAATCCTAAATTTTGGAAAATCTGGAAAATCCGTATCCGTCGATTTATTTCTTGGATCGAACTGTTTACAAAAGGAGCGTCGGATCGAGAATTTTTTTTTTTCATATTTCAATTCGAAAACAATGAAGAAAGTCAAACAACAAATACTTGAGACATCGATATTTTTGAAAATCATGAACAAATATAGCTGGTTTGAAAAGAATACAGATAAGGATGGCCGGTAGGAATTAGTGATTTCCTTCCACATATGTTACAATTTCTTTTCAGCTTTATCATATGAAACCTCGAAAACGCGCACAGAGGTCCTTCACTTGTTAGCAGAAGAAATGCCGAACAAGAAAGAGGCCTCAGTTTGGTACCGTTTCCATAGATACCGTTAAGGGTAAAATAAAAGTCTTTATTCCAAAGACAACGGTATATAACGTATCACTGCTTCAATACTATTTAGGTAAAAATAGAAAACGTAAGTATTAATGTGTGTTGAAAAATAATTATATATGTGCACCTTTTTATCCCAACTTATTAAATTCTGTACGGACATCCTGTGGTGTGACTGAAAAAAACAGATACCACAGGAGACCTAATTATAATTCTACAAGTGTTCTCATTCAGCCCGAAAATCAGATAAAACTGTCTCAAATGTACAGATTAATTCAAATTATGTTAAAATTCCTGCAGAATTAAAGCAAGAAATTTCAAAAAAAAACTGGTCAGTTACCGATGTACCTCAGTCGCGATATAGGATCAATAGGATGGTCACTTGTACATTGTTATTTCTATACATCTATCCAATCCATCTCGTGTACATTCTTATTCCTATACATCCATCCAATCCATCTCGGGTACATTCTTATTCCTATGCGCCCATCCAATCAATCTCGTGTACATTCATATTCCTATACATCCATCCAATCCATCTCGTGACATTCTTATTCCTATACATCCATCCAATCCATCTCGAGTGCATTCTTATTCCTATGCGCCCATCCAATCCATCTCGAGTACATTCTTATTCCTATGCGCCCATCCAATCCATCTCGTGTACATTCTTATTCCAATGCGTTCATCCAATTCATCTCGTGTACATTCTTATTCCTATGCGTTCATCCAATCCAGCTCGTGTACGTTCTTATTCCTGTACGTCCATGCAATCCATCTTGTGTACAGTCATATTCCTATACGCCCATCCAATCCATCTCCAGTACATTCTTATTCCTATGAGTTCATCCAATCCAGCTCGTGTACATTCTTATTCCTATACATCCATCCAATCCAGCTCGTGTACATTCATATTCCTATACATCCATCCAATCCATCTCGTGTACATTCTTTTTTCTATACGCACATCCAATCCATCTAGAGTACATTCTTATTCCTATGCGCCCATCCAATCCATCTCGAGTACATTCTTATTCCTATGCGCCCATCCAATCCATCTCGTGACATTCTTATTCCTATACATCCATGCAATCAATCTCGTGTACATTCTTATTCCTATACATCCATCCAATCCATCTCGTGTACATTCTTATTCCTATACGCACATCCAATCCATCTCGAATACATTCTTATTCCTATGCGTTCATCCAATCCATCTCGTGTACATTCTTATTCCTATGCGTTCATCCAATCCATCTCGTGTAGTCTACGGGTTTGAAAATATATCAAACAATCATGAAACGAATCTGCTAATTAATTGTCAGTATTTTATATGTCCAAGACACATTGACAGGCGCGGCAGTTTTTAACATTTATTGAAAAAATATGAAAATATGATCTATCCAGCTAAGCAAGGACTGAAGTATGATCAGAAAACAGTACTAAGAGCAAGATGCGCATTTAGAATTCCTCTTGTCCTTTCAAAGCGAAAGATTCAGGTTTTTGAGATCAGTATGTTTTTTATTTCTTGATTAACCAGGACCATACTTCCAGACATCGATTGCTGAAGCATCGTATAGACTTACGGCTATGCTGAAGATTTCGGCCCCAACACCGCTATCCCGGGAGGACATTACTGACTGATTAGGAAGCTCGGCCGAAGCCTAAGGGAGAGGTTAGTCGGCCCCTAGACCGTAGATGATTAACCCCTTGCTATGACCAGCACACCCGGTATGTCGCTTGTATCGCTGATGGTTTTGTTACAATGGTTATTTCTTTCCATGTGGGAAGTGCTTTCAAAAGCCCATTCGCGGCGTATACATATAGAACAGCTATGGGTAAAAGTCAGAATTGAGTTTTTATTCGGTCTTATGTCTTAAAATACTTTGAAACATGGTATTTTTGGCATCAAGAGAGATAAGCAAGTGCTACAAAGCATGCGCATGTGTATATGAGAATCATCACGTCTGCGGATTAAAACAAACAAGCCAAAAGTGGAAAAGACACCAAGCCTGTCATTCAAGTTTGTAGTTCCCCTTCCAGAGAATTTAAAGGCTCAGTGCATTAATCAACTTTAAAACTTCGGCTTATTATGACCCATATATTCCTATTCCTATGCAAGGATATGATTGGATCCTCCAGGTTATGATTGGATCCTCCAGGATATGATTGGATCCTCCATGATATGATTGGATCCTCCATGATATGATTGGATCCTCCATGATATGATTGGATCCTCCAGGATATGATTGGATCCTCCATGATATGATTGAATCCTCCATGATATGATTGGATCCTCCATGATATGATTGGATCGTCCATGATATGATTGGATCCTCCAGGATATGACTCGGTCCTCCAGGATATGATTGGATCCTCCATGATATGATTGGATCCTCCTTGATATGATTCGGTCCTCCAGGATATGATTGGATCCTCCATGATATGATTGGATCGTCCATGATATGATTGGATCCTCTATGATCTGATTCGGTCCTCCAGGTTATGATTGGATCCTCCAGGATATGATTGGATCCTCCAGGATATGATTGCATCCTCCAGGATATGATTCGGTCCTCCAGGATATTATTGGATCCTTCAGGATATGCTTGGATCCTCCAGGTTATGATTGGATCCTCCAGGTTGTGATTCGGTCCTCCAGGATATGATTGGATCCTCCAGGATATGATTGCATCCTCCAGGATATGATTCGGTCCTCCAGGATATTATTGGATCCTTCAGGATATGCTTGGATCCTCCAGGTTATGATTGGATCCTCCAGGTTGTGATTCGGTCCTCCAGGATATGATTGGATCCTCCAGGATATGATTGCATCCTCCAGGATATGATTCGGTCCTCCAGGATATGATTGGATCCTCCAGGATATGATTGCATCCTCCAGGATATGATTCGGTCCTCCAGGATATGATTGGATCCTCCAGGTTGTGATTCGGTCCTCCAGGATATGATTGGATCCTCCAGGTTATGATTCGGTCCTCCAGGATATGATTGGATCCTCCAGGTTATGATTCGGTCCTCCAGGATATGATTGGATCCTCCAGGTTATGATTCGGTCCTCCAGGATATGATTGGATCCTCCAGGATATGATTCGTTCCTCCAGAATATGATTGGATCCTCCAGGTTATGATTCGGTCCTCCAGGATAATATTGCATCCTCCAGGTTATGATTGGATCCTCCAGGATATGATTCGTTCCTCCAGGATATGATTGGATCCTCCAGGATATGATTCGGTCCTCCAGGATATGATTGGATCCTCCAGGATATGATTGGATCCTCCAGGATATGATTGGATCCTCCAGGATATGATTGGATCCTCCAGGATAGGATTGGATCCTCCAGGTTATGATTGGATCCTCCAGGATATGATTGGATCCTCCAGGATATGATTGGATCCTCCAGGATATGATTCGGTCCTCCAGGATATGATTGGATCCTCCAGGATATGATTCGGTCCTCCAGGATATGATTGGATCCTCCAGGATATGATTGGATCCTCCAGGATATGATTCGGTCCTCCAGGATATGATTGGATCCTCCAGGATATGATTGGATCCTCCAGGATATGATTGGATCCTCCAGGATATGATTGGATCCTCCAGGATATGATTGGATCCTCCAGGTTATGATTGGATCCTCCAGGATATGATTGGATCCTCCATGATATGATTGGATCCTCCATGATATGATTGGATCCTCCATGATATGATTGGATCCTCAATTATATGATTGGATCCTCCAGGATATGATTCGGTCCTCCAGGATATGATTGGATCCTCCATGATATGATTGGATCGTCCATGATATGATTGGATCCTCCAGGATATGATTCGGTCCTCCAGGATATGATTGGATCCTCCAGGTTATGATTGGATCCTCCAGGATATGATTCGGTCCTCCAGGATATGATTGGATCCTCCATGATATGATTGGATCCTCCAGGTTACGATTGGATCCTCCAGGATATGATTGGATCCTCCAGGTTATGATTGGATCCTCCAGGATATGATTGGATCCTCTAGGATATGATTGGATCCTCCAGGATATGATTGGATCCTCCGTGATATGATTGGATCCTCCATGATATGATTGGATCCTCCATGATATGATTGGATACAGGAAGGTTACTGGGTTTGAAGCAAAGTTACTATTGCCTTTTTACTTCATAAAAGAACGGAAATTCTGAAATATTTAGTAAGTAACGTGGTTTTTTTAGCTTGGAAACTTTTAGATTTATGATGAAAGAGTTTTTAGCGATAAAAGAAACAGTTCTTTTAAAACTATAGTTACACATCTAGTTATATTCATCCTTCCTTCGTTTTATTCATATTTTATGGGTTATTGAAATATAGAGAAACGGTTATAAGCTGTAGCCAGAACTATGAAGCACTTGTCCCCTATAAAAATTGCAATATAAGCTTGATTCTTTGTCAATAATACTTGAAACTTTTAAGGAAATTATCTCTTGAACAGGACTGAGTTACGTAAAATCATGTGCTTCTTAATATTTTATTGAAGATAAACGCTATTTTTCGCGAACCTTCCAGTTAAGAATTTTAAAATCCATCGATTTTAAATCCAAACTAGAAAATAATATTACAAGTTAATGTTTTTTAAGCGCATGCAGCCTGCACAGCCAGCTGGATATTTTGGCGCCAAAACTCCCAATCCCTTGGGGGAGGGTGAAGTGTGATGAATATACTAGATCTTGAAATAATAGAAAATGGAATTATAATACATCTTAATTAATACACATTAATTCTGCCCAATATAGTAGTTAATGCTTGTTGAGACTGCACAGATAGAGTGATTGCAATAAACCCGTTCAACAATTACTAGACTAATTTTTTACACGGAATGAATTACTCAGTTATTTACAGTTTAAAATTTGTAAAGCAAATGACTCGTAGTAAAAATATTGTTTTTCAGTAGATTGAGACCGTTATTTCGTCTTGCTAAATTTAACCAATAAAGTTATAATCTTCACACATGAGCTAATTACACTAGGCTAATACACACTAATAAACGCTAGCAGATAGTCGTAGACTTTTGTTGAACGGGTTTATTGTAATCACTCTAATACACCAATACACTGATATACTAATACACCAATACACTGATATACTAATACACCAATACACTGATATACTAATACACCAATACGCTGATATACTAATACACCAATACACTGATATACTAATACACCAATTCACTGATATACTAATACACCAATACGCTGATATACTAATACACCAATACGCTGATATACTAATACACCAATACGCTGATATACTAATACACCAATACACTGTTATACTAATACACCAATACACTGTTATACTAATACACCAATACACTGATATACTAATACACCAATACACTGTTATACTAATACACCAATACACTGATATACTAATACACCAATACACTGATATACTAATACACCAATGCGCTGATATGCTAATACACCAATACACTGATATACTAATACACCAATACACTGATATACTAATACACCAATACACTGTTATACTAATACACCAATACACTGATATACTAATACACCAATACACTGATATACTAATACACCAATACGCTGATATACTAATACACCAATACACTGATATACTAATACACCAATGCTCTGATATACTAATACACCAATACACTGATATACTAATACACCAATACACTGATATACTAATACACCAATACACTGATATACTAATACACCAATACGCTGATATACTAATACACCAATGCGCTGATATACTAATGTATTATATGAAATAGAGTGTGATATTGAGTGACATCAAAATGATAAAATTGATATCCCCACTCCCACTAGTGGCCAGTGGGGATACGATTTATATCAACACTGGTGGTGACAAATTTCGACTTTTTGCTCAGTTTCTCAAATTCTCCATTATTTTTCATTGAAGATTTCATATAATTCGCTGTGCTCATTCGTGAGAGATAATATCAACACTCGAAGATAAAATTTGTATCCCCGCGCAACCATGTAATATCCTATATACACCAATGCGCTGATATACTGATACACCAATACACTGATATACTAATACACCAATGCGCTGATATACTGATACACCAATACACTGATATACTAATACACCAATGCGCTGATATACTGATACACCAATACACTGATATACTAATACACCAATGCTCTGATATACTAATACACCAATACACTGATATACTAATACACCAATACACTGATATACTAATACACCAATACGCTGATATACTAATACACCAATACGCTGATATACTAATACACCAATGCGCTGATATACTAATGTATTATAAGAAATAGAGTGGGATATTGAGTGACATCAAAATGATAAAATTGATATCCCCACTCCCACCAGTGGCCAGTGGGGATACGATTTATATCAACACTGCCGGTGGTGACAAATTTCGACTTTTTGCTCAGTTTCTCAAATTCTCCATTATTTTTCATTGAAGATTTCATATAATAAACAGAACATTACATGGCCGCTTGGAGATACGAATTTTATCTTCTCGTGCTGATATTATCTGAAATTTGTATCTCCGCGCGACCATGTAATATCCTATATACACCAATGCGCTGATATACTGATACACCAATACACTGATATACTAATACACCAATGCGCTGATATGCTAATACACCAATGCGCTGATATACTAATACACCAATACGCTGATATACTGATACACCAATACACTGATATACTAATACACCAATGCGCTGATATACTGATACACCAATACACTGATATACTAATACACCAATGCGCTGATATGCTAATACACCAATGCGCTGATATACTAATACACCAATACGCTGATATACTGATACACCAATACACTGATATACTAATACACCAATACACTGATATACTAATACACCAATGCGCTGATATGCTAATACACCAATGCGCTGATATACTAATACACCAATACGCTGATATACTGATACACCAATACACTGATATACTAATACACCAATGCGCTGATATACTAATACACCAATTCACTGATATACTAATACACCAATTCACTGATATACTAATACACCAATACGCTGATATACTAATACACCAATACACTGTTATACTAATACACCAATGCGCTGATATACTAATACACCAATACACTGATATACACTTAGGTTCAGTTTGCTTCATATACGTACAAAATGTACTATAAGGGCCAAGGAGTTTGTGGTAAAAATTGTTAAGAAAAAATAATTGTTTTGTACTTGTTACTGATTGAGGAGACGAATAATGTATTTATATATCATATAATTAATTAGTATTTCATTGTTTTGTCTTTAGTAAATGCACCATTTTAGCTTAGAAATTGAAAACGAATGAAGGTTACAGTAGGGAACATACTCAAGTTACAAAAGGGAACTCCAGGTTACAAAAGGGAACATCAAGTTACATAAGAGAGCAGTCTCAGGTTACAATAGGGAACATGTTCCCTTTTGTAACTTGCGTCAAGTTACATTAGGGAACATGCTCCCTTTTGTAACCTAATTCAGGTTACAATAGGGAACGAGGTTACAAAAAGGAGCAGTGCACGTTACAATAGGGAACAAAAAATCCATCCATCCATCCATCCATCCATCCATCCATCCATCCATCCATCCATCCATCCATCCATCCACCCACCCACCCACCCACCCACCCACCCACCCACCCACCCCGGATGCATGCAAATGAGACAACAAGCAATTGTATCGACCCAATAGCCTCACTTGCATGATTAATTCCAAAAACAATAGAATATCTCATTTGTATGCATCCGTAATAACAGCTATTGCAATTGCCATTTTTCGCCCGTTTTTATACTAGAGACGCGCAATACTTCCAGTCTGTCTTCGGCAATACAACTTTTTTTTAAATCAAATAGTACACTAAAAGAGGCACTAAGAAAATAAAAGTTCGCCCAAGTTCGTGCGGATGTATTATGCGTCTATCATAAAAACGGCCAATAATGTTGCCAAAACGTTTTTGGGAGCTCAGTGTAATTTACCATGCAATTCTTAATTTTGGCAGATATGGCAAATTCCGTAATGCCGACCACTGAAAACATCTTTTTCGGTGCCTCACAAGAAGATTTGTTACATGTACTGTAAGACATGTAATAGTAAATCACAAGTTTTCTATTGGGAAAACAATACATGTACATGTACGTCTAGGAGTTAGGCTGCGATACTAATCTTCAACGGTCAAAAATGTTGAGAAAATGAAATTCAATCAAGAAAATCGCATGGCACTAATCGGGCTATGTAGATATTTACCCCACTGAGGCAGCCAACTTCCTGTTATATATACTTAAATAATTTCACAGTGGTTTAGTGTGCGCTGAATCAATTCCTTGATTAGTACATGACTCGAAAATGAAATGAATGAATTACAGTGATGGAACAAAAACAATAAAAAACTGTTAATAATACTTCCTTCCTTGTCACATCACGAACGTATATATTTTTGTTCATCGTGAATCCCTTCAATACTTACTTACTAAGCTTTGATGCTAGATCTGTGCCATTGAATTTGTGGCTATCGTAGCATTTTTAATACTAAAAGCATTACAGGGACCGCGGAGACGAGGGGCTGGAGGACTTATATCCTACCCCGCTTTTTCCTTTTTGCATACTACATGATACTTACTAGTCACTTGGATATTTACCAATCTTGACTATCTTCAGTATCTTGGCCCCTATTTCCCTCCTCCCCCAGTCTGTTATATTTTCCAATCTTAGCCCTCCTTCCCCTCCCCCTGCCCCAAACACACTTTCTAGGGTATTCCGTGGTCCTATAACTTGAAAGTGACTTTGAAAGCAAAGTTTACAAAAAGCGTGATGTTTCACTCAGTGGTTTTGAGTCTGATAGAAAAGCATGAATGATAAGCACTAATGTCGAAACAAATCCTCCCATAAAACAAAACAATTAAAACACTCCATGACTAATCCTCTCCACCTCAACAAAAATGGAATACAATATTGCACGAATCATTCCTAACCACCTTGGAGAATATTTTAGGGAACGATTACATGTTCACAGACGTTCCATATTCGCTATTTATCCACCCTGTAACACGTGAC
The DNA here is from genome assembly GCA_023349425.1 of Anthopleura sola. Classification (NCBI taxonomy): domain Eukaryota; kingdom Metazoa; phylum Cnidaria; class Anthozoa; order Actiniaria; family Actiniidae; genus Anthopleura; species Anthopleura sola. The sequence continues at coordinate 430,483 of JALHLI010000047.1, read as the reverse complement.
ATAGGAATGCCTTGATCTGCGGGGTGCCTTGTATATTGGTAAAGGACCGAGGCGAGCGCCATCTTGGTTTTGGACGAATACATCCTCTCACAAGATAAATGCACTAGTTTGCAGCTATTCATCTGACTTCATCCTCCAACGACTGCACTATTATCAGATCTTATCGTACCAAATCAATATTACATAAGGCTTTAGTCTTGTAAGATAGCTGTGGTCGTGTTTCGAGTAGAATTAAGAGCCCATTGCTGCATATTTTGGCTTACAAATTTTACCTCTTCGATTTTTGTGTGGAGTGTTTGGAATATTGCCTGTGTCTTGTACAGATAATTAGCACTATTTGGAGCTATTCACAGACTTGATGGTTTAATGAATTGTCTGTAGAATGGAGCCGATAAAGGCCAACTTTTCCATTTCTTCAAGACAGAAGGGTAAGTTTGAGTTTTAGGCCGGTGAACTTTCGTTTCACCAATCATTACTTCGTCCATGTTCGCGCAAAACACCTCAGTCTCACGTTCTGTTTTCGAGCTCTAAGGTATTTGTTTGTTAAAAATCAAGTATTATCTTGAAAGTTTGTGGTTTTAAGCCTGTGGAATGTTGCTCTTTTGGTCAGTGAAGGGACGACGTGATAGGTAAACTATGGTGTTAGAGGAAGGAAAGAATATCGTATCACGTTGTTTCGGTACTGTTTTCCGACTTGCTGAACAGCTAGACTTGAAAACAAGATAGCTGTTTTGTGGCCAAATATCTAAAGGAATGTTCTGTCCTTGTATTATCTATGTATTGGCATTGCAAGAGAGGTTTTAGACAAGCGAGTGACTGCTAAAACGCTATCTATAGATGTGCACTGGTAATTGTTCAAGGTAATTTATGTGTTTTTGGGATTTTTTTAGGGTGACGATCTCTTCTGATTCTAACAAATTATTTACTGGAGTTCAAGGAAAGGATCCATCATGGATTCAAGTCAGTCTGATCCCCAGTTACAAGGTAAGACAAGAAGAATAAGACCAATAATTCTCCCACCACAAGCATCCAAAACAAATTCGACAATGAGTCCGAATTTCTTGTCTATATCAAGTATCGTTTATGATACCAAAGCAAAGTCCTCTGGCTTTGATTGATTATTTCCTAAATTTTTTTCCTTGTTTAATTTTTATTTTTATTTGTTTTCTTTGAAGATATTAAATCACGTTTGTTAAATTAAATGTTTCAATGAGCTGTGCTGTGCTTTAGGAAAAACGGACCTAAAAATATCTTGGATTAGGGTTGATTTTTTAATAGTAAATTTTTAAGATTATATTTTTGTTTTTTGTCTTTAACTTGCGTTATTTTCTAAGAACACAGACTAAAAGATTTCCTATCTTTTTAGTTGTGTTAGTATCCTATCGAGAATTCTTTTTCCCCGGCCCGACGAGGTAGTTTGTATCAAATTGCTTGTTTCACATTATTCATTCTTAGAGTCTGTCACGAATCTGTGTCGAGTTTCACTATCAAAATCAAGATATTTTAGTTTACAACGTGGTTTGTGTACATCTGTTTGGTGTCATCTAATGCTACACCGCACATTTCACAGTTTTTCGCTTTTTGTTTATTTTCGTTCGTACATTTTATAAATACCGATCATACTTCTAGGTTTTTTCAAACTCGTTGTTGGTCGAGATCTCGTCAGCTTTTCTCTAAAAAATTCCAATCTTCTCTTTTTACAAAACATTTATAATAGCGGGACATTAAGGGTCTGTTTCCGAGTACCTATCCTGAACTTAACGCCATGGACATTTTATAACATGTAAATTATACATATCGTTCATTTATTGACAATCACATTGGCTAGTGTTTGTTTTTATCCCGGTGTGATCAGTCGAATGATTCGGAAATCGAATACAATCGAACGCAATCGCATGCATTTGGCAATTGTTTGCATTTGGCAATCGAATAAAATCGAATGCTTAAAAACCTGTGAATTCAATTGCATTTGATATCTGAGCATAATTGAATGTTTAATTTGCATTTCATTTCCAAACGAATCCAACCAAAGATCCAGTGCTTATTTACTTGAATTCATTGAATGTTCAATTGCCAAATGCAATTGAATATAATCATTCGATAGAATAAAACATTTGATTTCTCACCATATCACTATTTGCTAGAAAACCCTTAAACTTTACCATGAAAATTGAAATCCATCAGATTATGGATATATATAGCCATTGCAAAAACCTTGACCCTTTCATTCATATGTAGTAGTTTTAAAAAACAAGAAATTATGGTACTAATTTGCATATTTCTGGATTCTGATCAATTCCCCATCAAAAGTTAGCTAAATATATAATATTAATGCTCACATTGTGCACTATGATTATATTTTACCAAAAACTTTGTATCAAACCTTTATAAGCGATTTTTGAGTTGAGAATTACCCATAATGCATCCAACATTGATATTCATATCTTTGCATAATTTTTTGCAAAGCTCTGTATATAATATAGAGCTATTTCAGAAAAGGTTGGTGAAGGTTTTGTTTCACGTCACTTGTTGCACTTGCTTACCAATCTTAAAATGTATTATATTCATGTGCAAATAATGTCTGCAAGGAAGAAAATATTCTGGAAAATCCTGCAGACAAAGTTTGGGAAAGTTCATGACAAAGGCCTCTTTGGCTATTTCAATTAACGTTGATAACGGGAGATCTGAAATGGTTGATGTGAGACCTATAGGAATTGCAGAAGGCTGACTGTCATCTTGTAAATATTGTAAATACATAGTTGCAATCACACTTGAATGGTATTGAATGGCTAATTTTTGTCACTTATTGCATCAAATAACAAGAATTCATGTTGACACCCACCAATTCCTATTGGTCTCAGATAGACCATTTCAGATCTCCCATTATGAACGTTAATTGAAATAGGAGTATATAATATATACAAGTATATCAAAAGTATATCAGAAATTATGGGATATCATCTCTGATATTGTTTTCAGAAAGCCCTGTAAGTTGAATTGTTGGCAACCCGAAAAATATGAGAGATGATATCCCATTATTTGTGATATACATTTGATATACTTGTAAAGTTTATATATATTTTTTCCAGGTTGCCCTATAACTAGGGCTTTCTGAAAAGAATATCAATGATGATATCCCATAATTTGATAAACATTTACTACACTTGTATATATATACACTACACTATATAAAAGGATCAGAATTTCTGTATATTGCTGTATATATACTGTATGTTATATCCCCATTGTTTTTTTCAAGTTATCATATAGATATTGATAGGTACATGTGAATTCACATAATTTTTTGTTGATATGATCCATGCTTTGATGGATATTTCAACAACACACACTCCTTCTGGTGCCCATATTGTCTTCCTTTTATCACCTTGTTAAGGCCGATTTATACGGTACAACTTTTGCTTACAACTGTTGCATGCAATCTGCTTATGCCACGCTTACAACACAAATTGTGTCATGTAATTCAACACTACAACTTGCTACAACAGTAGTAATCAAGTTGTAAGGTTGATTTACACGAAGCAATTCATGTTGTAAGGGTGGCGTAAGCAGATTACATGCGACAGTTGTAAGGAAAAGTTGTACTGTGTAAATCAGCCTTTAGAATTTTTATTTTTCCATGTCTTGATCTAAAAACTAAAATAAATAATTAAGGTTCCACTAACTCCTTAACATGTACATATAGATACTCTATATTAATATTAATGTATTAATTCATATGTGAGTAATTGCCCCCAGGGGTTTTCACATTCTACAGACTCTTCCAAAATGTGTTTGCATTGATTAGAATAGATCTCCAATACAAGGCACAAATTTAACGCTCACAAACTCGCAAAATACGAGTGAAATTTTGTATTTAGTGAGTAAGAAAAAATTTAACTAGCTAAGTTTTGTGTCTATGACCACAGTCCAGAAATTGAAGAACTGAAGAGTTTAGAAGGTTTTGCTAGTGGGTTTAAAAGTTAATTTCGTGTCCTGCAATATTGAGTATTGTCCACAGATATTGTGTTCTGCAGCAATATTTGGTGTTAGGACAATTTTTTTCAGTATAAGGCAAGGGCAGATCCCTTCAGAATGATTCCTACTTTAGAGTGGAGTTTGCTATGATGTTTACAGGTTTAAGAATCAGCTGCATAAGTTTTATGTTTCCTACTTAATTATATTTTGCACTCAGTATTGATCTTTGGTATCAGCAAATTTGGAATATTACAACATTTGATACAATTTCTTTTAACTTATGGTATTCCATATCTATATTATGTATACCTAAGAATTAGAAAGTAGGTGATTATTTTTTAATTTTTGTATATTGCATCCTTAGAATATATTAAACACAATATTATAATTGTTATTCTACTTTGGGCTTGTCAAAATCCAGATTGATTATGCTAGCAAAGATTAATTTTTTTATCAGTAAGCAAGTCAGGAATGATTCCTGATTGATTAGTTTCCTTTATAAATGTTTTTAAAATAGTGTTGGTCTTGACCTTTTTTATCTTCTCGCATTACATCGGTCACATTCAACAGTTTTTAGCTTAGGTAATAATGTCTTCTATAGTACCTTAAGTAGCAAAAACACATGAGCTGACATTGTAAGGCATACCAGCTGATCTGAAATAGTGATGCAGAAATGTCCTCATTGGAAAATTGAGGTGTTATTAAGCCTGCAAAAATTGCCCCCAGCACTTCTTCACACCTCACATTTATACTGACAAAACAAAAAATATAGAGAGCACAAAACCTCAACAGTACAGCAGCAGAGCAGAAAAATGACAAGGCTGCTACTTTAACATTTTTTTAAATTTAACTGCAAGTAATACATCAAAGCAATAAGCATTTCATTTGTCATTGTTGTTCCAAACTTGTGACAAAATCCTGTCGAACTAGGGTAAAGCTACTTGTATATATTTATGAAAATGTGAGTTTTTCTGCTGATCAAAATATCACTCTTCCCAAAGTACAAGGCATTATATTTCTAAACCACAATCACTAAATTTTGGTTGCATTTGATATTTTGTTCTTTGGCTCAAAAAGAGCAGGTTTACAAACGTATCTGCTGTCCTTAAAATGAGAGGCCAAAAATGTTTTTTCTGCTCATCCAACAATACCTAAACAAAATAGTGAAGATGTATGCAGAGTTTTCTTATCTAATTGTGGAATTTGGAATTTGGTTCTAAACTTAAAAAATAGAAAATGAGAAGCTTTTATATTCATTTTTTTTTTTTGATATATTCTACTATTCTCATCTTTCTTGTTTTAGTCTTATTAGAAATTCTGTACCTTTAGGTTTAACCAGACATTTACAGTATTGTTGATTTGACTGAGCAGGTGGTTTTAATCTTGTCCTTTACGATGCTAAGAGGTTTGTGATCTGAGTGGTAGATTTGCTAGTATTGTAACTTCTCATATTCATACCAAAGGTTATCAGTGAAACAATCATAAAATCTTTGTTTAGTTACTAATGAATTATCCAATTTTTTCCATTTTATTGCATGTTCCCCTATGATATTGCGTATTTACTAGAAATAGTCCAATATTGATTACAAGCTTAATATTAAATATATTACTTATTTTATGTCAGTGTTAGTGTTCTAATTCTCCAGGATCATTCTTATTCCTTAAAAATTCTTTCCCCTTTATCATAATCATCTGCCATATATTTTGAATTATTAATGTTGGAAACATCTAGATCCTGAGATCAATAATTGTTGTATTTGTTGAAAGCAAAGCAAACAGTTCTCCAGTTTTCAGCAATAATTTATTAAAATAAGTATATGTTGGTTTAGAAATCTTCTCTTTGAACTTTTTGAATCTTTTTATTAACTTGCATTTCTCAGCTTTGTAGCTTTTCAGGTGACAAACTTTATTAAAATGAATATATATATAAACCAATTCAATAGATAATGACTTGTGGTCTGAAATTTGAAAACATTATACTCCAGCTAAAGAGGTCTGTTGGTTACCGTATTTTGATTATGATGGTTGTTATGGCAACCAGTGATGATTTACACATCCAATATGCAATATGAATCAGGGAGACAACCAAACCCCATCTCACCACAGGGTGTCCATATTGGAATTGAACCTTTCAATTTTATGATGAATTGTTGCTATGTATTGTTTTATTTCTCTTCAGTATGATTTTTTATTATATGAATACCTCTTGCAGTGGATTATTATAAAGTTTCTTGTGTTGTATTACATTGCAGATCATGCTTAAAAGCACCAGTTTTTTATATTACTTGCTTTTAAACAGCTAGTTTTATGGAGCACCATATTTTTTAGTCTTATCACTTGAATTTCTCTGAAATTCTTCCCTCAATAATTTTCCTTTAATCATAGAACCTATCAGGATACGAAAAGATATAGTATAAAACTATCTATTGCATATTGCAAGTGAAGTGCTGCGAGAGTAGATGAAGAAAGTAAGAAATGGCTTTAGCAATAGCAAACGCTAATCAAGCTAAGAAGCTATAGGTTATGTGCATCAACAGTAAGCTGGTGTATTTACGTAGATACTTATCTAACTCATGGAACATCTCTGTGTTAGGGATGGATCAAACATTCAAATAAAGTCAATCTTCATGGACACTGTCCAATATTAAATTGGTAAACCTTGACCACACAAAAGTGTTGAAAGGCTCATAAAAAATGTTGCTTTCCCTGTAAAATGTCACTAAATCATTTGTATCTTGTAGACAAATACTTCCAGAGAGAAATGAATATAATTTTGATGTGCTTAAATAATTGTTAAAAAAGATGACTTGGCTTACTTGCTTGAACAGATAAAATAAACAGTTTATTGAAAAGAACCATGGATGCTCATCCAAACTAATCGGAGCAATGTGCTGTGGATGTATTTAAAAGTGGGTCAGTTACGTATACATTGACTATTTTGTGTGTCAGCTTGAAAACACTCTAATAGAGTAACACCATGACAGGTCAAGTTTGTTCTCAAGATAATTGTTGCTGCTTGCAAATAAGACGTGATGTTTAATTTCTTTTGCACTACCGAAATTTTAATAAAAAAGGTGTAAATGAGGATAGAATATTTTAAAAAGGATTATGTGGATTAACAGTTGCACCATAAAAACAAACATAACAAGAAATACTTGATCACATATTGGATGTAGCTGTCAATCAGGACCAATAACCAATCAATTTGACCAGAGTTTGCATGACATTAATGTCAATAAAGGATTGAGATTAAAATTCCTGTGAGTCTACAATTTATAAATCAATATGTCACAAAACACAGAGTAATTGATTTCAAATTAATTGTATTGAGAGGTTTTCCTGTTTGATGCAAGAATGGAAAAAGCACTAAAATGATCGTTTATAGATTGAAAGTTAACAAAAACACTTCTATGCCTTGCTTTGGATACATAAGGCTGTGAATTCTCTAATATATATTAATAATATCTTATTGTGCTTAAATCTTATTTTTCATTTTGTTAATGGATAATACATCTTGAGAAATATTATTTTGTGAGATGTGCATTAATGTTATGATTTTTTTCATATTTTGCATCTAATTAGGTATATGTACATATGTATTTAATATGTACAACAAAGTTTCTGTGGTATGCAGAAATTCTGATACTTTTGTAGAATTACGATGATTTTGCCTACACATAATTTCGCCTACTGAAGTTCACCTACGTATTATAGTTTTGCCTACTGAAGTTCGCCTACGTATAAGATACATTGTAAAACCTATCTATAAAGTGTGAGACAGTAAGCATACTGTCAAAAAGGGGGGGGATATTTCTCGTGTACAAAGAAAGAAAGAAAGTTTAATATGAATGTCAAAGCAAATAAAGTGAGAGAAACATCTGGAAAACTTTTGACGCTGAATGAAAAACAGTAGCTTTCGTGTGGCAACAAGAGTGTTAGGACTTGTTATTGAGACCGACAAACTACCCGATTTGTGTAAGAAATATTTACTTGTTTGCCAAAATCTTAAATAAAAAATGCATCTTTCATCTCTAAGAATGTTTATGTAAAACTCAAGGGTAATAAAGTAATGGAAACATCACGAATGAGTTGAAAACTTTAGATGCAAACGAAGTATATAAAGACATGTAAGGAATTGTGAGATATTATGTCTGATATTTTTTCATAAAGGCCTAGTGATAGGCAACCCAAGAAATAGCAGCAGTGATATCCCATAATTTGTGATACAATTTTGATATACTTTTGATATAAAAGGATCAGAATTTCTGCATATTGCTATATATATATATATATATACAGCTTTTTGCAAAAATTATGGCCGCTTCAAGTATATATACAAGTATATCAAAAGAGCATCAGAAATTATGGGATGTCATTCCTGATTTTTTTCAGAAAGCTCTAGTGATAGGCAACCCGAAAAAAATATCATTGATGATATCCCATAATTTCTGATAAATTTTTGATATACTTCTATATAGACTTGAAACAGCCATAATTTTTGCAAAAAGCTGTATATATATATATATATATATATATATATATATATAGCAATATACTAGCAATTTTTAATATTACATTGTTTTTATCAGTTTGTCTGACAGATATGGTCATTAATTAACCTTATTTGCTTTAATTCTCATTTGTCAACACTTTAAACTAGTAGTATTTGATATTTGTATTATTTTCAGATCTTATTTAGAAATTGCCATCCCTTTAGGGGGAGGGGTGTGTAGCAGCACAATGTTTTTCAGACATCTTGAAGAGCTACAAGATATTCCAAAACTTTGTAGGGATTTTTTACATATCTTCATGTTCCAAGATGCTAATCATGGACAAATGAAATCTAATATTAAAGGCCAGGTTTATTTTTAAGCTGTTCTAGCTATAAATACCAAGACTTGACCTTGTATGCTGATAGAGTAACCTGAATATACTAGAGTATGTAAAAAATGATTGGCATTTAGGCTTTACTTGTATTATATGAACAGTAATAAACTGTGATAATTCCCCTTTTAGGAATTCTTCAAATGACTAACCAAACAAGGTTAGTTTCCTGGGAACTTCCTATATTAATTGGCACAATTTGTAAATCAAAACCAAAATCAATGAATATTTGAGAAAAAAAATTGTCTGAATTTTTCTTACACTTTAAGGGTAGAGGGAGCTGGCAATAAAGACATTATTATGGCTCAAGAAAGTCATTGCTACTAATAAGGCAGGCAGTTTTTACACTAAAAATTCTAATATTTCTTAAAACCATTAGGAATATTTAGATATTTTGCATCTCATGCAAATATTAACTCCTGTGCAGTGCATATTCTTGGATGCAAAGAGGCAAATCTATGTATCCAATATCTACATTTTCTGCTGCTATTTTCGAGGGAACCTTTCAAGGTCACCTAATATAACTGCAACTTTTTCTCATACTAACACATACCGGTAATCATTGTGAACTCCAATTTCCTGTTGGATGCCTTTTTTACTGAACTATTTATAAGGTTATACTATATTAACTGCCTATAATGTAGGGCTATATCATTATAAGAATAAACGATAGGTACTATATGAACTACTGTTATATACTGTTAGTATATAGTGTATAATTATGTTGCTTGTAGTTCTATTCACAGGATCACTTGATGACCCTGTTAACCACCCACTCCAATGTTGTTTTTTGTATAGAGGTTTTGCTCCATCACGTGCCAGTGGCCATGTTAACATTGTAATCCCTTTACTCTCAGGAGTTGAATTCTTTCTCATTCTTTCTCAACGATTGTATTATTCCTGCAATCTCACATGGCTACCATTACGTGATGGTGCAAAACCTCTGAAATGGGATTCAAACTCACAAATATATAGATATATTTATACTATTTATACACCTAATTGCAAGAACTTTGTCATAATAACAAATAGAGTTTTCCGATTTACGGTTCTAAGGCCAATGTGGCACTAATAGTACCACACTAAGTACCACTGTTCTATATGGTGATATTATGGCCATAATGTGGTTTTGTACTAAATATTTATACAATATTTGTGTGCTTTATTTATTCCTATCATTCTAAGTGTTGGGGGAAAAGGAAAAAATATTCAATGGCCAGTGTGTATGCAAAGAAAATACAAGTAATGAGTGGGATATCCATGGTATGCAAAGAGAAGCCATTGTATAACCATTTTATACAACACCATAGAAAATACAAATGTATAGATTCAACATGCATTGCGTGATGGGAAGGAAAAGTGAATTACAGACGAATATACAATGGCTTTCCTGCTTTCTGATTGGCTGTATTTTCTGTGGCGTGGGTAAAATCTGTATATGATAAGTATATCTATAGTCATTGAATTATTTATTGGATTGTTTCATTTCAGGTCAGCATTTGATACAGCGTTGTGTCATAGTACAGAGGGATGAGAGGGGGTATGGTCTGACAGTTACTGGTGACAACCCAGTCTATGTCCAGTCTGTTAAGGATGGTTAGTACATATAATTTATATATCTCCCATAGTAAATATTTGGTACATGTCGTACAAACTTGTTATTCATGATTTTCTATTGTAGATGGTGCCGCAAAGCGTGCAGGTGTCCAGGTTGGCGACAGAATCATCAAGGTATTAATAATATCCAATGTTATTAGCTATTAATAATGATTACTCATGGGCCTACTAAGTAGCATCTATGTTAGATGTATCAATAGATTCCCCCTTGTAGCCTCATATTCAAGTTACTTTCTCACTAGACAGGTGAATAAGCATTGCACTGTGTGATAAAGGTCAAAGGTATCACGTCTGTTTGTAAGAAGGTACTAATAGAAGTAAACATTTTGTGTTTACAGGTCAATGGCACAGTTGTTACTTATTCCAACCATGTTGAAGTTGTTAAACTCATCAAATGTAAGTATCCTTTCAATCTATAGACCCCTTGCAGCATGTCGGAATGCAGCTCAATTAGGAGAGCAAAACGATAGGTTCCAATTCCCAAGAGTTGAAAATTCTTTTGTTTTGCCCTCCAAATTAGGCTGCTCTGGCGTCACATAAAAGAGGTCTATTCAGGGTGGGATTCAAGGGTGGTGTAACAGTAGTGCACTTGCCTCTCACCTGTGGGATCTTGGGTTTGATTGGCATCAAATGGGTCTCTCCCTTGATTCAAGAGTATTTCTCCAGGTTCTCCAGTTTTCCTATGAGTTAGCCATGCTCCAATTTTGATTAGCCCAGTGTGAGGTTGTTTCAGGGTTTGATAAAATTTGAATATTTTTTTTTATTGCAGCTGGTTCATATGTTGCTCTTACTCTACTTGGTAGGCCCCCAGCCACCTCACTCCCTACAGGTAGCTTTCATGTTCCAAGCACTCTAAATTATAAGTAACCATTCTCTACTTTCACATTGCCCATAATTCATTGCAGTTTGTGGGGCGGGGTTAAACAGTCAAAAAGCGTCATGAAATTAAACCTTTGTTCAAATGTACACTATACATGCTTTTATCTGAAAAAGTAATCATATCTGTACAAGAAAAAGTACCCACTGATACGATGTTCTAGTGAGGATGGTAATGCCAAGGATGATGGTGTGCGCATGGTACTTGTTGATATTTTGAAGGTCCCTAATGTATTTGCAAACTCATCATACTTGGCAGAGGTTCTGATTGTCTAGATTTATGTCTTTTTAGTTACTAGGAATACAGTATACAGTATATTCAGGCAGATAATAATCATCTATATAGACAGGTAGGTCAGATAGGTAGTTACAGATAGTGAGTGGTTTTTACTCTTAGCCAGATATGAGATTAGCAAATGGTTGGAATTTTTTGTGGAGTTCCATATTTTTATTTTCCATTTCTGGAACAAATTCTTCAGACCAAATAACCCCAAGAGAACGGATACCTCCTTCCTCCCCTCCTGCTAGAGATCACTGTCGAGATGACAAGACTCAATCTGTTGAACGTGTGCTTTCTCAAGAACGGGCATATTATGAGGTAATGTTGCATGAAAATATATTTACACACTAGTTCATATTACTATGCTACTTATTTTCAACTCTTGTTATAACATATGGTATCTAATCACAATTATGTGCTCCAGAATAAAAGATGTGACATTTAATTTGCAGCAAACTAAAGAGGAATATATGAAAAATCCATCAGAAAAACTACAGAAACAGGTTAAAAAACAAATTCCTCCTTTAACAGCTACATTAATATTTCTCCAGCTTTTTCCATATTAATGAATAACTTGTTGTTTATTAATGTGTCATTCATTTCAGCTTGCAGAGTCTACTACACGCATTAAAGCTTTTGGTGCAGAACTTGCTGCTCTTACTGGAACAGATAACTATATGGTAAATAATAAATAATGTTGTTACAACTTTGTTACACACATATCCTACATTACTGAATAACCTATTAGTGTTGTTGCAGTTGCCATAACTACCATTCCCAACAATTTGATTGGGTAAGCAGTAAGTTATTAGTGTTGATGCTGTCACTTCTGCTTCTTGGGCCCCAATACTTAGACAACCCCTATCAATAAAAGGAGAGTTACCAGTGCTTCACACAAAACTGCACAGTTATGCATTTTTAAAGTGTTGCCAAAACCGCAGTGGACCATACATAGATGATATTGCAATGATTTCCACATTTAAATATTTTCCCTATTGAATTGTTATTATTAGACATCAGGGGGCTCACAATCTGCACCACCAGGCAGGACACATAACCAGATTTTCAGATCTGCATCCATGTCTGATTCAGAATGGATAGGAAAAACCAAGGGAGATATCACCAGTGATGTTGATAAATTTGTCCCTCCCCTCCCTCCTGAGCGCAAGTACAAACCAGATCAGATCAAAGTAAGCAGGGCTTTTTTTTTTAAACCTTTTTTGTTTATATCATGCTGCTGATGAAATAACCCTACAAGAATAATAACCCTAACAGCATTAGAAAGGTTATAATATTATGTTATGAATAAGTTTTTTATCTCTACTAACAGTCAGGAAAACTAATGTTCCTATCTATTAGTTTTATGATTAATAACTACTTTAATTATCTACAGTCCAAGCTCACTGACAATAAATCAACTAAGACTTCTAAGTCAGCTAAGTCCAGGACCCTTCCTGGAAGATTACGCAAAAAACCTGCTTTACTAGTGAGTATACTAACATTACTGACTAACAACAACTAACACATACTCTAACTACTAAGTAATTATTAACTGCCATTAAATAATTGTTTATGATTGCATGCAAGCACATTTCTTGCTATACCAGGCAAGAATGAATGAATGAATGCATTGCAAGCAACAGCTCTTCTGATGTTCATAATGACAATGATGATGATGAAATAAATGCAAACATGTTGGTCACCAGTGTTGAGGACAAACAGAAAGTGGCCTTGGTTTCTCTGGTTGTCATTTGTCCTTTTGTTTTCATGGGAAAGTTGTACATCAACTGTAGGAAGAGGAGCAGTATGATGAAGATCATGATTGTGGTGGTGGTGATAATACATGAAGATGATGATGATGCATGATGATGATGATGCATGATGATGATGATGCATGATGATGATGATGCATGATGATGATAATACTTGATGATGAGGATGAGGGTAGATGTTAGGTTATACTTATCAATTTGCTATTCAAGAATATCAAATGCTCCTACAACAAACATGGCTGTGTCATTAACATAATGCTGTAAATAACTGCTAATGAAAATGTTAATGAAAATATTACAAAGCTAGACATACATGCCATCATATGTCCCAACTTTGCAGTGTCCAGAACCACTTCCCAGCCATCACGTACGCCAGCATTCCAGTCCCGAAGCATTTTTCCATGCTGAGGGAGAGGAAAACTCTGGATCCTCTAGAAAGAAATCAAGAGGCAAGAAGTACAGTGTTGAAGAATTGTCAAGTGGTGGTGCAGCAGGACTGCAGACTCCTTCCTCGCCCTCATTCTTTAAGAAAGCTTTGACGAATAGAAGGGTTGGTTGTCCTTTTCTCAATCTAACTGCCGTAAATTAATACACTATAAATGCTTCTTGCATCCAGCTGATGGTAATTGCACTCATGCATGGGAGCTAAGCTATGCACAGCTGCTATAAACTATAGATGGTACAGTTAATTCAAGATGGCACATGAATATCATAATTGACATACTGTGGTTGTTATATGTCAAGATAGATTGTATGGTATAGATGAAACCGTATAGACCCCTTGCACTAATTCCCAACCTGGGGGTCAAAACAATGAAAAATGATAACATGACAACATATTTCAATCCTAAAGAGAAGAGAGTTTTTTTGTTTTAACCCCCAGGTTGGGAATTAGTGCAAGGGGTCTATAGTAGATTGACTTAGGGGTAAATCAAAATCCTCACTCAATTGCATTTTTATATATTTATGTATTGTGTTTATCAATTGTTAAAATAATGTAAAATCATAGGCCAGCATTGTAGCTTTACAAGTCATTTTTATTTCACAAGCAAAATGAAGGAAAAAATTCACTTCCACATTACAGACCTTTTCATTTAATGAAATCTACATAATATTATATTACACCTGTGCTGTATACTCATGTTTGCACTCAAAAGCGCTTGTCTGAGTAGATATATTTGCTGTATAAGATCAAGAGTCAAGTACTGCACATTTTATTGAAGAATCTAATGCAAATGACATTATAGCAAATCATGTGGGAGTTCAATGCAGAGCAGTATGATTTTCGTATAACTGTAAAAAATTCATTGCATGAAAGTGCCATACAGTGACTGTGATGGTCCAATGCTGCATGCTGTGATGTTTTCCAGTTAAACAAATCAGCTCTATCCTCTCATATATTGCCCAATATAGAATTTGAGAAATGCTAATAATCTTCTTTTCCTTTAGTCACCAACTTTGCCTTCATCGTGGAATTCAGAGTTGTCAGACAAAAGATCAACTAATGGCCCCTCACCAACACCAAGTACTGGAGACCTTGAGCCAGTGGAGAAAAAAGAGCGTAGTGATACAGTACTCTCTAATGATGATGAATCTGTTTTCACATCAAGTACTGACCCAGCTGTGCCTAAAACTGAAGGAACAAGACAAATGCAGATATTCTGTCCTGATGAGGAAGAATTCCTTTCTGATGAGGAGGTATTAAGTCACTTTACTTAATACTTTTCCAGTGGGAGTTTTCAAATGTATGCAGAGTATTCTAAACCCTTGGTTTCAAGGAAATGTAACTAACAACCTATTTTTTTATTGTTCATTGCAGATTGGAGAAGATCATGGTCCATTCAATGAGCTTGAGCTACTGAAAAACAAACCTGGTATGCATTAAAGAAATGATCTTATCAAAGCTGTAATTCAAGTTCTACAGTTTCTAGAGATCAGTATTCTTGCTATTAAAATGAGACCTATACAGGGCTTAAAATAATGGCCAGTCATCAGACAGTGTCCTGCCAGAATTGGAACATGTCTGGTCAAATCTTTGCCTTGTCAGTCATTTTGATCAGTAATGTTGCAATTTGAGCCAGAAATGAGGTATGACATTTGGTTGATGATCATGACTGCCGACTGACCAACAATTATTTTAAGCCCTGGACCTACACTAAAGTAAGCACCATGGACAGGAAAACATCTATAAGTTGTATTTTTTGTTTTATTCCAGCACATTTAGCAGTATTCCTTCATTATCTGATATCTAATAGTGATCCAAGCAGTTTGGTATGTTTTTTTATGTAATACTTTTGTTATTACTATTCCTACTTTTAGTTCCTATTCTTAATCATTCTTTATGTATTTTTCTTTCCTGAGATTCATTCCACATGCACTACCAGTACATTCACTATTTTTTTTACAGCACTCAACTCACATGATTTCTTTGGAGGGAAGAAAACTGGAAAAACCAGAGAAAAACCGTTGTGTCAAGGGAAAGAACAAAACATCAAACAAACTCAACTCAAATAATTTATGTGGATCAATCAAAAATTGAAACAGCAACCTCAGGCATTACACTATGCCAAGAGACAGTGCCGTATAACAGCACCTGCCACCCACTATTATTACTATTGCTATTCCTGTTAGTGTTGCTTACAGTATAGTAATATGTATGTGTGTATGTGTGTGTAGTTCTTCTGGCTGGTAACAGACTCACATAGAGAAGGCAATTTCAAAGAAATGAGAAAATGGTCATATGAAATCTATTCCACCTTCCTGGCCGACAAAGCAGTGAGTGTTATTGACTGATTATGATGGAGCCTTTAAGGTTGGGCATAATGTTTTCCTATTTCATTCCCTAGAGTAGATTATTGATTTAATGGTTGTGTATAATAAGACACATAGATATAAATGCAAATGAAATGAAGAAACTTAATCTAAAGAGAATAATGACACATGGTCTGAAATGGGAAAAAATACAGCCAAGCAAAGAGTAAAAACTCTACTCATATGAGGAACTGTATTTTTGAGGGGATTTTTACCACTTTCTCCCATTTTCTTCCTCTGCAAAAATTAACTTGTAAATTCCAATGTAATAATGAAATGAGGGCCACAGGTCTGTTAGTTGATGGCTATTGATTGCTACCCTCATTAAATACAAAGGGCAAAAAAGGGCCATTTTTTTCTATTGGTTTTCATTGATATTCCAAAACTAGTTGATTGAGAATAAGTCGATTGATGCATGAATTGATTGATATTTTTATATATTTTCTCTTTAAAGCCTCTCAAAGTAGATGTTGACAAGGGTATTGTTCAAGCTATTGGTAAGTTGCTATCAATCAAAGATGAAAAACACTCAGTTGGTTTACATTTTTTGTTTGTTAATCATTGCAGAGGCTACATTAGGTAAAGAGTGCAGTGAAGAGTGCCTAAGGAATCTTTTTTTACCAGCAAGGTAAACATGTTATTCAAGTGATATATGACATATAGTTCACTAGTAACCTGTTCTTAACCTCTTATTGGTTAGATCTGCATGTACCACTGAAATCAATGAGCAACTTGCAGATTTTCGGAGCAAGAGAGCTCTTGGCCTTGGCAGTCTGTTTGGTGATAATCAACTTGAAGGTAATAATTGTTGATTCAATCAAACTTTCTTGATTAACTTCTTTTTGTCTGTCCATCTGCCTAATTATAATACTGTGTGTTATGTTGCAGATGAGAACATGGACAGAAGTAAAGAAATGAGAGTTGTAGAACAGACATTAATGCATCACTTGGAGAATTCATGGTAGGAATTATCCTCCTAGGGTCATTCTTAACTTGTGCATATGTGAAGCATAGAAAGGAGTCATTGTGATAGGTCTGAATATTATGCAAATGTGTCGCTCAATAATTTTGAAAAATACCCAGATTGTCTGCAATAAACACTTTGATTTCTAATATTTGTTTGCACGCAGGCATGATTTCTGTTTGCATGTGGAAAAAAATGTCACAAAATGATAGAATTCTATTAGAAGATTAAAATAAAGTTTGTTTTACCATTGTGGAAAAATGTTAAATATCATTACTTGTCATGTTTTATTAGGGTTGAGATGGATTCCACTGATCCAAAGTCTGGAGCTGCAGATTATGATAGACAGTGAGTAACTGTGACAATGCTGCCTTTTATGTACCATATGACTATTTGATATCCATTTGCTTATCAATACAATTATTAATGACTATGCACTTGTTTCTTAGTTCTGCCATGGCTTCTGCTTTGACCACATTCATGAAGCAAGTAGGAGTAACTGTCAAGGTAAATCAGTGAGGTTAAATAATAGATAATAAAAGACAATTCAAGACAATTCTTTGATCATCATTATAATTATAGTTATTATCGTGTATTGAAATTAAAGTTTTTTAATATTTTTTTTCTTTTAACTTAAAAAACCTTCATCCCATTTTGTACCATGTCATATCTTCATTGTAATCTATAATCAATATGCTTCCTCCCCCCCCCCCCCTTCCCCAGGTATTATGTATTCACATAGCATTTTCACATTCACATATTTAATTATTTTAGTTGGCACTGTGCCTTCATTCCTTTAGTATGTTTGTAATTAGTTATCTCTTAACAGTGTAATAAACCAGGTGATCTGACTAGGCATGCAAAGCATGATTTCCTGATTGGAAAAAGAATCAATCCTATCATCCACCGCACACTCAATTCACTTGAATGAGTTTCATGACTGCCGTCTTAAAAAAATATTTTCTTTTTGAAAAGGAGACACTCTTAATAGCAGATTAAAGGATTTTCTTAAGGTTTAAAGCATCCTAGAGATTGCCAAGAAAATTTAGTAAATCCTGCCAAGGAATCGAGAAAGCTTTACGGCAGTAAATAATGGTGATGGCTATTACTCTACCATTATTACATTTTGTAACTATTCTTACTTCCAAATAGGCTGGGTCAGCGTATGGGAATATCCTAGAAAAATGCTCAAGTTTTACTCAAAAAGAAGGAAAATCATTATTTAAAATCAAGCAAAGTAAACGGGTAAGAGAAATGGTTGAATAGTTTTGATAATACTTGATTGCAAGCACTTAAATGTTTGTTTTTCAGGTCAAGAACCATCATCTTGTCAGTACACACTACACTAATGTAACATATTGTAACAAATGCTTTGGCTTACTATGGGGAATTGGTGATCAAGGCTACCAGTGTACAGGTAAAAAATAACACAATCTCAGTCTTGTTGTTGCTTATTACCTGTAACATGAAATCTTTGGTAACATGTTAATTTCAAATTTCACTATTGAAATTTCATTATTTTTTGTGAAAATCGCCTGGATCTGAGGGTGTTTCCATGGCAACAACATCAAAATACTAAACTAGCTTTCTTGCCCTGATCCATGACTAGCACATTTTCAAGCACTTTGGGCTAATTCTCACAGAGATATTCTCTATTTGATAATTTGACTTTTAAACTAGGTACCTTTGATGATGTCATCAATTCATAATTTCTAAAAAAATGGAAATGAGAAATGAGAAGAATAAATTATGATGAATGGAAATTCTAATTTTAACATTTTTATTCGAAACTGGAAGAATAGAAAACAATTAGATTGTACAAGACAGTGCTAAATATACTGTCTCTTGGTTTGATTTTTCCCCATTTCATTCCCTTGAAATCATTACCCAGTTAGGGCTGTAATATGTCAATGTATCAAACTCATTGGATCAAGATAGATAAGGAATAAGGGGTTTCTGTGTTATTAATGTGTGTTGTTATTTGCATGTGGTGATGGCAGTGTGTGAATACAATGTACACAAGGCTTGTTATGAGTCAATAGACGAAACTTGCCCAGGACCGAAAAAGAGAAAGGTAAACAACCACACATTCATATTGATACACCTCTTTTTAACATCCTTTTTGACCAGTGGCCGATTAGAGAATATAGTTTTGAAGCTGTAATAGACATGTTCTGAGATGAAAACATAGTGCATTCTGCTCTAGCTCGGGTACAAACATCTTTCGTATAACATGTTAGTAGGGTAAAACAATATTATAATAATTCTTTTTTTCTTTTTGAAAAGAAATCTCTTGTGCAAAGCTATCATATTATTCCTGTGTCACTATAACAGTTTGTCTTCTTATTGTCAGAAAGCGAATGGTGGAACATCAATGAAAAGAACTGTTATTCCAAGAAGACAACCCACCAATGCTGAAGGTACTCACTACACCTTTGCAACAACTATAATAAAAACAATAGAAAAGACCATTTATATCTAGCTTGAGTAATAATGATAATTATAGCCAGTGGCTAACAAGCTGTGGAAGATAAGTGATAGAAAAACCTTTATAGCTCTGCATACCTATAATAATATAATAATATATACATATATATATTGTATAATTGTAATTATATGAGTCATGGAGCAAACCCACAACCACATCAGTGAGAGGTGGCATCTGAGCAGTACAGCACAGCACCTGTGCTTATCAATTATTAGTACTACTTAATATAACTAGAAGTGAAAAGTGCTGATTTTGAAAACAATAGTTGCTAACCTGCATTTTTAACTTTATTTCATAATGTTTATATCCATGGTGTAAAAGTTTGTACCCGTATCTGTTGGTCTTCAGCTCAATAGCCCATGAGGCCTTTGCCTCCTTATGTGCCATTGACTCCTAGACCATTCACTGCTTTCGGGTCTAATCATTAATTATCCCACTTATACTAACCAATAGAACATGCTGCCAATCGACATGTCACCAATGTACACTTGGTACCCAGCTATAACCAACCAGTTGGTAAAGGCAAAGATTCTGACTCTGATTCACAAGGTCAGTTCAAAATTGTTTAATGTGATTATTAACACAAATGTATAATAATTATTGATCCCACCTTTTGTTATTTGTTTTACTTCTGCTGTTTGTTTTACTCCTGCTGCTACAGAAAATAGAATTCTAGATGGTTCAGCAGACGAAGGCTCAGTAAGTACCATGACTTCAATTTATTTAGTATTATATTATTTGATGAATCTAATTTTTGCATTTTTTGTTGCTTCTTAGCTTCCAAGAAGAGGAGACAGGTAAGAATTACTTTTTAAGATCTGACATTATTGTAACACAAAAATAACATATTCATAGTTACTACCATGATTTTATCTTTTTATCCTAAAAGAATTCTAGGCAATGCAATTAAATCAAAATCAATCAAATAGTGTAATCTCATCATCACACAAAAAAGAAAGCATTTTTCCTGTGTTTTAAGGAGATGTAATCATGCATTAGTGTGCATCACTTCCTCACACAGGCATTTTATCATTTTTATTTTTTGGGTTACCTGTGGTTAGACCTTTTCAATATTGGCTTCCGGACTGTTTCAATGTTCAACAAAGATTATTTAAAAATCTAATTCAGTGACCTACCCTGATTTTTTCACTGTAAGTCCAGGTCAACTGAAGCTACATCTTTCTTCCTCTAAATCATAGGCTAAGGGTTTATTAGAGGGAGATAGGGATCCGTAGCAGAGACTAGTGGATAGTGTAGTGGATATTAACTATTCACAGTCCCTGTGTTGGAAGGAACATCACAGTATTGATATATTAATGCCAGATTAGACCAGGTAGTATTGCAGTATGCTTTGAGTGATATACTGAGTCTGTCATTAGGTTATATCCAACAAGACCAGAAGAAGGTGGAGAATCATTTTCTGAAGGAGAGGACAGGTATATTTACTTGTACTACTCATTATAAAATAACTTTGATATTACGTGCGCTCTGATTGGTCAAAAAGCCATGTTTTATGAGAGCATAATATATGCTCACGTCATTTTTTCTCCCTCTTGAAAAGTTAGTTATTTTATAAAAGCAATAAAAAACAGTTTTCCGTGTATTATACTCTACACGTTGTGGTTTCCTACGCTTCTCTCGTGTTCTCTCCACATCCCGCATGTCTTTATCAGAGTATAATACACAGAAAACTGTTTTTTATTCCTTAACTTAAATAGCCATAGAAACATTTGTGTTAGCACTTTAAAAAGATTAAAGATTTAATAATTTTGAGAAACTTTCTATTTTTTCTATCACCAGATCAGTGTCTTCCCCAGAGGTAAGTTTTGGCCATTCCCTGTTTTTATATTTGCTTTTCTTGTAAGTTATCACTGTTTGATCAATAGCATGGTCATGTTTTATTGTTACTTTCAGGAAACATTGACTACGGTTCCTATTCCTACTGTAAAGAAAAGGTAAGGCAATGGTAACTGAGAGTTGAGATAAGGCGATTCATCATGCCTGTCATATCATGGTGTTGGGGAATGGAGGGTGGTTTAGCCTCTCACCTCTGGAGTCTTGGGATAACATTTTAGTAGAGTTTGTTGGGTCTCCTTTCATTCAAGGGTTTTCCTCCACTTTCCCTGTTTTTTTTTACTTTCTCCACGTTTAAGTCTGTCAAACTTAAACATTATGGTCCACCTGAATGAATTTTGTGGTAATATTCTTATGAATGCATTGAAGTTTATAATATAATGATCATAATATTAATTAATATTAATCCTCATGGATAATTCATTTGCTGTACACCCTTATAACATCTAATCTTATCTTCTACTTGCATGTATTACTTGTGCATACTTATGCCATCATCACTCATTCACATACATTCTTCCTCCCTTTCTCTCTGTGTAGTAACAATGAACTATTTTCTTCAAGGAAATTTGTCATGAGATCTGAGAGCGTCAAAACACCAGTAAGTTGACTAAAATTAAAGACATGCACTGATTGTTCAAGAACTATGGTGTATTAGTGAATAGAGCATGGTGCTATTGTCATCCACACTTGACCAGTCTGCTTTAAAAAGAACTGTTAAAAAACAGCATTGAAATGATAAAACAAATATAACAGCTTTTTTTCCATGCTCGGTAATATCTAACTCTGTTCAGTAATACAGCACTTGGCTTGTTCTTCTCTTCACTGTATTACTAAATGGAGCATGGAAAAACTTTTGTATTTTTACTGGGTTACCCATTGTATCCCAGTCATAGAATACCTTTTTTTTCTAATTCTTTGGCAACAAAATGGCAAAGTTGTGCAATAGTACCCATGGGTCTTCAGGACCTTACGCAAGAGGCCTTAGCAGTCATCTGCTTCCCCTCTATAGTCCATGCAATTAGCATATGTCAGCTGTCAATCAATTAGGTTGATTATCATACATTAAATTAATATCTATGCATGCTCTATTTTGTTGATTGCTGTAATTCAAGACTGAGCTGAGTCTAATAAGCTAAAAGATTGGGATCAATATCTTTTAGGAAATTTTCTATATCTACTCTTGCTTCCATGGTTGCTAAGATGCATTCTAAACAGAATTCTTTTAAGATACACAAACATCAACAACGTTTAGCTTAATTTCAAACATTTATGTTTTGACAACTTTTTAAATGATGTTTTCAAAGATGCTTAGATGCAAACGCAATTAATGTAATGTATTAATATTGGTTACTTGTTAACAACAGAAGGAAATAGCTGGCAAGAAGACTCTCGGCTCAATGGGACCTCTGCCAAGATCAGGAAGAAAATCTGTTGCCATTGGAGACCTGTAAGTCATGATCATACTATACTTTTATGTTCCCAGTTGCCTTTGCATCCTCTCCTGTCTTCATTTTATTGTTCCCCCAATTAATTCCAGGTCTCTTTTCACCATCTGATACACCGTCCCTAAATGTTTGCTAGTAAGACTGATTGTCCTATCCGTAATGCAACAGAGTTCTTTTTGTTACTTTTTACCTATTAAAAAGTCAATTTAGCATATAGAGAACATCTAGCTCTGCAAAAAATCATCCAAATGGTTTCGTCCAAATTAGTAATAGTGCAGAGTAAAGCAGTCATTTTGCTATGTTTGATAGTGTTGCATAGAAACACCCTTGGACTCAGGCTAAATTATTGTCATAACAAGTAAAAATATCATTCCTAGAAGAAGTAATTAAGGATTCCTATTTTATCTTGACAAGACCTTGTGTCTGAGATTGTTTCCATGGCAACATCATCAAACATACCAAACTGACTGTTTTACAGTTACTCTGCACTATAACCAGAATCAGAAGAAAATTTAGGTGGAGCTAGATATTCTCTTTTTGATAATTTGACTTTTTACTAGGTAAAAAGTAACCAAAAGAACACTGTGGTAATAGATATAATATAATTATGCCATAGTTTATAATTTCTGTTTTAAATATCTTGGCAACAAAAAGAGATATCAAAGACTAGCAAACACCATTCTTATTTATTTTATAAGTGTGTTTATATCATGAAGGCATCCCGTAGGTATTAGGTGCACTTTAAGGTGGCTCCAAGTAGTTTTTGACCATACCTACCATTTTCATTTCAGCTTACTGATAGACTTTGAGCCACCTTAACAAATTAGTCAGCATGTGTTCTCCTATCATGCCAATTTTCATGCTTGTAACCAAAAACTGAACAATTCTGTACCATTTTTACACTGCCATATTCTTGTACCATGCGGTCAGTATTGGATATATTTCTCTTTTTTTAAGTCGAGGGAATGACATACAGGAATCTGGTGTACTTAACTATGGAAGGTAATAAAAACATTTTTAGTACAAAAAACTAGTACTGCTCAATAGTCCCCAAAATTGTGTGTCAACAGGAAAGAAGATATGTGTCTAGCTTGCTGCTCCTCACAGCTGCAGGCTGTGTTTTTATCATATTCCACACTATTTCCTTTCTGAAAACAGAAAAGGCTAATGATTACTGAGATGTCATGAGAGTTGCATGAATAAAATTCCACCCCAATTTCCTTGTTAGACAAAACATTTATTCAATATCCCTTGGTTTGCAGAGGCAATGATTCACCTACACTAGCTCTAGATGCTGTGTCAGAAGATGGTAAGCCTCTTTGTATATTTCTCCAGTTAGACATTTTGTGTCAAAAATCATTAGCTATTACAGAAAGGACACTTGAACCATGAACACTTGATATTCTTATTCTATATTTTTTTATTTTATGAACTTTCTACTGCTTCAAACCTTCTGAAAATGAAGCACTGGACTCAAATAATCTTATCGTTCAAAATAAATCACATTTCCAATCGATTCACACAAGGGATAAAAGTATGAAAAAACCTCAAAGTGCTCACGGTTCAAGTGTCCTCACTGTAATATTTCATTGCATTTTACCAGCATTTATTATTTTGCTTCTTTGTCAATAACTATTTGCATTATTCAGCACTTTTTCATAGCTATGGTATAATATCCAATAACCAACAAACATACCTCATTGTAATATGATACACCATTTCTAGCATGAGCATGTGCATATCAGTACTTATATTAATTCCTTCAAACTTGCTTTCTTCTCATCACTTAGTGTGTGATAACATCATATTACAGCATTAGCCATTTTCCATTGATATTCTGTCATTTAAGGTGACTGACTACTTTAGCAAGGAATAATTACAAAATGTTCTTAGAAAGATATTTTACACAGCATTTAACGCTGATTCCAAAAATGAAAAGAAAAATGGGGTGTCCCAAGCTTGTTTCCGAGATAATGAATTTTGAATATGACCATCTTGACAAGTTTTTGAAAGAAAAATGGCAGAAATCAAGCTTTGCACACAAAAAATTATAACTCAAAAATTAAAAAAGCTCTGGAAGCAATTTTCTCAGGAAATGTACCTTGTAAATGTATCAGCAATGTAAATGTATCAGCTGAAAATTGTACTCAAACGAAAACAACAAAAACACATAAAATGCTTTTTTTATAAGTTCTAATAATTACGTTTTTTTCAAACTTTCTCAAAAGATTGATTTTTACCTGTTGTTTTAAAAAATTCAAAGAAAAATATAGAGTCACATGCAAAATTCAGGTTTTTTTTCCCTGTTGAAGTTCAAATCGTGTATGGTTTTTCAATAAAATCTTGAAGGTTGTTATGCGGTTTTGAGTGGATTTTGTGCACATGCACACCTTGGGCTCAAATTGAACGTTCAAAAGTAGTCAGTTCACCTTAAGATGACAGTGCTGCTCTTAACCTAACATGTAATCTTCTAAAGTAAGTAAGTAAGTTAATCAAACATACAGCAGGTTATCTCCTGGTGTCCAGAAGGGAAAATCTACAGAATCTTACAAGTTAAGCGTAAGGAAAAAGATTGAGAGTAAAATTTAAGGGACAAACCCTTTGTCATCTTGGTGCTTTTCACATCTGGTATTGTAAGCATAATCTTTGATAAAAATCATTAAGCATAAAAACAGTTGTAAAAGCCTCAGACTAAAGTACTCGTGCATGTTATTTGGATTTGTTTTTCTTATGAATTCAGCATATTAAGAACTATAGCATCTATAGACCCCTTTCATGTGACATCAAAGCAGCTCAGTTTGGAGGAAAAAACAATTTCCAATTCTAAGGAAATTGAAGTTCTTTTGTTTTGTCCTCCAAATTGAGCTGCTTTGATGTCACATGAAAGGGGTCTATGTGCTCCACAAAAGTTGTAATTCATATGATCATCTTCATCCTCAACTCTGCAATTCTCAATATTCTGTGAACTTGACAGTTGCGAGTTGTCCATTCGAATTTGGTTTTTCACTGCAGCTGCTATTAAAAAGTATAAAAGGTACCAACTGATTAATTTTAATTGACAGCAGTTTACAAAAATTCATTGATATGTCAGAGTTCACAGAATATTGAGAAATGCGGTAAGATATAGCCAAACAGTTAGTGTTTTTAACTTGTGGATTCATGAAGTGTAGAAATGAGAAAACATTTTAGATTGTTTACCAAGTTTTGAATTATTATACTCAACGATCAATTCTTATCTTATAGACTTGTAGGTTACAATATGAATAGGAAGCTTCATTTACATGAAAAGTTAGAGCCCAACTTGGCTCAAGCAAAGCTTTCAAAGTCATTTTCCATACACTCTTGAAGTTAAATTAATTACTTTATTACAGAATTTGCTTTAAAACTCAATATAATAACAAAGAACTAAACAAAGTAGAAATTGGAAGGAAAAAATAAGGCCAGTTGCCCATCTTAACAGTTAGATTTAGCATTTAAAGTGAAAGAAATAATTTGAAGGTAAATAAATTCTGCACAGGGAACACAATTTCTAAACAGTGCAAGTAGTTTCATAAAATCTGAATCCACGAGTTTGCAATAGGACCCTCTTGATTAATTAATAAACCAATTCTCACATTCCATGAGCAGATGCTTTCTCAATCCCTCCAGTTGCCTTGCTACCAAGAGGAATTAAGAAAACCTCTGTCATCCTCACACAATTGTACTAATAGTTCTGTTTTCTATTAGCTAAACGTGTACGCTCACGTTCTGCTACTTTTCCTTACACAGAAGAGGAAATGGTGAGTACATTCCTTATTATTCCTAATTCTTTTTTATAGCATAGCCCATGTAGTATGTGCACTCTGATTGGTTGAGAACTGTGCTGTATTAGAGAATGGAGCACATTGCTGATGCCATCTGGGCCTGATTGTTCAAAACCAGATTACTGCTAATCCAGAATCTGTAGGGCTTGAAATAACAGCCAGGCATCAGACAATGTCCAGCAAGCATTGGAACTTGCCCAACCAAATCTTTGCCTTGCCAGTCATTTTGACCAGTTACAATACGTTGAGCCAGAAACGGAGAATGACCAAGCTAGAACTAATGATCGGCTGTTATTTCAAGACCTGAATCAGTATTGAAAAGTATACTGGATTTTTCATACGGTGCTCTGTTCAGTAATACAGCACACAGGAACTGATAAAGTGTGAAGAGAAGCATAAACTGTAGGCTAGCTGAGCTGTTCTATTTCTTAAGTAGATAATTTTGATAATAATAAGAAATTGGGGCCCAGTCCTTTGGGGTGGGTGGGTGTGAGTTGTTTCACATTATTCTAGGTAGAAATGTTTTGTGAATAGAATACAGTCACATTTACTAACAATGTAGTAACACTTGCTGTTGTATTATTTTAATAACTCTGTATTTCATAATTATATATGTGGTATATTTGATTACAAGATGATGATTGTTATTATTGATACTGATGTGAATGTATCTAATGTCAGTCTTATTTTACTAACACCATTTATTTGTCTTCAAGTGTTGCAGACCTAATTCATCATGCACACGTTCTTAGTTTATTGTTTAGTATTTTTCTTCTTACCGTAGAGCAGATATTGTTAGTAACATCAGTAACCCAATAACATGCTTACATTGAAGAGGGGTTCCATTCTTAGCATGTTGATATATTCATATCATTAACCTGTATATTTTTTACATTACGATGCAGGACTCGGACTTTGAAGCTGATACCCAACCTCCCTGGCAACAGACTGTAGATAAAAAGGTACCACATTATCCCTAGTAAAAAAGAATAATGTAACAATGCATGGTGACATCCTAGCAACACATGGCAGTTATGCATGTGTGGTCAGGGTATATGTCCATGCTCCTAATAATATCCCAAACTGTGTCCTTAGCAACACCCAAACCGTGTCCTTGGCAACACCTGGTAACAAAGCCCCTAGAAACACTAGGTAACATGTACCTAGCAACACCTGATAACATGCCCCTAGCAACATCTAGTAACATGCCCCTAGCAAAGCCTTATAACATGCCCCTAGCAACATCTAGTAACATGCCCCTACCAAAGCCTTATAACATGCCCCTAGCAACACCTGGTAACATGCACTTAGCAACAACTGATAACATACCCCTAGCAACATCTAGTAACATGCCCTTACCAAAGCCTTATAACATGCCCCTAGCAATACTTGATAACATACCCCTAGCATTATCTAGTAACATGCCCCTAGCAACACCTGGTAAAACCTCCTAACGCCTCATAACATGCCCCTAGCAACACCTGGTATCATGCCCCTAACAATACTTGATAACATACCCCTAGCAACATTCTTACCGATAGTGTTAGATGAAAAAGAATAATTATCAAAATGCCTTCCTACATAGGCATATAGATTTCAATTGAATAATAGGCTTCATCTACATTAGATTTTTTGAGTTTTAATATCAAGCTTTTTGGCCATCATCAGGGTGTCTAAGTGTATGTTACAAAGATTTGCAATTGACTAAATTGTTTCCGTGGATTCTCCAAAACAGTTTGTGCTCTCACTGGTACATAGAGTCACAAGAAAACCCTAAGTGTAAGCTATTATTTAATTTAACAGTAATTATGTTATTGTAATTGTTTTTTTTATTTTTATTTTCTTAATGAACAGATTTTAAAGAAACTTAAGCAAAAAGAAATAAAACGGCAAGAGGTCATTCATGGTAAGTAGACTTATTGACATTGATTGACAGGTTGACTAATAGTGCAGGGCTTTAAATAACAGCCATTCAACAGACAATGTTTCGCTAGAATGATAACTTACAAGTGTGGTCAAATCTTTGCCTGCTGGTTAAATATTTGCTTGTTGGTCATTTTGACCAGTAATGTTGAGCTAGAAATGGGGTATGACAAAGCGATAATTTTCTTATTATGATGTTTTTTATGCTTGGAATTAACTAAAGATAACAGTGAATAATTAATTGTTTTTTCCCTGTAAAAAAATAGTGAAATGAAATGCATTTGGTGTGAATAATAGAATAAAGAATTAAGAGAAAAATACCATATGCCCTTGGCAGGACTCGAACCCACGGTTTCAGTATACTAGTCTGACATGTTAACCACTACACTACAAGGACCAACCACGTTGGTTACGCAGCCAGGCAATGTTGTATATGTGGCAACTGTTAATTATCTCTTAATTCTTTATTCTATTATTCACACCAAACGCATTTCATTTCGCTAGTATTATCCTCAATTGTGCATAAATATTTACGGTGTTCAGCTTACCCATGAGATTAATATTGCCCTGGACCCCCACAGTTGCCACATATACAACATTGCCTGGCTGCGTAACCAGCATGGTTGGTCCTTGTAGTGTAGTGGCTAACACGTCGGACTAGTATATCGAAACCGTGGGTTCAAGTCCTGCCAAGGGCATAATTATGATATTTTTCTCTTAATTCTTTATGAAAAAAAATAGTTTTAGTGAAACAAATATTCACAACTTTAATTTTCTTATTATTGCCAAAAGGTGGGAACTTTGTATTGGGTACATTTTTTTATTCTTAGGTACCAATAATGCATTTGGTGATCCACATGTTTGTACCATTCATGAAGTACCATAATTATACAACTAAAACCTCACAATCAAGTCTGAATTTGAAGATATTGAAAGTGGCCTATTGCAAACTACTAATCACTCAACAAACAATTAATCCAAGAAAATCTTATTTTTTTTATTTAAATTATGAATAAGTACTAGTTTTATGACAGTGAATAATTATTAATATTATTGTGTTAACAGAACTCATTCATACAGAAAAAACCCATGTTAGAAACCTTAAAGTACTGGATAAAGTAAGTATAAAGTATTATTACACATTCCAAGTTGATTGCAGTGTTCAGGAATAAACATGGTATAAGAGCATACTTAGGTTAAAAGACATCAAAGGTTGTGTGTTCTTAGACAGTTCCGAAACAGCACATATTTTGGGGCCATATAAACTTTTCTTGTCTTGGTCTGAAATGTGGTAACCTTAGATCTACAAAATTGTACTACCATCTGGAATCTATGAAAATGTAATGTGATAAATAATACTCATCATCCATTCACTTGTTATCCTAGGTATTCTACAGACCAATGAAAAAGATGAACATATGGCAATATGACATGATAAGACTACTCTTTCCTAACTTAGATGATCTTATTCATGTCCATGGTAATTCCTCTATTTATTATCATTCTATTGGTCATTCAACACTATCCATAAAATAATAGTCTCTTCTTATTTTAATTTTGGAAATGAAAAACTTTAGATATTCGTGCAATGGCATGCCAGTAGCCATTCATTTTAAATAATAATAATAATATTCTACATTTATATAGCGCCATATATATGTACTCTATGGCACTTCACAGCCCAACATGCCAAAAATGTAGTTAAAAAATATATATCCTATACACCAAATCGAAATACAGCGACCAATTCAAGCAACCACCGCCCCGGACTGACCAGCCCCCCACACATGCGAAAACGCTTTATTTTTCCACATGAACACGAGGCCAGCCAGTCTAGAACAACAGCCACTTGACATGAAGAAAGAATAGCATTTTCTACGGTTACTAAAAATAGATATATCGCAAAGCCTTGTGAGATCGAAATGCAGACAAATATTGTATAAGAAAGGCTTCAGCATGGAAAAGAAGATCAATATCAGTCGAAAAACCATCATGATGGTTTTTCCACGAATTCACTATTCCCCTTATTACGCCTTGATACCACTACCAATAGAATCCTCTGCGAATTATTTTTCTTATTCAAATGTTTTAATTGCTTTGGAAGTCGCAAGATAATGGTGTTAACTAGGCCAACGAAACGAACTACAAAAAGGATTCTGTAGAAGTGGTATCAACGGTAATAAGGGGAATCGAGAATTAGAAACAACAAGACATGAAAACATTGTTGCAGCATATTAGCATGTGTTTTGGGCTTGGCTTGTCCGCATTTCAATCCCATAATGCATCATTGTGACGTCATCCGTGGAAAGCGCTATTCAATTCCCCAGAATAAAGGGAGTCTCCCGGGGGGGGGTACTCCCCTATATTTGCTATACGGGTATGTGCCACCCGATAGGGTATGGTTTTTTGGCTTTTAGGTCTGGGGTAGGGTATCATTTTTTTACAATTTGTCTGGGGAAGGGTAAGGTTTTTGTCTGGGATAGGGTATCTTTTTGACATTTTTTCTGGGATAGGGTTATGTTTTAGTTGTTTTAGCCTGGTAGGCTACGTTTTCTGCCGACACAAAAAAAAAAAAAACGATTTAAATTCAATTAAACAATTGCCAAATAGTTATTGAAATCTATTGAATAACCGTTTTTTGCATGTCAACAAAATGTAGGTTTAGTCTGGGGTAGGGTATATGAAATCAAAATTCTAGGTCTGGGATAGGGTCAGGGTTTTGAGGACCTGACGGTACACCCCCACCCAAGTTGGGGTGGTAGTACCCCCCCCCCCCCCCCCCGGGGGGAGTCTCTTGCTCTGCTATCCCTCTATCAAGTGTCCAACTTTGTGGAGTAAAGTGTGTAAAGTGCCCTTCTAGATAAAGGTTTGCTGCTTAAAGACCCACAATCACTTACTGTGATGGATTGTGAATTGTTTATATTTTGAACCACAATCAAGAGTTATCACAAAACAAGTTGAGATATAAGGATTACTTTTTGTTATGAGACTCTGCCATAGAAGCCTTGAATTTCATGGTCCACAAAATACTAGAATGCCTGCTGGCAAATCATCATACTAGCTGCAAAAACAATTGGCTGCTAAAAAGAGCATGGACATTTAATATGTGGTCAGGTGCTGTAGTCAACTAGAATGTATTTTTATATTATTTTTTTATAGTTTCACTTCTCCAAGCTATGAAGAAAAGAGAATTAGAGAGTGAAGTAATTTCTAGCATTGGAGATATCATGTTAGACAGAGTAAGTAATCATCATCTACAATCAACATTAGCTATGGCATATTATTTCCCCATGAGTCATTCTCTTTAGAATATAATTATACTTAATGTTCCAACTGAGTTGACGTTCAGAATAAACTCAAGGTCATCCAATCAAAATTGAAGATTCAACACTGTATCTTGATTAGCATTTCCCATGTCCCTGCTTTGGGGGGGGGGGGGGACTCAATCAACTCATCTGAGCTGTACCCACATTCATGTGTTTTCTCAAGAAATGGTAATCTAGGGAAAGACCCAAGGTAAAGAGGTCTAATGCTGCTCTTTGTGGTTATTTATCAGTATTACTGATGCCCATTGTTCATATTCTAGTTTGATAATGAAGCTGGCGAGAGGGCTAAAGAAGCTTGTGCTGTATTCTGTAATAATCAGAAGTATGCTCTTGATCAACTCAAGGTAATGGACCCCTCTCAAAATTATCTTGGATGCAGGACTAACATGGAATTAAAAAAAAAATCCATTGAGAAAATTTAAAGTGTTTTCTTTTGTATATTCATGTT
Organism: Anthopleura sola; assembly: GCA_023349425.1. NCBI lineage: Eukaryota > Metazoa > Cnidaria > Anthozoa > Actiniaria > Actiniidae > Anthopleura > Anthopleura sola. The sequence goes on along the minus strand of JALHLI010000047.1, from coordinate 398,014 downwards.
AGCTTCACATCCAGCATAATTTCAAAGGAGTCAATCTGATATACATTACATGGGATTGCCACTACATAGGAAATGAGAGTTTATCAGGTCTGGCATGACATTACGTAATGCCTTTTTCTGATTGGACAATACTTTTTTGGAGGTAAAACAAACTTGCTTGACGACTCGCTTGACTATTACTTACATACTTCTTCAAGATGGTTTCGAGTTGTTGTGTTCATGGTTGCACTAATAGAAAGGTAAAAGGCAAGGGATTGCAGTTTTATCGTCTTCCTTTAGGAAATAAGAAGTTATTGAAGAAGTGGTGTGACATGATTCGCTGTAAAAACCTGCCCATTAACGATGCCACTCGAATATGTAGTGCTCATTTTATTGACAATCGAAAGAAAAGCAAAACAGAGGTCCCAAGTATTTTTCTGTGGCAAAGGAAACCTAAGCCGAGACCAACTAAAGGAATGAGAGAGAAAGACTACTACTAGACTTTGAACGATGAAAACGAAGATGAAAAGTTGAAGTACGACAGTAATAATTATAACGGTTTTGACAATCGTGTAGTGCTTGCTGAAGCAGTTCTGACTGATGACTTGACATGAATGACTGTAAACAACCTTCAAGTGCTTGCCAACGTGGCTCTCCATGATACTTATCAAACATAAGAACCTCTACGAACCCCAAGCAAAGTTTCATCTCCACCTAAAAGTAATAGTGACTACAATGAACTTGAGTTTTCTTGCCACTGTCTGCGAATCATTACAGCTTCAAAGTGATCTTGTCATCATTAGACAACAACTGTCAAAGGCACTTGCTTTGACAGAAAATCAAAACGATTGCATAACTGAACTTGAGAAAGAAATCAAGAATCATTCTACAAAAGAGTTCAACTCTGAGAACGTTAAGAAATTCCCCTTGAAGCTTAATTTTTTCACTGGATTTGAGTGTGCAGAGCTGCTTGAGATTTATTGTGGAAGGCCAGTTGGATGAACAGAAGCTTTCTGCACTTAGCTTAGAAGATCAGTTTCTCCTTGTTCTTATAAGGCTAAAACTGGGTATGTCTGTGGAACACCTTGCCTACACTTTTGGAGTAAATGTGAACACACTTTTTATGTTAATGGTTGGATGGCCATTTGCCCGCTGGTGTTATGAATACCGGGTAAGTATAAGGGGTTCCTGTTATTTTCCCATTATTACAGATGCAGTTTTCAGTGAACTGTTCTGGAAAAAATGATTTCAAAATTGATAATGGATAGATAGAGTGGTTCCTTTTAATAATTCTGCCACAAATGGAGCCAGTTATCCTGGTTTTCCTTTCTTTGAACCAGAGTTCATTATTACTTTGTTCCATGGTGTTCTCAAACAGCCACATCCTCTTTTCTTCTGTCAGATTATTTTTTTCCTTGAATAAAACCCCTCTTTTGGTAAAAGACTCTGCAGTCCCAACTGAATCATCTTCATCAATATCCATGGTATAGCTTCAATGGGAGAAGGAGTGGATGCTTGATTTCTATTCAGTACTGCTAAAATTCCCAGTTTATGTTTTGATGTCTTCTGGAATTTATCAAGGTTTGCTTTGAATTTATCCACTGTCTGACGATCAATCTCAGTTATTTTACCTATGATCTCTTCAGATTTGCGGCCAACAAGATTTGTTGTCCTTTTGTTTTTCCCAAACGTTTCAGTAGAAAAGTCAAGTTCACTTATGAGCCTAGGAGGAAGTCTCCTTTTCTGTGGTTGATTTCAACTCATGAGCTCATCAGTGCATGATACTTCTTGTTCCCTTGATAGAAATCTCCTGCTAAACTCTTCAAGACAATAACAAACTGCAGCAACGTGTTTACTGGTCACTTTTGGCCCTTTTACTGTGACACATTTGTATTTTGCGAACTGAATATCAGCAGTTTCTTGTTGTAGTCTTAGCAAGATTCCATAAACTCGGTCTTTCTTCATCTCTGGTAAACAATTGCATTTCACGATAAGAGTATTAAATTCTTTTTTCACTTGAATGTGTTGGATGTGGCCGTCTTTAAACATCTGGAAAGAAGACTCACATAGAGAATTAAAATCACTTGTTTTTTCACTATCCGTGGCAATTGTCTCAATGAAGTAGAAGATCATCTGGGCCATTGAAAAACACGAATTGTTCCCATGACTGTAGAGTCTCCAACTGATCCTTTAAGATCCTTAAAACCTTCTACCGATTTACTGGTTGGATGGTTATTCATTTTATCCTACTTAGACTAACTTGAAAATTCTTCTGTAAAGACGGGAAATCTTTATACAAACTCATAGGTCATCAAGCACCTGTTTTTTTTTTTGCCTCCAAAAACGTATTGTCCAATCAGAAAAAGGCATTACGTAATGTCATGCAAGGTCACGCCAGACCTGATAAACTCTCATTAGGGTTTCCTGAGAAGTTTCCTGTGTACACAGGTATTCCAAACTGACTTCACAATGTCTTTATTTAATTTTTATATATTTGTGGTCTTTCTAGCAACGAAAGGCAAAGGACCAAAAGTTGGCTCAGTTTATCACTGTAAGTAGCAATGGAAGGCTTGTTTAATGGAGTAGCCACTTTCCTGACTTAATAACAAATCATTTTCTTGGTAGCAAATCATTTTTCGAGACATTTTCCAATCTATCACTCGGTTGTTGTAATATATTCATATTCAGGACTGTCACTCTTTTCGAATATGGCATCTATGACGTCAAACGAGAAGTCTAAGAATGTCCAGGATGAGTGATGATGATTGTGTTTTAAAATCCAGGGTATACCCATTCTCCTCGTTTGATGTCCTAGATGCCATATTCAAAAAGGGTCTATAGTAAGCATTAGCAATACCTTATAGAAGATAGGGGACAAATTACTTGGCACATGTCATTTGAATTTTCAGAAATGTTGTCCTCTTAAAAAAAACGAATTCCGATGGAGGAAAAGCTGTCATACGCTCTATGTTAAAGGCCATGGCTTTTAACTAAGAACCTGTTAAGAACCTACTCAGCCTGATTTCTCACTAGATACCAAATATATAAGAACCATTACAACCTGACTTGGGAAAATAGTGGTTCTTTTATGTGGGTTTTTGTCTAGTATATTCTGTAAGGTGTCCAGAATTCTGCAATAGTGAGAATCTGTAGAAGCGACAGTTAATTACTGTCATTTCTTTGTATTTTTCGCTGGCGATTTTGCTCTTTTCTGTAACAGCAAGATGTCTTTGATACCAGGGTGTCCACAAGCTAAGTCAAGTTGACTGTATTGCATAATAATAATATTGATTTGTATCATTTTCATTATTCCTTTTTCTATAGAGCTGTGAATTGAATTCATTATGTAGAAGGCTAAAACTGAATGAAATCATATCAACCAGTTATCAGCGACTGACAAAATACCCATTACTACTTGAAGCCATCAATAAAAATACTCCAAGTATGTTCACTAGATATATGCTTGTGAAATTGTGTGCATTGTTAAAGACGGTAATACGCAAGAGCAACACCCCAGATCTCACATAGGCCGATTAACATTTGACGGCCGATTAATGGCCATTTGATAGTACTGTAGTTTGTCAGCCTTTTGACGGTAGTGCTGATCTTCGTATTACCGTTACAGACATACATTTGTATTTCTCTTTCAAATCGTTTATCACTTCTCACAACAGATGGATTTCTTTTCCCCAGGTTCCTTACCAGATAGTAAAGATATTGAGAGAGCAATTACTTGTACAAAGGTTGGTAATTGTGGTATTCATACATTCTTGAAATAGATTCTGTTACTTGTTGCATTTGGTTGCTATAGACCCCTTGCACTAATTCCTAACCTGGGGGTCAAAAGAACTGCCTTCTCTTGAGGATTGAAATCTTTTGTGATGTTCAGATTTTGCAATATTTTGACTCCCAGGTTGGGAATTAGTGCAAGGGGTCTATATTGGGTGATATGGCCACTTGTTGTGTGACTTGTTGCATGACAGTTCACTTTGCTATGTTCATATTTAATAGCTGTTATGACAGTTGAGCCTGCAACAAGATATTCTTTTGTTTTAAGAACCATACAAGTGAGGGTCGATACAATGCTTGTTGTCTCATTTGTATCTCATTTGAATGTATCCATAAAATAACTGCCATTATAGTGTTGTAAAAAAAAATTATGTAATAAGGTATTTTGTGTTTCAGGATCTTCTTGCTTATGTCAACCAAAGTGTAAAAGAATGTGAAAATCATCAGGTACTATTCATTGTTATAATCTTCAGTTTCTCAAGTAACTCCTGTCAATATTTTGGTTTTGTTTTTTTTTTATTATAGAGATTATTAGAGTTCCAAAAGAAGATTGACAAACGTCAAATAGAAAATAACCCTGCTAGGAACATGGACGAAGTCAAGGTATATTGTTAAACTGTAAACTCTAGTTTTTACCCTTCTCTCCATTAATTTTTTTTTTATTTATAATATTTCTTGTTTGTAGAACTTGGATTTAACAAAGAAAAAGCTTGTATATGATGGTCCATTAACTTGGAGAATCAGTAGAAACAAATCAATAGGTAATTTACAATGATGAAGAGGATGGCAATATCAATGACAACAATGATGGTGATGAGGGTGATGATGATGCATAATGGTGGTGATGATGATGCATAATGGTGATGATGATGCATAATGGTGGTGATGATGCATAATGATGATGATGCATAATGGTGATGATGATGTATAATGGTGATGATGAAGCATAATGGTGGTGATGATGCATAATAGTGGTGGTGATGCATAATGGTGGTGGTGATGCATAATGGTGGTGATGATGCATAATGGTGGTGATGATACATAATGGTGATGATGATGCATAATGGTGGTGATGATACATATTGGTGATGATGATGCATAATGGTGGTGATGATGCAATGATTTTGATGGATGGTTATGATGATGATTTGTTGTTTTTTTTGGTGATAGTGTTAGTTTGGTAGGATGATGGCTAGATGATGGTAGGGATGATATTGATGATGGTAGTGTTGGGGAGCTTTTTTGTTTGGTAGTTTATTGTAATCAATAATAAGCCATTATAGGTAATGTATGCTGGTGATTGCTTCCAGATCTTCATGTTCTGCTGTTAGAAGACATGGTGATTCTCTTACAGAAACAAGATGACAGGCTCATTTTAAAGTGTCACAGTACAAACATGTCCAATGCTTACCAAGAGAAGGTTAGACATCTTACATTTATTACCATCCTGTGGTATAATTTATTACCATCTATGGGTGGCGTAGTTGTTCACAGGTCGGATCATATGTGAGTTGAGTTTGTTTGATGTGTCGTTCGTAGAATATATAATGTAGTGGTAGTGTGTGTGAGTGACGGGGGGTCAAATTGGAAACCAGTATTAAGTTACTGAATTTAAATCCCACTATAAAAAAGTGATTTATTTATTTATTTATTTATTTATTTATTTATTTATTTATTTATTTATTTATTTATTTATTTATTTATTTATTTATTTATTTATTTATTTATTTATTTATTTATTTATTTATTTATTTATTTATTTATTTATTTATTTATTTATTTATTTATTTATTTATTTATTTATTTATTTATTTATTTATAATATATATCCTGTGATGTGCTGCTTTTGTCCTTGGTTGTTACATGGTTCTAACAGTTTCATGTTCATTATAACAGACAACTCACAGTCCAATATTGAAGCTGAATAATCTATTAACAAGGAATGTTGCTACAGGTGAGTCAGCCAAACCACTCTCTACCATGCTAAATGATATACATATTCCCAGTTCCATTTTTCATGCAAGGCGATAACTCGTTTTCCAAGACATGCTTCTCTTTTGTTCTTGAATTCCTGGCAACATTAAAATGTGGTCCTGAGGAAATACTGGATTTTTGCTTTTTTTAACAATTCTATTTTTGAAATTTTATAAAATTTACTTTAGTATTTTTATTACATAATATACAAAAAAAGGGGGATACCCATGCGATTTAGAAAGATATGGTTTTTGTGGCTACTGCCTCAATGAAGGCTTAGCCACTATGTCATCGTGTTGTAAGAGTGTCCGTGAGTAACTCTTTCCACAGGAAGCCCAAAGAAAGCAATTAGTCCAATTTTCGTACAATACTCAAAACCAATCAAATCCATGAAAACCCTTCCTATTTATTTATTTATTAAATATTAATTTTGGTTTTCACCAGACAAGAGAGCCTTCTTCCTGGTTGGTACTTCAGCTGCAGGGCCACTGATCTATGAACTGGTTGCAGCCACTATAACAGAAAGAAAAAAGTAAGACACTCATTCATAGATTATGTCATCACTCTGATCTTGACTTGTGTCATAATGTCATGTGGCTGTTTTGTTTGCAGTTGGTACAAACACTTGACAGAAACAGCAGAAGCCATCAAAGTCAGAGGTCAGTCAGTCCACCCAGCTGTACAAAAAACTAAGGGCGAAAAGATTGTTGTTGTAATTCGAGCGGCCCTCGCCAAAGTCTTAAAAGTCATTTATATTCATACATACAATATTTCATACATTGACCACCTAATATTTTATACGTCACTGTGTACTTCAACTTTTTTTCTAAATTTTTGAAAACGCTTGTTTTTGTTTTGGGAAGAGACTTGAAGCTAAGTATCGAAGCGCGCCGTCATTGGTCGGTTCGTGCGTGCACCAGACACCTGAACAGGAAATCCCAATTGAGATATCAACTTAACACAGGGAGCCCAGTTTAGATAAACATATAGATGGAAACCTCAATCTTAAACCTGGTTTTTTGCTTCCAGATCGAGGTAGGCGAGGTGGTGTATCAGTTGTTGGGGGTCCTCGTTCCAACGGAACAGAGGCACCACCCCTCAGACGAAGGGGTGGCTTGCTGCCCCCTGGAATCAACGTCAATCCTCCTCCTTTTGCCATTCAAGAGAATGGGAAAAGTAATGAGGAGGAAGAAGATGAGAAAGAAACCAATGAGTCCACTCCTGCCGAGGAACCACCCAACAAGGAAAACAAACCTGTTAACTCTATAGCAGAAGCTGAAGAACCTGTAAACGAACCAGACGTTGAACCAGAAACTGAAACTGAAACAGAAACAGAGACTGGTGAAGACCTTGAAAGTGAATCTGAACCACTTCCTCCACCACCACCCCCTCTTGAACAAATCCAAGATACAGATCAACAGGAGACTATAACAAGACCAGCAACCCAGATACAGGTAAGGAAATACTTTAGTTGAAAGAAAGAGTCGATACATAAAATAAAGAGAAACGTGTGGTGCTGCATGACGATGCTGTGATGTGTTTAAAAGACATCGTCAACAGCCAGTGTGCATGTGCTCGAAATTCTAGCACAAAGCATGATGGGTTAAGTGAGTACTTACGCTTTTTCGGCTTCTCAAAGAATTCATCTGAGAATTCTTCTTTCGACATATTCTATGGAAATAAAAGTATTTCAGCAGACGAAAATAACAGTATTTTCTGGAAGTTCCTTTGATTTTCCTTTTTTTACAGAACTCATTTTCCCAGAGTGCTTTGTGAGCTTTGATGCACATTGCTTATTACTTGCTATGTCAGTAACATTAATGTAAGAGTTTCTCAGTCACATGAAATGTATTCAAACGTCTTTGCTTCAAATATTTGTTTAACTACATTGAAACTAATGACCTTTTTCCGTGTTTTCACAGACTAACCCTCCACCTCCAATATCAGTAAACGTCCCTAACCTCCCGTCCCTCTATGACAAAACCTTCGTAGCTGATTTGACGAATGAGGAAAGTGTGGATGATGAAAAGTCTCCTACTCAAACTAGTGTAATAAGTGCGTTCTCCGAGTCTGGTTCATCGTCCAGTTCATCCAACGAGACAATGAAGAGTATCAAGTCTTATGGACAGTGCTCTGATCATGATGATACTGGCTGTAGTGTATCCAATCGATCATCACTAGTACTCTTAGGTTAGTCTGCAACATGTTTCTCCCATCATTGTTCTGTTGATAACCATGTATGACAGCATTTTCAGTGCCTTTCTGCTGTTTGATTGTTGTCAAATGCCTCTCGTATCTGCGTGCATTTCTTAATTTTCATGTTTCTTCACTTTTCCTTCGTTCTTGATTGTGAATTTCTTCTCTGGTTTGTTTTAGCAGAACAACTCAGAGGTAAAGATGAAGAGCTTAAGAGAACACTACAAGACAAAGAGAGAATCATAGCGGAACTAAGGGTTGGTGATTTTTCCCCATTTATTCTGTTTGCCTGCCTGTTTATCCAATCAAGATTCAGTCATAAGATTTCTGACAAAGGAGACTGTACAGGCTGTTACATATTGCTGCAAATCATTTACGAAATATAATTAACTGGCACATTTAGTGTAGTTTCCCCTGTTGGGCTGCAAATGCTGTATACTTTTTATCAAGTTGTGAGGAATATTGCTTAGTAGAGCATACCTGTCGGTGCAACTACAATGCATGCATAATAATTGCAAGTGAGCATTGTATTGCTGGGTTTTAATCAGCTGATAAAAATTTTTGAATCTCATTATCTACTCCAAATGGTGGTCAAACACTGACCACCATGTGCTGTCAGCCAGAAAGAATGCTATTGAAAATTTGTGATTCAGCTGATAAACATTCCACACGAGACAGGAAATGACGTCAAGTGAAACATGATAACATTATTAACACTATTCTCTGTTATTCAGGGTGCTGTAATGACTTCCGGTTACTCATCAAGTGAGGTAAGATTGTAAAAGATGAGTAAAGATTGCCATGCATAGAATTCTATTTAACCTCATTGGAGATACTTATTGATATCTATTAATATGCAGAGCCATGTCAATAGCGACCCCATGGAAGCAAGGTATGCTATGACGTCACAAAACGTGACATGCATCTATTATGTGTGACGTATGTCAGTCATCTTTAGATTTTGTTCGCTTACTTATTTGCATTGATTCTTTCAGAGATCTCATATTGGCTGCAATCCTACAAGGTGAGTGAATATTGATGCAAATTCATTGGACTTGACCAGCCTAACTGACCATGTTTAATGTGATTGTTTTGTGATCAGTTGTTTGAATTGAATCATTTATTCTATCTTCAGCTAATCGTCTGACTGTTGCCGTGAGTGATATTCTTAGTCCAGGGCCTGGTGAAGAGGACATTAGTAGGTCTTTTACCAGTTCATCGTTAGACCGATCGGACAACGAAGGAGTAATCTTACCCCAGGTTAGTTGGTTCTTTGCCTCCTATCCCATCCCACTGTCTGTCTGTCTGCCTGCTGATTGTAAGTCTGTCCACCCGTCTGCCTGACTGTCTGTCTGTCTGTCTGCCTGGTGACTGTAAGTATGTCCAGCGGTCTGTCCAGTTCCCTTCTCTCTATTGTTAATTCAGTGTTTGTTTCCTTTAATAGCAACAGTTAGTTTTATCGACGTCAATATTAAATGAACAGCTTACAGCCCTATTGGTAAGTAATGCATGATCATGTGGTCAGTTCATTCGCTATTCATAGGTTTATGGAACGAATTTGGCGGCATCACTTAACCATTCACATTCACAGCGTGCGAAAATATTAACAAACAAATAAGAACGATAAAACACGGCGCGGCTGCTCTACTTATAAGGCGGTAACCTTTATCCTGAATATATTTTGACCAGTATACTTGTCGTCATTGTCCTCGCATATAAAATAACTGCTGTTTATGCACTTGCTATTGTTTTCAGGGAATAATAACAGACCGAGATATGGCTAGAGAAAGGTGAGATGTATAAATAAATAAATCTCTTTACAGTGTAGTCCTCTAGCGCTTTCGCACTAATTTTAGACACTTACAACTACATTCAGTATTTTATGCACACAACACTCACTCACATATTGATTTTTACAGAGGGAGGAAAGCGGAGTACCCGGAGAAAACCCACGTAACATAAAAGAGAACAACGCATCAAACAAACTCAATTCACCCGCAGGGCTCGAACCAGAGACCCGATCCACAGGGAATTCAATGATTGATGTATTTTGTCTGACTAGTTTTGTTTATCTTGTTCTTAGTTTACAAAGCGAACTTCAAGGTGCAAACAGTCAAATACAGCGGCTCAAACAAGGGCGTTCCTCATCCCGGCGAACACGCGATTCTGGAAGCTCAAGCTACATATCACGGGATGATGATGACGATGATGTATATCATGGCTTTCGGTCAGCGGACTTGCGAAGACCCAGTTCACCTACTTCGTCAGCAGCCGATATCGACTCTGGTAAGATTGGGCACTTTTCCCCCTTGCTTTCCCTGTCACATTAGATATCTTAATGACGTGCGTGTCTCATGTTATCTTTAGATTACGCACCTTTATCTGAGGCGAGTGCAAGTGAATGGCTATCAGAGGATAATATGGTATGTAGCACTCGATTCTAGTGCCCCCTCCAAAAGCCTTGACTACAAATTCTTGTTGTCGGTGTTATTTATTTGTTACTTTTGTTTCCTCGTGGTCACAGGATGTAGGCAGATCATCATCATTCAGCTATCGCGATAGAAATTCACTGGTAAGTGTTAGCAACTGTTCGTAAAACAAATACTCCATATGACGTCATTGTCCCATGGCAACTCGGTCAGTATGTCATCGTGTTATCATTACGTCATATGTGTTGTCATAGTCACTTGATGGTTAAAGAAGCTGACTAGTAGGGCTAAATATATAACTGATTCAAACTCAGCTGCATGCTCTATTTAACAACAGTAAAATAACTTCAAAAAGACCTAAAATTAAAACACAAACATAAACTAAAAACTATATATTACTTCTTAAAATAATGAGCCATAAGTGTGCGCTAAAATTGGTCAAATGAAGCAGATAAAGAATTGGATACCATTAGAACAAGTGACATGTTAGTTAAGACGTGTTGTTTTACTATTAAAGATATTAACCAACCCAGATCTCGCCATCGGATCAGAGTGCCTCGACGTATGACATTGCGGTAAGTTGTCATGGTAACACCATTGCCTAATCATAGTCACCCATTAACATCATGTTTTTATGGACGTGTCCATCATATGCACATTTGCACAGTATTACGTGTTTTGGTGATGTTACCGAGACATCATGGGCGACATGTGTAACACCAAATCATGTGTTCATTTATCTTGTCACTTATCATGTATCCCTTAGAATATAGCCTGTAACATATTTCTTGAATAACCACAAATATCGATCAATAATAATACGTCGCTTGTCTTGATCACGTGACTTCAGGCACTTTTCCACTCGCACCATGGTGGTGGTCCATCTAAAATATGCAAAGTTGAACTAATAAATTATATACACAGTCCTTAAACTTGGATTAAATCCTGTGAATTAATCTCTAATGAACAAACGCAAGTCATAAAAATCTAAAGTGTACGAAATGTTTAAAGCCTGACTGAACTACCCCTATGAAAACAGCCTTACGTTCAATACAAGTGATCAGCTAAGCAGACTTGTTAATGGAAATAGCCAATGAACACTTACCCATCACGGTGTGGCATTGCATTTTTGTATAATATATTTTCTTGGCAACTTATACAATATTTGAGTTGGCAGATGTCCAACTTTTGTACTTTGATTGGTAAATAACTAAATCTTGCCTTGTCAAAGATATTTTAAACCTATAATTTCACGTTTCGGTTATCCCTAAAAAGACTATACATAAGATTGTAGTGTCTGTTGTAGTATCTGTTGTAGTATCTGTTGCTGCACTTGTAACTGCACAAAATAGTAACCCACTTTCTGCCCTTGCGTTCTACTCATGTGCAATAGGATAATCCGAAGTCATCCCTTTATTATCCCCCACCCCACCACCGGCGCGTCGAGTCAATGTGTTGTATTGAACAAATGAAAGTTTTCTATTCTACATATTTACTGAATCCTTTCTTGGTAATTCTTATTTACTTATTTAGGCAACAAGTGGGTACCGATCTTCAACAGCCTCCTCACAAACTTCACGACACAGGTATCCCACCAGCAAGACTTTGTATTGGAGTGACGACCCCGACACAGAGTCCCAATTCTAGGATTTAAGCCAGTTGCGTTAAATCCGATTAATATCAATTATAGCATTATATTTAAATGGTCCAAACGCGGCCGCAATCCCAAAGGTAATTTGCCAAATACGATTTCTATAGAGCTTTGAATATTAACTAGATGTCTAGAAAACCAAAGATGAGAAGCTACTCATTACTGTTTTACTCAACTTATTTGTACAACATCACCCGCAAAATATTCATATTTTTAACTCGTTAAATCGTCAAAGACAGGGCAAATATTTTTACAATTTCGATAGCTGATAAGAAACTTTGGTCCATTTTGACGACCAGGTCTAGCAAAACAGTAAACAAAGACTTAAAAATTAAATTATAACAATGAGAGATTTTTTATAAAATTTTCGTAGGGCCTTTAAGTCTAGACAATAAAACAAATCCAGGCGTCCAGTAAATCCAATTTAGCCATTCATGTCTCTATAGCAACAACAATTTGACTGCGAAGACTAGACTAATGACGTCAGTGAATGAAATGTTTTTGCATATAGCTAATTCAATTAACATTGTCGCTGGAAAAAAACAGCCTATCGTTTATCTGTTTACCAACAAACTTCACTGTATGTGAAATAAATTTCATGACTGATTCCCCTCTCAAAGCTTTAGGCTTTTTTTATCCACAACGTTCATTGAATAAGCTATATTTCGATGAATGACACCTCGTAGATGCGGTTTTTTAAGCGACGTTTGGTGGTGGTGATGATATGATACGAACCAATAAAATTGCTGTTTATACTGAAGATTCTAAGGATAAATGGGGATGAAGGGAAAGTATTAGTACTTTAAACATATTGTAAATAAACTTTTTGTGTAAATTAGACGTATTTTAATATGTAATGTTTAATACAACTATTATTATAAAGAATATCCCTTCTGTTAGTCAGTTAAGAAGACATTTCTATTCTTCAGGCTAAGAAATTCTTATTAAAGAAATCAGTAACAACTGTTTAATCCTGGTATTTGATATGCAAGACTTACACAACACACCATATCAGGTAACATCATTCCCTGTAGTAGTATTTCTTTGTTCGCTGGTGATATATCGAGTTGGTTTTCAATCTCGTTCCCAGAACCTTTCGGTATTTCTTACTGCGCATCCTCGAGATTGAAGAACTGTTAAGAGCAACTGTCAACGCGAATGTGCTGTTAAGATTCTACTTATCCTCTTAAAATTGATCCATTTAAAAGTGAACACTTTTTCCATAACACAAACTGCCCGTCATCGAGAAAGGACTGGAATCGATTCTAGGGTTGGTTAGGATTAGGGTAGGGCTTAAGGTAATGCGATCGTGCATTCGTGCGCATCTTTCCTGCGCTTTATTGAATATCTAAACATTTTACACGGTTACCTACCCTGATTTTTCTACTGTGAGTCCAGAACAACTTGGGCTACAATATATCAAAAAATGAAGGCAGGTAATTCGACTAAATTTTTAGTAATTTCACGAAGTGTTAATTTTCAAAGTACTTTTTCGTGATTGGGTTTCCTGTGGCCAAGGTCTTTCAACTATGGCGGATAAGACATTTTGACCTTTCTCCACGTTCAACGTGAAATATCTAAAAATCTTGCTCGGTGACCTACCCTGATTTTTTCACTGTGAGTCCAAGTTTACTAAAGCTACAACATATCCAAAAATGAAGGTAGATAATTCGACTAAGTTTTGAGTAAATCGCGAAAATGTCCGGAAATTCGGGTCGTAAAGTACAGTCAAAATGTACTGTTTTGGACATTTAAACATCGAGAACTCATTCTGAACACAATAAAATGAACAATTTTGGGGTTTTAATCATAATGTGTTAAGGTATGTATCATTTGAAATCGTTTATGCTACTTCTTCAAGCCATATGGACTACGATAGCTTCTAGTTTACTTTGTCTTATTTTCCCCGAAAACACGGCCGCAAGCATTGTCTTTGAAAAATTATATCTTCCGAACGGATTCGGGTACCCCCATTTTTTATTTCATATTTTCACACTACAGCTCAAAAGGAATATTTGTGCCAAATTTTAAAAAAATTCATGGAAAAAAAATGCGCGATCGCATTACCTTAACGTTAGATTCCAGAAAATTGCAATAATGTAGTCAAAGATGGATCAAGAAGTATTTTTTTCTTATTTTTGCAATGCGAAAAATACGTTTAATCGAAGTCATGTCTGTCTTAAAGTGAACAAAAACAGTTTTTCGACTTTAGCGACTTGTTAAAGAAGATTTAGCGAGAGAAAACGAGGGAAGATTCTTAATCTTACGATGAATTAAGTTTCGTGACTGAAACTTCAGTGAGAGAAAAAGTGGTCTGTAGACCAGAAAAACCTGATTATACTGCAAGAGTGATATTTCAGTTTCGTAGAAAACACTTCATAGAAGGTAAATTCATTAATTTTAACTAATATTTCGTAAAAAATCGACAAGAAATGTGTAAACTAGCTGAAGAAACTCTCAGACAAGCCAAGGACGTTGGTTCGGCAAACATTGTCAGAGAAACTTGGATAGTTTGTCGTTTTTACTGCATTCTAGATTTTTATCATCTTTTTCTTCATTACTTGTGAACCAAAAAAGCGATATTTGAAGCTTTGATTATTTGTTTTTGATCCCATTTCAAGAAAAAAGGCTAAGACTTAGTAAAAAGACTTGGTTCTTTGAAAAAATATATTTGACGGCCAGCGAACCTTACGCGAAGTCAAAACAAGATTCCAGTTTCATAATCATATGAATATTTTGACATTTTTAAAGGTAATATATTCTAATGTTGAATGAAATATAAAAAAGGAATACATATCACACCAAATATTTGCTATTTATCGGGCTTTTCCAGCTATTACTATTACACAATTGCAAAAATGATGAGCTTGTTTTTTTTATGGATAAGCTTTATATGTTTTTGTAAGATTTTTCGCTCGATAATAAAGTTAAGAATAAATCTTAAAAAAATACTTTTCAAAGACCAACTTACTAATAAAGAAAATTATTATCTTGCATTAATGAATATGTCTCTTTTTACGTGTGAAGTTCAAGTGAATGTAAGCTTAAGCTTATCAGTAATATTTTTCGACAATTTTCAGTGTAGTTTACTTTCCACCTAAAAAACTTACAACTTTAATTACTAAGATTTGCTGAATAAAATCCTTCGTTCTATACATGTATTCATATGTTCTACAATCTATAATTATTATTCTTCGAATTGAAAAGTTATCTAAGGCTTTTAAGGGTTAAAATAATGGTTTTTCTTTTAGTTTTTCCTTTCCTTCTAAAATCAACGAAGTGGTAACGCTATAACCAGCGTTATGCCGCGTCACACAATTGTCACGTTTTTAGCACTAAATATACTATTTATGGGAGCTCCGGCTTTTAGGCAGTGCCTAAATCTATATATTATCCATGATATTTTGCCACTACTGTATATCTATAAAAGTCTTGGTCAAATAGCAGGATTTTTTATTGTTTCATTGATAAATTTCCACCATGGCAACCCAGTAACAAGTAGTATATACAATAATGTTCTTGAGCACATACTAGTACTAGTACCGTCCGGGAGAAAAGAATAGCTTGGTCCCAGCCACTCACTTGAAATCCGGTAATGGCGAACTCGGGGATACTCAACCAGTGCATTGTTCAGAGATTGGGTTGCCTGTGCCCTCTCTGCTTGTCGAGTGCCGAATTCACTTTAAATGCTCATTCTAACTGGTAAGATGGACTATCGACCTTACATTTCTTTCCAACTTTTAATTTGTTAATTTAGTTACTTTGGTATTTTTAAGTTTTGAAGCGAAATCTGTAATAAATCGGATGATTTGAACTCACTGAGGACAAAAGATGACCCTTGCCCCTGGTTTTTGTTTTTGTTTTTGTTTTGCCAGAACCCTTGATCTCTGATCTTCACTATGATCTTGATCGGGTACTGACAAGCAAGAGAATCTTGAACACGAAAAAAGAATCCTGGTCAACTATAATGCCTGCGCACCGAAAACAACGCATCCCACCATTTTCTCTGCCAGGCAAAATGGCGGGGCTTTTTTTTTCGGTGAAGTTTGGTAATCCAGATCGACCAGATCAGTCGGTCTTGTTATTCAAGCTAGAAATCTTAAAACCATTAACTAGTTAATTAAAACGATAAGTAGTTATTTTGTGCTTTTCTCAAGATTTTATAATTTTTGGCCTCGAATCTAAGGTTAATTTCGTATGTAAACACTGATATAGGCGCGCAGTGCATTGTAGTTGACTAGACATGTTTATCAATGGGTGTTACAGGAAGGAAGCAAAGAGTCAGACTTCTTTAAACCTCTTTTCAATGTGCTGAAGAGCAGACCAAAATACTGGTCCTCAAAAAGTAAAGCCTTTTCGTTTAGTAAAGTTTTGGTTTTGTTTTGAAGATGTATTTTAGTGCTTTTAAAATTCCTCCTTCTACCCCTCCTATTCTAGCTTTCTTCTTCGTTCCTCTCCTTTTTTCCTACTCCTGCCTTTTCTTTTTTTTTTTCTTTTCACTATGTTGCTAACTTTTTTTAAGATATTTATTAATTCTTGTCTTAGTATCCGCATAGAAATAAGGATCGCTTGCTCGGCAGAGTGCACACAAACGAACCCGCAAGTCTACGTGAAGATAATGGCACATACAGGAAACCTCGATATCAATTTGCGGTTTTCTTTTTTTAAGGCGAGGCGCGCGCGACGTACGGGTCTGGCTTGAATTATTAACCCCTGTCATATCAGAAGCGCATATCAGAAGCGATGTTTGTGAGCTAGCGCTGTCACTGTTGAATAAATTTGTTTTTCAAGACCTGTGGGTTATAGGCCATTAGACGACCAATCATGACAGAAGGTAAAGCTTTGCTTGGGTGAGCTTTTCGTATCTTGAGAAATGTTAACACAATCTCATTGTTACTGATCCTTGATACATTTTGAAGTGGTGTGTTATCGGAGCCTTTTTACGCTTCATTTCACTAAGAACCCATCACATGTCAAAGACTTCGCGACAAGAGTTCGTTCCGACGAAATGGCACCAAGTTTGTTCAGTCTTGGACTCGTTTAACATCTGAATCATTGAAGATGGACTCTAGAACAATACAAGTTAACAAAAGGCTCATCGTTCGAGCGAATCCAGAAGTGAATCAACGAAAATTAGTTGTGAGACACGTTAAGCCTTGTAATGGTGTTCATCCTGTGGGTTTTCGAGTTCAGTCTAGAATATCATCAACACCAGCACAACAGCAAAAGATTGTACAAGTTAGTGTACCACGAAAGGACTTACAAGCTGCTCAGTCCGGAAAACCACAACAAAACCATCGTGGCCCAAAATACATCATCAATGTACCCTTAATTCAACTAAACATCACTAACAAAGGAATAGAGGTGAGTTCTGAAAGATTAATTTCGCTTACTGTTGCTGTTTTCATACCTTAAGTTGGAATATTCTGCTAGTCAGTTGTATACGGAAGAATTCTTATAATTCCTAAACGCAAGATTTTACCAGGCTTCAAAAGATATTGAATTGCATTGGATACATCCTGATAAACTGTTCTAAAATGACAAATGCCTGTAAATATTTCTTCTTTCTATTATGACGGATTAAACTTTTGTTCAAGATGAATATAGCAAATTCGTGGATTCATTAAGGAGATTTCAATCTCTGCTTACATAAACATCAAATAGAAGGGACAGAAGCTTTTGTTTTGCAATCCTACTAATCGTCACTCCTTCATTTTGTCTCCCTCTATGGTGCTCTTACTCAACTTTATTCGGAGTATTATGTGAAAGTACATTCAACAATAGCCTTGACACTTAAGTATATTATTCCAAGATATGAGCTCTATTTCTGTTTCAACTTTCATAGGATTTAAATTCGAATTTCAACTCATGTTTGTAAGCAACAGATCAGAAAGAATACAATTTTCAATGAGTTTTCAGTAATCCGGGGAAAAAAACCCACGCAAACGATGTGTCAACCAAGTCTTCATTGGTTGAATGATCCACTAACAAAATAGTTCCTTGCTTTGCTTTACGAATTGCTTGTGAAAGTATGTTTTATAATTAGTGCTTATTCTTTTTTCGCACGAGTGCAGAAATAATTCAAGTAAAGCGATGTAACGCCATACGGTTAACTGTTTTGACCCTTCAATCAATTACACCTTTCAATGGTCATTGTTTATCGAGTACTTAACGCTTTAAATCCACATAACAATACCACAATACTCAATTTGTTGAACGTACGATCACGTTGGTTACCTGAATTGCAGCTTAAGAAAGAGTTCTGTAAGAAACTGAGCAAGCAGTTGTCTGTGAGCGATCGATGTCCACAGCGGTTCATCTTCCCACACTCGTGACATGTTGAACTACTTCCGCTCTTGATTCATGGATTCATTCTTCACCTCACATGACCCTGAGTTAACCTGGAGTTAATCAGATAGTCGTTCACTTCCGCACCCAACATCTAACAACATCATTTGATAGTGTCATCATCATCATCATCATCATCACGCATCACGCACGTTTTCAAACAATCTTTGTCATACCATGCAATCCTAAATCATTGGTGCTGTACCACATGCAGTTCAATAGAGAATATTAAACTAGTCCATTATCATCGCTTATCATAATTATCACCAGCAACATCAGCATCACCAGCAGCAACATCAACATCATCACCGCCACCATCAACTAACAGCATCATCACAATGCCACCACCATCAGTATCAGTCTCGACATAAAAATTATTCTCACATTAATTCATTCATATTTTTGCATCCCAACCATCATCTCATGTATGTATATCATCATCAATATCCCACATTCGTTTATACCAACACCATAGCATCACTATATCTTTACCATCACCACCATTGCCATCATTATAAATCAGTGCAGATCCCTGTTTCTTGATTATTACTGCGTAAGGTTACAATCTCGATATACTTGTTCAAACAAACTTATCAAATTATTATGAACATTGAAAAGATACTTCTGCCAAGACCGGAGTAGATTATGTAAAAAGATACCTCGAAAGAACCAACCTACAACCACTATACTTGATCTTCCAGCATTTGTCGATTTGGACAAGCTACATCCATTCTACACACCATAGGAATAGATGGTGAAGACACTGTTCGAAGAACCATGAGGAAAATAGAAAGAAAAAGAGAAAGAATAACGCTATGTGAAAGCAAAGGAGTCTTTGTAGCAAAATAGACACATCCGAACAAGACTGAGAAAGAATGCCACAGTTTTCCAAACAACTTCTATACAATTAACATGGATATGGTATCTATTCCATAAACTATAAGCAAGAATTCTCTGGAACTTTGGATCGCAAAGCACTTGTAGAATGTCATCGAAAGAATCATTGTTTTCGACACGAAAGAGAAGAAGGGGATCGAGAAGGTATAATCCTAGACAATACAGATAGTGTTGGAGAACATGTTTAAACATGGATGGTAGATGGAAAAAGAACAAAAGTAAACACAAGATTGTTTCGAACTTCGAAGTTGCCAGAGCAGTACAAAATTCTCTCGGAGCCCATCTAACAGAATATGTAGATTGTCCAAACCAACATTTGCAAAAATGGAGCTTTCCACCCTCCAGATGTAGAAGAAAGAGGCTGTACTCGAGTAGAATGGACTAGACTTTTCTTTCCAAAACAAAAATCAAAGGCTATTGATCAGAAACTCTACAATTCCTTAATTCCAAAGCCGAATCTATTTGTTGCACAGCCACCCAAAAGACTATGGGAAAATCTTGCAAAATATCTAGATAGGTGTCTTCTAGTATACAGCAAAGATACCAAAGAAATCTCATTTCTAGCCTGCTATTGCCATACAAGAACTGGTAGAATATATGGTGTGCAAAACCAGGGCTACCCAGACAAATGACAATACTTTCCGCTATGGGAGATTGTGTATAGTTCGCAAAAGTCAAGTCTCCTGTCGAAATAGGAACCCTTTGATGCTGTACAAAAGGTGCTCGATCCTCAATACTCTTCCATCCGCCAAAAAAATCCATGCAATTCCATATGTATAGATGCAAACACCCATAGAAGAACTTCTGCAGAATATGTTTCTTGGACATGGAGAAGCAAAAAGCCACAGGTATAGAAAAATCTTAATACGAAATCTTCGAAACATCCTCTACAAGAAAAATATATCTTCCGCCCTATCCAAAGGAAAACGAGAATGAAGAATATGTTTCTTGGACATGGAGAAGCAAAAAGCCACAGGTATAGAAAAATCTTAATACGAAATCTTCGAAACATCCTCTACAAGAAAAATATATCTTCCGCCCTATCCAAAGGAAAACGAGAATGAAGAATATGTTTCTTGGACATGGAGAAGCAAAAAGCCACAGGTATAGAAAAATCTTAATACGAAATCTTCGAAACATCCTCTACAAGAAAAATATATCTTCCGCCCTATCCAAAGGAAAACGAGAATGAAGAATATGTTTCTTGGACATGGAGAAGCAAAAAGCCACAGGTATAGAAAAATCTTAATACGAAATCTTCGAAACATCCTCTACAAGAAAAATATATCTTCCGCCCTATCCAAAGGAAAACGAGAATGAAGACTAAATGATATCCAAGATGCAATAGAAGACGAAAATTGGGTAGAAAATCTCCATTCCACCAGACTCTAACACATATATAGGGAGAAATACGTAACTACGGCCGGAACAAAAATTGGAAGAAAAACGAAAAAAACACAGTTACAAAAGAACTTCAGGTACATGATGAAATCCTAGACAATTGCCGCCAGATCTATACAATCGAAAATAGAACAAATACCAAAAAGAACATCACAAAATTCTTCGATACACCTAGGGATATAGATCCACATTGGAAAGTGTATGGCAAGGAAAAAAGTTAGAATACGTAGTATGGGTAAATCTATTTCTTTTGCATATTCTAGGTTTAAGTAGGAAAATCACTTTTCTAGCGGCTTATTCCAAAAAGAAGAAAAACAAGGTACTACATGCACATCCTGGACTGGAAATACAAAAGCATCTTTCGCATGATGGGAATATATCCGATGTTTTTGCATCCCAAGCTGAGCCTTTTGAAGTTGCAACACAAGGAAATAGAGAAGAATTGCATAGATTGGAAAATGAGATGCGACTGCAACAAAGAAGACGAAGTACAAAAAAAAAAGTTGTATGTTTGGAAGAAGGAGAATACTAGGGTTAGAAATATTCGATAGTATCGTATAGAGACAAAGCAAGGACCATATCGTATTTGCAAGATTGAATTTTGCGAAGAATGTACCGATATTGGTTATCCAAAGGACCAACCATTTGCAAGTATACCAGTTTTTGGAGACTTTCTAGAAGAAGGCATATAGGAAAAAAAGATACGACGATAGCACCCATTTTGTATAGAAGTGGGAGATAATACAAAGAGAGAGAGAGAGAGAGAGAGAGAGAGAGAGAGAGAGAGAGAGAGAGAGAGAGAGAGAGAGAGAGAGAGAGAGAGAGAGAGAGAGAGAGAGAGAGAGAGAGAGAGAGGATAGAATAGTTTCTATTTCAAAAACTATATTCGACACAGAGACACATTTTTGTACGAATATATGTGTTGATCGAAGAGATCTATAATCCATGTTTGTACTATTCCAACACGAAATCTTCTTCTTTGTATTCTTCTTTCTCTTCTCGTGTTCTATATATTTCTTCCAACATCTCTTCCATCCTTCGGAGTATTTGTCTATGGTCCTCCAAAACACTTGGAATTCCTACTAATTTCAAGATTTTTTCTGTATATCCAATGTATATATATATATATATTTGGATTTTTTGTTCCATATACATATGTATTCATTTTTGGTTCTAGTACGGCTTTGTCATACGCTTGTACATCTCGAGAAAGTAGGCATGGATTGGAAAAATGATTGTCGAGAAAGGTTTTCGAAACGATGGGATAGATACACTATTCTAAAAAATTTCCTCGCATATTCAAGGCTGCTTCTTTGACCACCCCCTCCCCTAAAAAGTCTGTTTATCCTTACTGCTGCTGAAACGCTTTTGAAAATACACCTCAGTTCTATCGGAAGCTGTAACGAAGTACTAAGAGAAGGCTCTCGAATTCCAAGTTCAAAGAATGACGTCAAAGAAGGGTGATTCAGACATCTTATATGGACCGTTGAAATTAAAAATAGAAACGTTAAATCCTTCATCTTATAAATTCCGCAGACTTGTCCTTCAGAAACAGCGTTTTTTAACTGTTTCTTTAAGTGTTTTTTTTTCTTTCTTGGCGTGTCTGCCTGCAGGTATGTGGCGTAATGGGATTGTCTTTGATGCTACATATATTTGATTTATTTATTTGCAAACAACGTCGCAGACGTGTACATGTTCACTTGGTGAAACTTGTCGCCGACTACTCCTAACAAAAGTAGAACTTCTTCCTACTTCTCACGGCGACGTTGCTGGTAACGTCGCACGCGCATTGCACGGTTGGACACACGGTTCGATCTCCCCGTTGCAATCTAATCAGTTCTAGTTTAGTAGCCGTCATTCTCTAAGTGTAATCAAAATTCTCATAGTGGGGTGGCAACCCCCACAACGCTGTCCGAGGATATGCTCTTGCTTGTGTAGAATGTGGTGGATGCATGGTTGGATTTGAGCACCTTTGACTTTAGCGGTAAAACCGTATTCTAGACTTATTTTAGCCAATTTCGTATAAATTTGAAGACAAATATCAAGACGCCAGAATTTAATCAAAATGGACCATAAATCATTCCGTTTAGTATCTTTTTTATTTCTATTTTATATTTTTGTGGCATACATATCGCATACATATAGCGTGAATAGTGCAGTAGTGTCCAGTCCGCTCGAGTCATGGTGTATAAGAGGGGGGTTGAATGAATTGTGTCATGTTACAATGTAAAAACCCCCCATTGGACTTCCTCGAGCATCTTTCTCAGTGTCTGTGACGGCTTCTAATCAAACTATGGCCTCTTAAACAACACAAACACTGCTGGAATTTAGCGTTATTCTCCCTCTACAACACCAAACCAGAACCCTGAGACACGGAAAAACGCTGTATCATCCTTTAAAGCTCTAAAATGGCGGACGAAGAGCGGCCGCCAGCCCCTCCTCTCCGACTAACATCCAACAAAGACGCCATTTCTCCGGGTTCTCGTCCTTTACCAAGCGCTCCTATCGAGGAGAAGAAGAAAAAGACAGCCACTTTTAGGTTATTTCCTAACAAGGGAGAATGTATGTATCTTTTGCTGGATGTATGAGGTTTGAAATTCGTTGATATTCGCTGAGTTTCGCTTTAAAATGTGACGGCGTCTGTTGGTTCAATTCGTCTCTGTAGATAACAAGAAAAAGCCGGAAATATCCTACCCTACCCAGTTTGAGCACACCATTCATGTTGGTTTTGATCCAATAACTGGAGAATTTACGGTAAGTTGAATTTTAAAGGCTTTTCTACGACAACTACAAGTCAAATGGCGAGTCAAGATAGTGTTTCAATAAGCCATGGAATGAGAAAGCTTAGGTGGTTTTTGCTGCGGCTTGGCGAACTTACTCCTCGCCGGTAATAAAACTACACACCCAACCATGAGGATCAGATACTTATTTCCTTAAAGATAAAAAACTCAGAGAGTCAATCTGCTTTTTCTCTAAACACTAGTAAAGCTTTTTTGACAAAACAGATTTATGGAAACTGATTTTAAGCTTTGATCATTGGATTCATCAAACTGATTTTTGTAACATAGGATCTTGCTAGTTTGCTGTATGTATTCCTTTTCCCAATTTGACAACTAATGATGGCATTCGTTTGACAGCACACAATCCCATTGTCTACAGTTCCTACTTTTTTTACATCTTTATTATCCATTATAAGATCTTTCTCATGACATACATTCTCTCGTAACGCGAGAAAACATTATTTTACATACATGTACAAAATTGATCAAAGATTCTATTCCTGTGTCATTCAATATTACACATTTATTCGTAGTTAAAAGTTCGGTATTTGGAATTTTGTCCCCTTTTGTAAGCGTATGCGAAAGTTATTTAGTGTAGAAGGGCTGTTTTAATTTGGAAAGCCAATGTGATGTGCCTTGACAGACTCCCCCCCTTTCGTAAAATATCTTTCACATTCCTTTCCTGTCCTCTCTGCTTTGCTAAGCATCAAAATGATCCTATTAATCCTTTGGATTCTGGTGGTTATTTTGATATACACATGTGTGATCTAGGGATTATTTTTCCTTTTGGACTGTGTTTATAGTTTACTCTCTAGTAGCAACTTTAGCTTCGTCAATGTTGTTAGGCACAGTTCACAGTCGAATTACTTGGCTCAAGCTTGTGTTACTAATTCAAGGAATTAAGCATTTGATTGATCTTGTAATTGTGCAGGTGAGGATTTCTTTACTTAAAGGTTTTGTTAATTTTGCCGGAAAATCCAAGACTTATTTTAAATCTGTCTCGAATCCACTACAAATATGCAAGCAAAAATCGAAATCTTTGCCTTTATAATACTAAAATATGCGTCAAGCATTACCCCCACCTGTTTAGGGCTAGCATCAGCTATTATTCATGAATACTGAGGTTTTGTGTGTCATTTAATTGAGTTGCCTTGACATATTTTGTCAGTAAAAACCACATAAAATAGCTTGTGAACAAGTAAGGGTATGACTCATGAGCAGAGCAGAAGCATTATCATAATATATAGGCTACATTATGTATGCCAGGCAGGTGTACAGACAGATTTGACTCCAATTCTTTCCGATTTACATTGTAATGAGCTCAAGCTATTTTGATCCTTGGGGAGTCGAGCTCTTTTTTTAAATGCTGCCCTTAGCATTCTTATTCTTTTTCTTCTTCCATTTAAAAAAAAAATGCAAATAACATTTAGTTATTGTTTGTTTTTATATTAATTTATATTTTTCATGTCAATTTTTTTTGTTAATCCTAAATTGATGCTAAAATGTTTTCTTTGATTAATCCAAAGAGATATTGCAATTTTCCCTGACATGTTGATCTTGTCTGTATTTTAGTAATCTTCATCTTTGATTTCTAATGTGTCTAAGATACCTCTTGTCAAGACTATACAAGGTTTCAAAACACTTGAGTTTACATTACAACTAACATATCTAAGACAACACCTTGTGTATATTCATCTAGTTTATTTGTAAATTGTCTTTGTTATTCAAAATCTCAGTAAAATCCTACATAGTTAACTTCAGGAATGATGTATTACTTATTATTTCAATGTTTTTATTGCTTTATCTAAATCTTCACCAACCACATGCAGTTAATCCTTATTTTTATGTTTTTTTATTGCATTATCTAAATCTTCACCAACCTCAGTAATCCAGTTGATAGATTATATATGAGTTGTTTTCAGAGTAATTCAACAAATATTAAAATTGCTTTTTGAAAACAATTGCTTTTGCCTTTAGTCTTTAGATCATTTATTTCAGCATATATAAGCAACACAGGAAACAAAAAAACACAAATATCCAAACAAAATAAAAAAAAATAAGCAATATATGTTTTTTTATTTTATTTTCATTTGTATTTTGACAAATTTATAAAGCTAACATTTGTATATAAGAACAAAAGAAATCATATGTATTTTTATTCATTACACACTGTTGAATACAGATAAAACCTGACTAGATATTGTGTTCAAGATAGATCCTTAATACTTGTTTTTAATGTTTTAGCTAATCTAGATTAAATTCGTATTTGCATGGTGTTGTGATACCAGCTAGATGATTCAAATAATTGAATATTTACATAGTTAGCATTGTACATACGGTATATTGTTTTGATATTGTATTGTCATGAAAAAATATTATTAAGCTTCTGTTCATCATTTTCATCCACTTGAATTTTTATATATTTCAATTTATTTATTACAATTCAAGTGTATTTTAAAATATTAGAATGAATCTCAATATATTTTCATGAAATCAACAATGATCAAGTGCTGCCAGGCCTTAATGCATAGGTAATATGCTGTTATCAATTTAATAATTTAAAATGAAAATTAATTTCTGCTTAAGAGCATCAGCTCTAGACAGAGCTTTTCATCTTATTCCTAGATGTTTATCACATTCTCTTTCAGTCCATTACATTAACTAGTACATGCCCTGTTCTATTTGTTATGTATTTTATTGATGCACTCTGAGGATTAAGTTGATATATACTTTAGTTAGGGTATTTTTTCTGGATGAGTCATCAATCGCAATATTATCCTAATGATTATCATTACTATGTTGATCTGTGGGTGGTCATGAACTTTCTGGATATACAATACAGTTGTAGTGTCTGGTGCTTTACTAGACCATCACTTCCCTATCAGACCCTAGTGTGTGTTATGTCCTACTGTTAGCCAATAATTAGAAATATTACTTGCTGGTCAGTGAAGCAATGTGATGCATAATTCAGTCTTACTACACTCAATAACACTCAATAGGAAGGATTCAGTTTTGTTTGCCAGACGATAGACTGATGTCAGATCTATCATTTGTAGATGTCAGTTCTTGTGAGTCTACTGTTCACTTTAGAGGCTGATATCCTGACTTGCAGGGCAAGAAAATATTATATATCTGGATTTGCTTATCTTGTTGTATACTGGTTAGGTTCTGTGGCTCTGTACTGTTTGACTCTTATAAGTGTTGAAGTTGGAATTTCAGATTACGAATACGATTGAAGTTGGAGTTGTTTGGAATCAGCTAAATAAATCTTATTATCTGCCTTCAGTGAAGAACAAACACTACTCACCCACCCTTGTACATTTCTATCCAAAACTTAACTGATAATAATCTGTATCTAAATAATGATTTTTTTTATTTGCAGGGTATGCCAGAAGCATGGGCAAGATTACTTCAAGTGTCAAATATCACGCAAGCGGAACAGAAAAAGAATCCACAGGTTTGTGAACCCCCTGATTGTACTACTGTGATCTTGATTACACCCAATCCTACCCCTTTCCACCTAGGGGTGATAATAATATCTAACAACTAGCTATAGATACCCATTACTGTTTCATATTCAAGAATATTATAACAAAATATGTAATGAGAAAACTAAGCATTATATTTGCCATGATACATGTTTTCAAGATATTAAACTCAGAATGGCTTTTGAACTATGGATACACAAATTATAGCATAGAAACAATTGAATTATTTTGAGGGTTTAAATGTGCTGGACTTGCACAAAGGGACTTCAGGAACAAGGCTAGGATTTTGATTTAGATGAGAACGTCCATGATTAACAAACTTAACGAAATTAAGGAACATTAAGATAGATCCAAATAAGGCCTTAAATTTAAACATTCATCCATTGTTTTATGTCATCTGGTTATGAACATTACACAAACCTTCACTTTCAGATGTCATATATATATATATATATATATATATATATATATATATATATTTATAAAATATTTGAGATACTACTCGCGCTCTGATTGGCTGACTACCATGTTTATATCAGGACAGAGACACACTCAGCCTTTTGAGGAAAAAAAAAAACGAAAAATCATGGAAGAAAAGGATTTGATTGTTAGAGTAGAGCCATAATTTTGTTTCGAAGACTTTAATTTCCTAGGAAACAATTCATTAAACCAAAAATAAGTGACAGTGCAAAATAACTATGAAAAAGTAAGATTTTCTCAGCTATCAGAGGGAGAAATCCACTGCAATCACAGCTAAATACCAAGCTAAGTGGACATTGTGCATTTTTGAAAGCAAATACTGTGCTATTATGATAAAATAATAAAGTTAAACCTATGTTTTATTCATGAAAGCCTTGATTTTAATTTATATTAAACAGCGTTTAGCGTAAAAGTCGTCATTGCGAAAAGTTAAAACTCGGCGTACGAAACAACCACCATCAGCTTCAAACAACAACAAGATATATTTAAAAAAGTTATTTTTAAAAGAACTTATGGTGATTTTTAACAGCTTAGTGAAAAGAAAACGGTATTCTGACTCGAGAAGTCAAAGAAACATTCGGCTATGCCTCGTCTTTCTCTACGACTTCTCTCTTGCTCTACAGCTCTCAGCGTGTTTATATCACAGTATATAGACACACGCGCCGTTTTATATTCCTTAAATATATATATACGGAGTTCTTGTCTGATAAATACTTGAGCAGTTATTTATAGATGAAATTAAAGTTGCTTTCAGTGTGGGATGATGTGTGAGTGCAGCACTGAAAATGTGCACACTCACACATAGCTTTACTTTGGATTATTTATCTCAAAAGAGTTGAAAAAAGATGTACATGAGGTAAAATAATAAAATAAACACCTAAACTAGAGTTTCAATTAGTCAAATTGTTATTTGAAGTAAACAAATTGAAATCGCATATATGTACAATCATATTGTCGACATATTCGATTTTTACCGATTTGAAGATGGAAAAAAATACTGTTCAGTAATATAAAACAAAAGCCAGACTTCAAGTTTTGGAGGAATTTATTCTTTATAGAGAAAGGTTAAAAAGTCACAATGAGAAAACTGAGTTTTAACTGATCAAAGTCATCTTTCACCAAGTAAGTAAACTCAAGATTGAACTTAAACTTCAATTTATTACAGGATTTGCTTCGAAACTAAAAAAAACAAAGTTAACTAAACAATTGGTGCAATTTAGAAAAAAATATGTGGCTTATTGCCCATCTTAATTACCAGTTAGATTGAGCTTTTAAATGGAACATAAATTTGATATGTTTATGTGGGCAAGTCAACCACCACAGGAAGAGCACAGGGAACCCAATCTCTAAACACTGCAAGAAGTATCGATGAGTTTGCCATAGGGCCCATTTCATCAGTGCAGTGGTTTTTGTGTTTTACCTCCAAGCAGATAACAAATGCCTTGAAGTTATAGTAAGAAATATCCTCATGCCTGAGTATTAAGTCTGAGTTTAAATGTAAGAGAGAGGAGAATAACATTTAATGTTAAACATGGAATAATCTTTTTCAAGGATTGCTGACAAGATATTGTTAATAATGAGGATTAACATCTTTGAATTAGGAAGGATGTTATGGTAATGATTTCAACATGTCAAAGTTTGTCTGTCAAGCAAGTCAGGGCAATTATCAATGTTTGGCATCCCCTAAAACTCAAAGAAGATATCAACTAAAAGACCTATCAAGATGCCTGATGTTTTTTCCAATTGAGAGACAGCTCATTTCTGTGCAAGACAGATGCTATTTCAGTTTGACTTCTCTTCAGAAATGTGCTAAACTTGATCTGGCAATTAGTGCATCTTTAAATACAGGTGTCAAATGTCTGGGCATACAAAGCCATTCCTCTTGAACAAATCACAAATTGACTTGTGGTTGTATTTTTTTACCCTGTCTTTTGGAAAAGCACTTGACAACAACTTAGAAAAGGTATAATTAAACAGGATTAGGGTTTGGTTGGTAATGGGATTTTTTTAAATGCATATTAAAAGAAAGCAGAACAGTTTTTTAGGTTTAATTCTTAAATGGACTATGAATTTCTTTGCAATTTTAATATTCAATGAAGTCCTTGGTAATCCTAGGATGACGTCATACTAAATGATGCATACTTTGTGAGAAATGAGTGTATTCATTCCTGGTTTTGAACAGTAATCAGGGACATGAATGAATAATATTTGTTTAATGTATTTTTCCAGGCTGTATTGGATGTCCTGAATTTCTATGACAGTAGTAAAGATAAAACAGAAACCACAAAGTTTATGACTACTGTCAAACCTTATGGTAAGTACAAACACAGTTCAACACAACCATATACTAGCTAATATTTATAGACCCTTTGCACCATCAAATGATGGCAGCCATGACAGGAGGCACAGCAATAGTCCTTTCCCCTGGGAAACTGAATTCATTCTCCAGATTCAATTGTTCCTGCCTCCTGTCATGGCTGCTATCACATGATGGTGCAAAGCCTCTATTGCCTCTTTGTCTACCAAGACTTCGATTTCCTGGCATTAAGTTCTGAACTTTCATCAGTAAAAGTTTCTTTCTTATTCAAGCTGTTGTAATTGGTCCATGTTTGAGACATGTTTGTTGTTGAGTTTTGGGGTGCTAGAATTGGGGTGCTGACTTAAGTGGTATAAAATTTGATAACTGTGCATGTGCAGTACTCTTTGATGGTCAATCATAGATCATTGATATAAATTATTATTGTGATTGACAGGTGTCTTTTGAGTCTGTCTTAACAGACATCAATGTGAAAGACATCATTGACAATCAATATATTTTCTAGCATGAAATGAGTAGAGCCATATCTACAGTATAATACTGAGTATAGATGGCTTTGCAAAATCAAGGAAACCACTGAAAATGAGGAAACCCAAAATTATGAAATATCAATTTTAAAATAATGACAATATAATGATTTTGGGCTTCCTGTGGTCATTGTCAGGCTTCCTGTGTGATTCAAAATGGCGCCCTAAAACTATTTCATTTCTTTAGCAAGCATTTCAGTTTATTTCTTTCCTTTTGCTCAAAGCGTTCAACAACTAGAAAAGACAAATTTCATTTCCATCAGCTCCAAAAACATACGCTTCATATTCCAAGTTTACTAGGGGCTAACTTTAAGTCCAACACTTGGACTGAGTCACGGCCTGCCCTTGAAAGTTTACTTAGATTAAAGACTGCTGCAGACATACCAACTGTCCTGGATTATCCGAAAGTCTCAAGATTTTTTACCTGATCTCCCAATTAGAACCCCAAATCTCCCAAAACAATAAAGTTCCTCAGTAATCATTTTTGTGGGTGTTTGCGTCTTATCATGGAAATTAAAGACTCATGCACATGTTTCATATCTATTTTCAAAATTAATATTACATATTTTTGGGTTTCCTTGGTTTCCTTGATTTTGCAATGCCAGAGTATAGATACATTTCATTGCTTCACATTTCGTACCTGACATCCAAAGGAGCTCCAGAACACTTGTGATATGATTGACAGCTACAAAATATACACTTGTTGATGCTTTGTGTTTGCTTCAGGTATATATATTAGCAAGTTAGGTTCATGTTAATATTGTCCTAAAGAATAAAATTTAAATCCATGAAAAAAGATAAACCTTGGCTTATAAAATAAAACTTTAATTCTTGAAAGAAATTGTCCCTCTGTTTGGGATTATATTAACTTATTTACTAATCTAATGAGTAATGTTAATAATCAATAATATCTAATATATATATATTAATGATACTAATTTGTATTCTAACAGTGATCCGTTCAATGTTATTAACATATCAATAATAACTAATAATATCAGAGGCATATTGAATACTTTGTTTAAAGACAGGGATCAATGTGTCGGCATTGATTAATGCATAGTATTTAATGTGCAGATTTTCTCTTGTATGTCTAATAACCAAGCATGTTTTATTAACTTATAGCCTCTCACAGTCATCGTTCTTCTTCTTCTTCCTCCTCTGAACCAATCTCATCAAGGCGGGGGAAACCGCCAATCACCTCCAGTAGCCCATCTGCCTTAGATGCAACCAAGTCACTTTCATGTTCCCCTTTTGGCTGTTCTTCACCTAAAACAACCCAGTCATTAAACCGTAAGGGAAGCTTTCGATTAAAACTTAAACGGAGCTTGTCCAAGAAGCGCAGAAAATCTCTGCCTTCCAAATCAAACTGTAATAACTGTAAACAACATGAAGAGACTATAACAAAATTAAATGACTCTGGTCGTAAATATTCCTCTCCTACCATGTCTGGAGAACCAAGGCATGCATCACCTGAAAGAATATCCTCTGCATCACGTTCAGATACGAGTTCATTAACAGAATCATCTCCTGCGTCACTTGGTGATGACTTAGAATCAACACTTAGTTTACGGTCAGAACCTCTGATTAATCATTCAGAACGTACTCCAAAAGAATCCAATAAAGAAGGTATTCAATTCTAAATGATATTCCACACTGACTACATAAAATATAAATTACTATTACTACTAAATATTGAAATCAAAAAGACCTTAATAGCTTCTTAATTTTTATTTTGCATTACATACATTATTAACTGATTTATTTAAAATTATTTTAGTGATAAATTTAAGAACTAACAATGTTTAATATAAAACCTTTCTTCTGACAGGCCTATAATATATTTTATTTGTTTTAATCCCTGTTATTGATAACAGTTACGTTTAACATTCTTTTGTTGCATGTACTGTTTTTGTTTTGATCATAGCAGATTTAGTAATTCTTACTTTGTGTAGAGAAAGAATTTATTCTGCACAGACACCAGTCTGTTGACTATCTATTCTATAAAGGAACAGTTGTAAAGAGGATTGATAACTGATTAAGAGCATGGTTGTGGCAAAGGCTAATGGGCTACTGGTTTCTTGCATCTTTTGGCATCAGCTCTCATCCAAACCTAGGGTCTCTTTCCTTCTGACAAATATTATCTTGTATCAACTCTATTGTTTTTTAATTAAGCTTTAGTTTATCATTTATTAATATTTTAAGAAAATAAACATGTATTAAGGTCACACCATCTCAGTCAATTGTAGCTCACTCAAAGGAGAAAAGAATTAACAAAGGTTAAGGAATAAGAATGAGTTGGTGTTTTACGGATCAGGAAATCAGAGCTCTGGCCTTGGGAAGAATCAAAGCTGCAACAGAATTCAAGATACCTTTGCTCTTTCTAATCTTTATTTGCTCGCATGAATTTCTACAAATCTCTTTCGGGTTTTATAGTTTGCTGCTAGTTTATTGTTCATTTGCCTTTAGATTGAGCACTATTGCATGCAGGAAATATTGCTTGAAGTTTGTTATGGTTAAGTGCAATGCTGTAGTTTAGTACCTGATCATGCAGTCTTGATTTTCTAAAAACTGGGATCTGTTGACAGCTTTAATTCTTCAGATAAAAATACACCAATATAATACTATATATATATTAAAAAGCAAAATAAAATGAACTTTATTAATCAATTATTTACTTTAATCAAGACTTAAAACCATAATGTTACTTTTTAAAAGTTCTTCAAAATTCTTGTTTGAATTTCTGTTTTTTTTTCTCCACAAATATTGGTGTATTTGGACAGCCAAACTCTTTGATTTCATTTCTATATACATGTATTTTATTGTTGTATGGATATTGTTTTGCTAAGTGAAGTAGAAATGTAGTATATACATTGTAACTACCATAGCTGGAGGTTCTGAAGGTGTAACAGAATGCACTAGCACACAGTAACATTGATATTGTAACGACTAATGAATGTTATGGTTAAACAGGACAAACAACTCATGCAAGACCCCAGATTGATAAAGAGACTTATGTACCACCACCACCACCCCATGCAACACCTACTAATGTAAGTAGAATGACAGAGTTCTTATTCATCTTATATATAAATGTTATATGTATTTCTTCTACAGCAAAAGGCCTAGTCATGATCACATGGTCTTGGTCAAGTGCTGATAACAGTTTTCAAGGCATATGATATAGCATGATTAATGAAAAATTATGTAGACCATGTGACTATAGCTAGTTGTGGCATCGTTTTGTTTACAATGCTTGCACTATACTAATATTCAATATCCTAATATCCTAATATCCTCCCGTCTAGAAACAACCCCAAAAATTAGGATGTGGTAAATGGCACCACCATGCATCAACCCCTCCAGGATAGCACCTCACAGCAAAATTAATTACTATGAACATAAAATCAGGATGTACTTTTTTAACTTTACTTCTGATGAGTGGGTAGAGTTGGTGCCAACTGTTTTATGTTTCAAGAAACATTGTGAGGGAATCTTTAGGGGTATTTTTTGCCCTTGAAGCTATCAATGAGATTAAAAACATAGAGCTAGCAAAATAAATGTCAACAGTCTTACTGTGAATGTTAACCAACTTTATGTTTTGATTGGTAACTAGACTATGGCATCACTGCAGAACCATGCAGAACAAAATGAAGAAGCATTACCACCAGCAATTCCAACACGGCCTGAAATTACT
Source organism: Anthopleura sola (assembly GCA_023349425.1). NCBI lineage: Eukaryota > Metazoa > Cnidaria > Anthozoa > Actiniaria > Actiniidae > Anthopleura > Anthopleura sola. The sequence continues at coordinate 364,061 of JALHLI010000047.1, read as the reverse complement.
AAATCTAAGGTATGACAGTACACTGGGCCTGTCAGCATGAACATCATTTCAAACTATATGCCATTCCCTTGAGGATAAGATTCCTTGTTCAAGTTCCATCTGTATTAATGTTTTTTCCCAAGCATAACAGGGCAATAAAGGAACAATATTTAAGGGAATGGGGTGTGATCTGAAATAGTAAACATTAAATCTAGAGGGAACTACTGTACTATAGTTTAGTTATTCCATATCTTAATCAACCAATCAAAAGCTTAAGCAAAGGTTTGTGATACTTGAAAATACATTTTTTTGAAAGTAGATTTCAGGAAGTAGACTATGAGTTTCTAGATCACAAACAAAGCATACCGACAACATGTTGATTCAGAAAACTAAATATTACAGCACCTTGGTCAGTACTTGTCATGATTTCTACTTTCACTTTCTAGTCTAGACTTGTTAACAAACAATTGATCTAATATATGCTGAATATGATATCTGATATTTTTTTCAGCAAGCCCTAGTGATAGGCAACTCGAAAAAAATATCAGCGATGATATCCCATAATTTCTGATACACTTTTGATATACTTGTATATATATTAGGAGGGTCATAATTCTGCATATCGCTGTATGTACATATAGATTATATAAATTATCAAAAAACTGGATAATAAACCTTTACAGCCAAATTTTCGACTTTATATATATATGCTGAATTCTCCTTCTCTATAATGGGGTCATTGAACATATCTTGATCAGAAGATAAGCACTAGGCAGTCAAGCATGTAACAATAGATTGTAAATAAGAAGCTGTAATAAATATTCAAAGGGTGTGTATTAGTAATAGTCTAAAAATAGTGCAGGCTTGTTAGTGTGCATAGTATCCTTCAATTCCTGGTATTGTTTAAACCCTTTCACATTCTTTGCAGTATATTCCAAATGAGCCCATCAAAACTAAACCTGAAGATGAAAAAGGTTGGTGGATTATTCAAGAGTTTCTCATTATTTTATTCAGTTTCATTTTCTATTATTATAATATCTTATGATATATCAGGCACAACACTAAAGACAAGCAGATTCATGCATGGTGTAAAGTACAAACACTAAAACCATGCAGCCTAAATAGTACTAAATAATGATTTCTTATGCTAATTCTTTCATTTACTATTGTTTAATAAGTGCTATTTATTACAAAATAATGATAAGTTTTGCATGCTCTTATTGTTTGTTCTCTATTGTTAGAAAAATAACAGTATTAACTCTAGAAACTGAAATTAAAGAATTACTAACAAAATGTTTTAGAAACTGAGTAGGCAAGCTTAGTAACTTTAAAACCAGCAATACAAAATCATTATTTGAAAAAGATATTTTTCTTAGTCATACTTATACCAGAAACAATGTGCAACTGATAAAAAAAATTAATGAAGATAAATTCTTTATGACGAGAAATATCACATTTGTACTGAACTTAGGTGTTCAAACCATTATTATTGTTGCACGTTGTATCAGTAGTATTATTTGTACTCTTTATTAAGCTGTTTTTTCAATGGATTAAGGGGGCTTTCATTTATTACTGTTGGGGGGGGGGGGTCGGCAAAATCGTCTGTTGTCTTTTCCAAATATTACCCAACCCCCCTTCCTGGTTGCATAAAATTAGTAACAACCCCTCCTATATAGCTTCCGAAAATAATGTAACTACCCCCTCCACTATTGCCAACTCCCCCCCCCCCCCCCCCCCCCCCCACCCATACAGTAATAAATGAAAGCCCGCTTACATTGTTCAATAAATCAAATCAATGTAAAGATTTTATTAGAAATGATTTGATTATACTTGAAGGGCTAAAAACATTGTTGGGGTTGTGTTGTGTTAACTGATTGCTAAAACAATGACAATATTGATTTTGGGTTTCCTGTGGTCATTGTCAGGCTTTCTGTGTGATTTGACATGGCATTACGAAACAGTTTCATTTCTTTAGCAAGAATTTTGGTTTATTCTCACCTATTGCTCAAAGGGTGCAACAACTACAACAGAGAAATACTATATGCTTTCTTTATACTAGTTTACGAGGGGCTATCTTTAAGTACAACACTGGAATTATTAGTCACATTCTGACTATGAAAGTTTTATTAAAATACTTCATTTGAATAAAAACTACTGTTGGATGTAAAAGTCTGTTTTAGATGTTGATAATTACCTGAGGCATGGTTTCATATTTACTTTAAAAAATGATATTCCATTTTTTTGGGTGTCCTCGTTTTTCTTGAGTTCGCATTGCTGCTTTTTCTCAATATGGTAAATTTATTACTAGGGCATTTGTTGATGTATTTTTAGTTTGAAATTTTTATTTGTTGTTTCTTTGTTTGTGTAGTAAGTGAACACACTGGTAAAGCACCACATCCACAGGCAAGAGAGAAAAAAAAGAAAAAGATGTCTGATGAAGAAATTATATGCAGACTTAGTACGTATGATCAGAACACCTGAAAATATTAATATATAGTATGATTTGTTTCATCATCTGAGCATTGATTAGTTTTGCTCAAGATCATGGGTTCATGAGCTATATCAGTACTCATGGATGGATGGATGGATGGATGGATGGATGGATGGATGGATGGATGGATGGATGGATGGATGGATGGATGGATGGATGGATGGATGGATGGATGGATGGATGGATGGATGGATGGATGGATGGATGGATGGATGGATGGATGGATGGATGGATGGATGGATGGATGGATGGATGGATGGATGGATGGATGGATGGATGGGTGGGTGGGTGGGTGGGTGGGTGGGTGGGTGGATGGATGGATGGATGGATGGATGGATGGATAGAAACCTTTATTTAAAATCAAATAAACTACAGGGTAGTCCAGTCAGTGGCTTACGCCTCTGCTATCAATAGGAGCCCTGTGACTCATAGTCTTAAGATCTGAGCAACATGCCTTTGTAATAACATTACAAATATTTAGTTAGCCCAAGTTTGTGTTGCTCAAACATATAGTAGTCCTTCCACAAGTTTACCAGTGTACAAATGCACTGTCTCTATAAATTAATGAAGTTGTTTTTTTATTATCTGATGTGTGTGGCTGTGTTTATAGGGACTATTGTCAGTATTGGTGACCCCAAGAGAAAGTACACCAAGTTTGAGAAGATTGGACAAGGGTATGTTTGATATTGACTAATTGTTCTATTTTGACATTGAACTGAATCTGTACGCAGTCAATGAACACAATGGTATTTTAGAAATTTGAAAAATGTCTATTGGTCACTTGGAAACCAACAAGAGACTGGGGCAAGTTTTGAATTTGAAAAAGTAGCTCCAGATAGCTCACAATAGTGTTCTTGAGCATATACTACCCTGGCACTTCCATCTGGAAAAACAGCAATGGCTTTGTCCCAGCCTCTTGGTTTGAAATCAGCAAATGCCCATCCATCCATCCATCCATCCATCCATCCATCCATCCATCCATCCATCCATCCATCCATCCATCCATCCATCCATCCATCCATCCATCCATCCATCCATCCATCCATCCATCCATCCATCCATCCATCCATCCATCCATCCATCCATCCATCCATCCATCCATCCATCCATCCATCCATCCATCCATCCATCCATCCATCCATCCATCCATCCATCCATCCATCCATCCATCCATCCATCCATCCATCCATCCATCCATCCATCCATCCATCCATCCATCCATCCATCCATCCATCCATCCATCCATCCATCCAGCCAGCCAGCCATCCATCCATCCAGCCACCTATTCGTTTATTTATTCATCCATTGATTCATATGTTTATTTGTCAACAGAGCCTCAGGCACAGTCTATACTGCAATTGAAGTAGCAACTGGTCATGAGGTAGGTTGTCAATTATATGAAGTGAATACGAAGAACGAAAGGGGTTGGAGTTATATAAGTCAAATTTTCAAGCCATAGAACTTATTTCTAAAAAAAATGAATTTGAATTTTTCCATTTCTTTTAGGTGGCAATCAAGCAAATGAACTTGTCTCAGCAGCCTAAGAAGGTATTATTTTGAATGATGTATTCCTCAGGTTGTTCAATAACTAAACCAAATTTAACATTGGTACTGCTTTGGTACTCATTTTGGCTTCAGGAATCAATATGGCAAATGAACAAGCTGTATGTCATCTTCCAATTAACCTAATTTGTGTCCATTGATCTACAGGAGCTAATTATCAATGAAATTCTGGTAATGAGGGAGAACAAGCACCCCAACATTGTAAACTATGTAGACAGCTATTTAGTTGGTGAAGAGTTGTGGGTTGTGATGGAATACTTAGCAGGTGGATCATTAACAGATGTGGTGACAGAAACATGTATGGATGAGGGACAGATAGCATCTGTATGTAGAGAGGTAAGCAAAGTTTTGACAGGTAGTACTACTAGTAACAAATCCAGCATTAATGGGTTGGGCATTATGGGCCCCAATCTGTTGTGCAGAAGGGTTTACGCCTCCGAGGCCAGAACTACACTTAGGGTCTTAATGTAGAATAAAAGGTGCTTTGCTCTAAGAAGATTAGACCTTCACCATATGGCTCAGGTCAATAGAATGGCGGTCCCGTCTCAATTAGAGACGTTAAACATGGAGGGCCACAAATTTATCAGTGCTAAGTTGGCTAAGTGTTAAATTCTCTCTAAAAAAAAGGTGATTGATTTCTATTATTATTATTACTACTACAATGATGATGATTATGGTCAAGAGTTTTGGATGTGTCATCAGGGTAAGATAACAAGTGCTGATTTTAGTTTCCAAAGTTTTGGAGTGTGGAGGTACTAAATAAATTTAGTGAAAACTCAGAGAAATGCTAATAATTTTATAGGGATGCACTCTGCTTTCTTAATGGATTTCTCATGGATCAAGAAAGTAAAAACATGGGATATATGTACATAACTATGACATGCTTTAACTTATTAAGTTGACTTGTAGCCTCTGTTGTTCTAGTGTTTACAGGCACTTGATTTCCTACACAGTAATGGTGTCATTCATAGAGATATAAAGAGTGATAATATTCTCTTAGGAATGGATGGACAGGTCAAACTGAGTAAGTAAAATACTAAAATACTGATCTCATAGAAATCTATATTAAAGAAGGAACTTCAATCAAATATTGTACAACAAATTTCATCTAAAAAGGCCCCAAATAAAGCCTGCAGAACCCCATACTATGTATATAAATTCTAACTGTTCATGTATTTTTGCAGCTGACTTTGGCTTCTGTGCTACCATTACACCAGAACAGAATAAACGTTCTACCATGGTAGGAACACCATACTGGATGGCCCCTGAGGTTGTTACAAGAAAACAGTATGGACCAAGGGTATGTATTTAAAGTACTACCCTATAAGGGTGCTCCTGTAGTACACAGTGATATGTTTGACAAACTGATTTGTTTCTAGGTGGATATTTGGAGTTTAGGTATAATGGCCATTGAAATGGTTGAAGGAGAGCCACCATACCTGAATGAAAATCCATTAAGGGTAGGTACCTTTCATTATGATATCCCTTTTTAAAATAGCTATGTTGTTGGGTAACTTCATTGTTTAGAGTTATGTTTCAACCAGCAGAAAATGTATAAATACAGAAATGGATAGATCTTGAATGGCCATTCCAAGCTTACAGATGATTTGTGCATTATCAGGGAATACTGAAAAACCTTAAACAACCTACTTTATAGCTAAATATTCATTTTATTCAGAACAGAAAGGGACCATTTTAGTACCCCCCCCCCCCCCCCAAGACACACATACTCACTTCCCATTCCCAATTATATTTGCTAGATTCACTGTTACCTGAGGTTTTGCCCTAATCAACCATAAAACCATTATCCTGATGTCTTGTTTATGTTACTCTATCTAGGCATTATATTTGATTGCTACAAATGGTACCCCAGAGTTGGCTCACCCAGAAAGACTGTCTCCAGTATTCAAAGACTTTCTTGCACAGTCATTAGAAATGGATGTAGAAAAGAGAGCATCAGCTAGAGAACTTCTCCTTGTAAGTATGGCAAAAAGAAAAACAAACAAACTGTATATGTAGTAGCACTCTAGTTGGTTGGTTTGTTTCTCCCTTTCTTTGTTCCTTCCCTTTTTTCTTTCCTTGACCTTGCACCTTTTTTCCCTTTTTCCTTTATCTCACTTTTCAATCAGCATGTGATCTTTTTGTCTATGTAATGTTTCTTTTCCTTCTTAACTATACTCTATTTGACCATTATTTGTGTGCAATGTAATAATCAGATAATACTCAAGTTTCGTATCTGATGTAAACTGCTGTTTTTGAAGACCACACACTCATTTGCACAGGCTTAGCCTCGTTTATAAGTCGTCTATTCAACGACACCATTAAAAGTCTGTGGGATTGGTATTATTCAACTTGCACATTCTTTACATTACAGTTGACTGTTGCTAATGATTTACAAAAGTCAACTGTAATGTAAAGAATGTGTGAGTTGAACAATACCAATGTTTTGAAATCCCACGGACCTTTAATGATGTCGTTGAATATCTGACTTATAAACGAGGCTAAGCCTGTGCAAATGAGGCTGTGGTCTTCAAAAACAGTGGTTTGCATCGAATGCGAAACTGGAGTATTTGTAATAATGTGTTTTTGGTTTGTTGTTTTTCAGCACCCATTCCTAAAACAAGCCAAGCCTCTTGCAAGCCTGGTACCTCTTATATTAGCAGCTAAAGAGGCCACATCTAGAAATACCTAACAATCAAGCTAGGAGTATTAATTCATTATATTGTATAATGATAATTAATAATTACCATAACAAAGGCTTCCCTGAGCCAATTGACTTATTATTAGACAATGGTGACAATACCATTTTGATTGTGTTGAATTTTAGTGCTTTAAAAGTTCTGTTGACAATTGGATCTTTTAAGGAAATGTAATTGCCAAAAGCAAAGATTTTTAAATTTATTTTTATGGTAGGTTTTTCATACATTTATTAATTTTCCCTGAAAATCAGAAGCCTCAGGCAGACATTGTTACCAGCTTCAATAGTAATCTGTGTGAGACGACTGATGGGATTATGTACATTTTTATTGAATTAACATTTTTTATAACATAATGGTACCACCCAAGGCTGTCATGCTTGAAATTTATTGATAAAAGTTGTCAAGACCGCGGAAGGCTTGCCTGCTAGTAAAAAAGAACTTCTGATTAAAATCTAATTTCTCCTTTGGAATCTATTAAGCCAAAATGTATTCTAGGGAGAATTTAGATTAGGATTCCTTGCTCTTGTCTCTGCAGGGATTTACTTGATTCTGAGTCAATAAAAAAGTTATTTGTTTGGGGAATGAACAGAGAATTACATAAATCTTGGTTTTCGTAAAGCTAAAAAAGAAAGCCTTAATCTTCCTTGTCCTTAAATATACAAAGCTAGATTTGAAGAATCTAAAATAATTATAACATGAAATCATTATATACAAACCCCAATTTGAATTATTCTGTTTGTATTGGCAAACCATGGCATTTAGATATAGCTGTTATGTTAGCTCTTGCTGTATAAAGAGAGTGTACATTCACTCGACGTATAATCAAGAAGATCAAAAAATGACTGACCTTGATCATAAAGTATTGGTGCAAAACTTATCTCGTTTTCCCCCCTCTAAAGTATTCTCTTTTTGTGAGAACGGCCACAGTTAAAAACTAACTACATTGACCCACAAATAAATCTACTCTCATTTGACTTGTAATTGGAATATCATAGATTATATATACAAATAAAATATCTCATTTCTTTGTATCTTTGTTGGTTTATATTTGTGAAACAGCTGGGAAAAGAAAATAAATCACAAAATCCCCATTGGTTGATGGTGATGATGATGATGATAAATTAATTTATTCAATTTATTACAGTGCGAATCGAAAAACCGTGGGGACCAAGAAATATTAATTTGTAAGTCTAAGTGAGTAAAATTCAATTTTGGCTTTTATGTCATTTTTTAGTGCATAACTTCTAACTTGGTCGTTGTCGTTTCCCGTAACATTTCAAACTTCTCGGGAAGTCTAGCCCCAGAAATCGATTATTCTATAAGTTTTTTTTAATAATTTAATGTTTACCACCGATTTCATTGCTACGCGTCCGACTTTGTTGTTAAAAAAACCGTTCGGAATTTGTTTAAGTCGCGTGCTTGCTATGTCATGTTTCACTTTTTGACGTTGTCTCACTGATGTCTATACAGACATAAAGAAAAGTCAGTTCAAGTGTGACTGGACTGGAAAGCTACAGTCACTTGTCAAACACAGAGAAACTTGTCCTTTCCAACAAGTACAGTGTCCTAATGTGAACTGCAACACCAACATGCAGAGAAGAGAACTGGAGGATCATGACAAGATATGCGAGTATAAAAAGGTGAGATGTCAGAAATGCAGAAACGTTATGGTTCGACTTGAGCTACCGGTACACAAAGATGTTGACTGTCCTGAAAAGATGGTTCCATGTCCCAACCGCTGTACATGTCCAGGAACCAGACAGATGAACAAGATAAAAAGGTACGGATATGCTCAATATGGCTTTCGATACTTGTGATGTATCCTTTTGTTTACAGCCTGATTCCTATGTGTTGAAATGGAAAATACTGAACGATTTTATTTAAGTAAGCGCATTGAGACAATGTGAAATGCGCTATATAAGAACCCATTACTTATTTATTTATTTAAGGTGGAGGATAAAAAAACGTTTTTCCATCCCTGCATCCCTGCTGAGACTGAACAATGACACAATAGTGTAACAGAGAAACTCTGTTTATCTGAGAAATGACTGTACCAAGACAATACTCGATTGTCCATTCAAGGATCAGGGATGTTCAGTCCAAGTTGAACGACAACATCTCGATAAACATGTACAAGACAACATGGCTGCACACATGATGTTACTGGCCAAACAATGTTCATCGCTCACTGAGCAAATGAGGTCACTGGCCAAAGAGAACGAACAACTAAAGGAAGAATTAAACCTGATTAAGGTAGGAAAGTACAATATAAAGTGATGAACATCAATGTAATAACATTTTAAGCACGTTAACATCATTATACGTCTTACACTTATTTTCTTAGAAAAATGAGGAACTTTCAACGTACACATGGAGAATGGAAAACTACTATCTGCAACGCACATTGATTTCAAGTGAAAAACAATCTAGTCTATCCGGTGCATTGTTATTTAAAAAAAAACTTGGGCTTTGAGCAGACTCAGTCAGGCCCGTTTGGGCTGGGTCAGTACTTGGATGGGTGACCTTTTTTTGTCAAATTAGCTAAATAGTGTCTATTTTGTTGTCAAGTCTTCGGGACTTGTCATTTTTTATCGCCTTGGGGGGGGGGGGGGGGGGATTTTAGATTAAAAGCAGCAAAATTTATTTGACACCTCCATTTGACACCAATTAGTTTATAAAACTGTAATAACTTAGTAACGATGAAGATTACAGTGCAAATCATTGTGAAATACACCCATTTTGGCAAAAAATATTTTATTGAAATATTATGCCAAACCGCCATAGTTACATAGAAAAAATTTGAAAGCCTTTTACTAAAAGTTCTGTTCAGAGGAGTAAGAATCATTGACGTGATTCAAGCAGGGTTCTGTAAGGCGCTGAGTGTGACAGGGTGTCCAGAGCTCTGGTGAGGGATAAGGGGGCATGAAACCGGCAGTCGCATACAGATTAGTGAAAAACAAATTGAACAAAAAACATTGGAATTACGAATTATTGATAAACTGATACCGATGCAGGGCCGTAGCTAGCGAGGCTGAAATGGTTTATGAGACAATCGACTGGCGAAGGCAAAGGAAAGAGGAAAGACATATAGTATAGAAAATAATTTTAATGTCTAATCCTTACTAAAAACCCTTAGCTGTCAAACTTCTGAATTTCTTTCGTGGTGGTCGTTTCTCGACACAAACTCATTAATTTGTGACATCAAGTAGTCTATCTGTCCAGTCTCCCTGACTTCGCAGGGCCTGACTAAGAAACATATAAAGGACTAAAGTGCATTAGACTTCTACAAAATGCGCTATAAGTATGAAGTAATTTAAATATAATATCTGAGTAATAACTGAAATTTTACCGAGGCACCTGCCTTATGGTATCTACGGCCCTACGATTTTTCAGTGATCAACCCTTTTATAATTACGATTTCTGACTGATCCTTCCTCTTCCTTTCAGCTCATCTAAAACCAAGTAAACCCCCACCCAAATCCTCACCCCCCCCCCCCCCCCCAATCCTCACCCCCCTCCCCAACAGGCGATAAATAATGACCGGTCCTTATGAAAAAAAAATTACGGTTAATTTTCTTAGACTTTTTACGCCCAACGCTTAATTTTTTCCCATTTTTACGCCTACCGGCTAAATTTTTTTGGCCTTTTTACGGCTAAAGGTTAACCCCATTGAAACACTCTTCAAAGGAATACTTTCATCTCCATAGAAACTGATGTAGGGGGAAAAACTATCAGATGGATCTTAAGAGGAGCCAAAAAAGCGTAATGTTTTTTGCTAGAATCTCGAGCTCATGCACGTTTTTTAATGCAAGTGACGTGAAACTTTTCCACGAATTAAATTTTCTCCCTCCCTCCCATCCCTACTAGTGAGTTTTTGTCATCACACGATCATAGGATTACTGCGCCTGCGTGTATGTGTTACCCAGAATGCTGTTTGTTTGGTGTCTACGGCTGTATTGAGGACGTGGCGGCCATAGAGAGCAAGAAACTACTCACTAAAAGAGGCTAAAATATAGCCTTAAACTACAGAAAACCACGTCTTCTCTCTCAAAATGGTAGGGATGCTATTATTCTTTGTATTTATGTGATAATTTGTGAGTTTTCTTTCGCGGTTGATGATTTTCTAGTAGGGTTACGTGTCCGAACTTCATTGAGATTCAGTCAAAATGGAGGAAATATAAAGATGACATCCACCGGCTTTACGTCCAGAAATTTGGATTTTTATCTTATTACCTTCCTCATCATTTTTATATAATCACAATATAAGATTCTATAACGTGTGTCCGGAACAAATATGCTCTCGTTATCTATGTTTATGTCTTTTTAAAGTAATAATTACAAATCATATGTGAAGTTCCTAAATTTTCGATCTTCCACTGATCGTTTCCCAAAAATAAAAATTCTTTTGACTCCAGAGAGAATCATCAAGGAAGGTTTTTTAGCTTTAAAAAATAATGGATCTTCTGTTTTCTAGGTGCTTCTTGCCTCAGCAATATGTACAAAAAGTGGAAAAGGTTGGTACCTTTACAAGATGATGTTTTGCAATCATTAGTGTTCTCTTCAATTTGTTGGTGAAAATAAGCTTATTGAATTATCTTTAGATTTAACAATTTTAATAATTGGGACTTTTTTTGCTTTGTATTTTAGCATTTTAGGGATTTATTCCTTTTGTTATGAATTGAAAAATGATGTAATTCATTATATACCATTCAATTTACGCTTGTGTTATTATTCCACTCCGTCTAGGTGAATTTATGAAAATTGAGAAATTGAAAATAGTTGAGAATAAAATGTTGCTTTGAATAACTTTGACACTTCAAAATAATGAGCACAATGTATTGGTTACAGTAATCTCATATTATCTTTTCCAGCCATTATCTCTCGTCAATTTGTGGAAATGACAAGATCAAGAATCGAGGGTCTTTTGTCAGCATTTCCCAAACTGATGAATTCTGGGAACACAACCAAGCAACATACATTTGTTGAGACAGAAAGTGTGCGATATGTGTATCAACCACTGGAAAAACTTTATATGCTTCTGATTACCACAAAACACAGCAACATTCTGGAAGATCTCGAAACACTACGACTATTCTCTCGAGTGGTAAGTTTATGGGATAAGTACACTGTTGTAATTCTTTTTCTTTTAGCTTTGTTTCTAAATGTTAAGGACAAAAAGCATGACTGGCATGTTGGATGACAGACACTAAATATTTGCTAAATCTTCTTGTTGTCATTCAACATGGTCATCACCTACACGCTAAGAATAAAGCACTTTGTCTCTATTATGGCTTCCATATATTAGAAAAAGCAATGAATTATAAAAGTATTGAAGAAGATTGACTTTATTTGTGATTCTTTGGTATAAACAATTATTGGATGAGGTAGAGCATGATATATAGAGGATATTACATGGTCGCACGGAGATACAAATTTTATCTTTGAGTGTTGATATTATCTCTCACGAGTGAGCGCAGCGAATGAGTGAGAGATAATATCAGCACGAGAAGATAAAATTCGTATCTCCAAGTGGCCATGTAATGTTCTGTTTATTATATGAAATCTTCAATGACAAATAATGGAGAATTTTGCTGAGCAAAAAGTCGAAATTTGACACCACCAGTGTTGATATAAATCATATCCCCACTGGCCACTGGTGGGAGTGGGGATATCAATCTTATCATTTTGATGTCACTCAATATCACACTCTATTTCATATAATAACGTAAATTATCTAGACTGAGGCATTGTTATGTGCCAAAGCCATAGGCTGAGCAGATAAAACAGCCAAGGACTTATATTTTGCAATATCATGCAAAAACTGAATTCAATAATTTTTTTATTATACATCTTGTAAACTAAGAATAAAGATTTAATTCTGCTTTCAAAACAATAGCAAACATATTTTCATTTCCATTGTCACCTTGAGTGAACTTGACATGATAAATGTCGAGTTTACTCAAAGTCACAATCATAATCATCATTTATCATTGTCATTTATCATGTCAAGTTCACAATATATCAGGGATTGGCTGAGGGTTCTTGAATAATCAGTATGAAATACTGAGTATAATTAACAATTAGTCCTTGAGTCTGAATGGCCTACAAGTCAATAGCCCATGAGGCTTTTGGCCTTTGGCCTCATGGGCTATTGACTCGTAGGCCATGAGGGCGAGAGGTCTAATTGTTTTAGTAAAAACCTACTAATCGGTCCAATAAAAGGATGCAAAAAGTTTTGGATTTTGCTTTAAATATATATTTTTTGGTTTTCAAAACCGGCACTTTTCGCTACTAGAGGTCTATCACTAATAGACCCCTAGTAGCTCAGCCAATCACAGGTCTCAATTGGTGATAGACCATTAGTAGGTTTTTTCTAATGTATAATAATACCAGCTAACTGTTGACCTGCATGATCTAGCTGCTTAGCTTGATTAGCTTATGGTATTTGTAAGCCCACTGCTTTGTCATAATAAACAAATGGCATGTAAATCATATGTAGCTAACACAATCACTTAGATGTGATTCCATGAATACTACTCCAATATGCCAGTCTTAACCCATAAAAAGAGCAATGTTCTTAACCCCCCAGTTATTGATTATATTTTTCAGATTCCAGAGTACTGCCGAGCAATGGAGGAATCAGAAATAGTTGAAAATGCCTTTTCCTTGATATTTGCATTTGATGAAATTGTTGCTCTTGGTTACCGTGAAAACGTTAACTTGGCACAGATCAGGACCTTCACAGAAATGGACAGCCATGAAGAAAAGGTTTTCCAGGCTGTCAGACAGGTATCTAGATGATATTCCAGTTTTAAATTCTATGAAGCAAATTTTTATTATATTTTTGGAACTCTAATATGATAAAGTAACTTCGTGCTATTTTATAAAAGTTTTATAAGATTGACATTACAACTTCCACTGCCCGCGAACATCCTTAACTAACTGTATTGCTACTGTATTTATTAACCAAATTGGTGCCTTAGTAGCTTCTCCTTCTATGTTAGAAGATTGTTCAATGGTGTTTTGTTTTTTCCTGCTGTGATTTTTAGACACAAGAGAGAGAAGCTAAAGAAGAAATGAAGAAAAAAGCAAAGGAACTCCAAGCAGCAAGAGTAGCAGCAGCCAAGGGTCGTGGAGGCAAGATGGCTATGCCAGGATTTGGTGGGTTTGGTGGTGGTGCATCTAGATCAGAAATCTCTGCTGCTAACATTGACACAACAACAGTTATAGATACAACACCGGCTCATAAACCAACCTACCCAACAAGGTTAGTCAATATACGTATATGTATATGCATAGTAAATATTATATAAGCCCTTTAGGCAGGAGGTCTGGTTATCTTAGTATGTAGAAATGAAGAACTAATATCAGAAACATCAGTATAGTTCTAAACTTTTTTATAGTGTTTTTTGCACTTTTTTTACGCAATATGTTAAAAACAGTCAAATAGGTAGAAAAATTGCCAAGGTAAATGCCGTTTTTTTCACTTGTGGTCTGTCACTAATAGACCAATCAGAAGTTAGCATTTGTAATATTCTACTATTTTTTCCAAATAGATCATACATACTGTACAACATAATAAAATCCTTTGCTATGTCATGCTTATCTACTGCCACTATGGGATAAACAACAGTAAGATCCTTTGTAATCTGAAAATATAATATTGTTTAATTTCTAGACCTGCTGGTTCTGGTAAGGCTATGAAGCTGGGTAGTAAATCCAAAGATGTGGATTCATTTGTTGACAAACTACGATCAGAAGGCACAGGTATGAGTGTTAATAATTAGTGCATTAGTCCATTCCTCAGGAATAAGGCAGGTTAAGCATTCCATGGCTTGATCTGTAAAAGTATGAGGTAGAGCAACACAGCCCTTGTTCATCAACAGTTCATATACATGATATTATACTGGGCTATGTTTACAAGACTATACATCTCTAATACTACAGTGTTTGTATAAATGTTCGTCAGTAGTTGTATAGACCCCTTATAGGATGTTGGAATGCAGCTCAATTTGGAGGGCAAAACAATAGGTTCCGATTCTCAGGAGATTGAAATTCTTTTGTTTTGTCCTCCAAATTGAGCTACTTTTACGTTACATGAAAGGGGTCTAGTATATATACTAGTTATACAATGGTTTCTCGTGGCATACCATGGATTATCCCACAAGTCACTTGTATTTTCTAGTATACACACAAAGCTTTAGGTGAGTGTGTTTACAAAGAAAATACAAGCAACAAGTGGGATATCCACAGTATCTACAAGAAACCATCGTATAACCATTTTATCCCACACCATGGAAATTACAATATGCAGATTCAACGCACAGTGCATGATTGGAAGGAAGAGTAAAATACTGATGAATACACAACAGAAGTCCTGCATCCTGATTGGCTGTATTTTCTATGGTGTGGGATAAACAAATATATACAATGTTTATTCAGTGAAATAAATGTAGTATCATCTACATTATCTGTGTGTAAAATGTTCTTCCAGTTATACCGTATTTTTATTATTATGACAGAGGTTATTAGTCACAAACAAAAGTCTGTAGCTAAGCCTGCTGCTGCACCAGTTGTCAATATGTCAAGGTATGTGATGCATACATTATAATTATCTAGATAAAGTCAAATATTTTAATAGAAGCACCATATTATTATGCACACTTGTTTTTGTCCTGCTGATATGCATTTATTCCTCCATACTTTCTTTCATACATGCTTTCAGTGTTCATATTACACCTATTTTCAAAATTATGTGAACTTTAGAGCTCCAGTTGTCTGGAATCTTCGGTCAATCAAGGTTTCGATGGGCTGAATTCATTCCGACTGCAAGTAATAAAGAAATTCTGTCAACTTGACAGCCATTTTCACATGCTATAAACATAGCTATGCTCAAATACGATGATCTAGAAGAAATAAGTGCCATTACTATATATCCTAGTCAAACTCGTTTTCTTATTGGTCGAAAGTACATCACGTGGAGGGAAATAAATCTCAATAACTCCCGCGCGGGTAATAAATGCACATGATCAAAGAGTGAGAGGGGAATAAATCCACGTGATCAGGTCAAAGTCCATTGAAAGTTCGTGTTTTGTAAATAAAAAATGTTCAAAATGGAGAGAAAATTTTTCTTCGTTTGACTAGAGTATATAATAAAACACTTAATGACTGATCCCTCGGGAAATCAGTTAGTTTCGTTTCCCTCGAATCTCAATGGAGCCTCGGGAAACATTGAGATTCTCAGGAAACAAAACTAACTGTTTCCCTCGGGACCAGTCATTAAGTGCTAAATAATTATTCCAACAAAATGTTGAAGATCAGGTTTGAAAACAAACCAAAACATATTTATTCAAAAGCATTTTCTTAAATACCTTGTTCATTACAGGCATGAGAATTTTCTTTTGTTAACTTTGATTAAGCCAAAATTCTAGAGGACTTGAGACGTATAGGTCAGATAATTTTGAAAATGGATGTAATGGACTTCAACTTTGTATATGGCATCACAGTAACCATGTTGGCTGACTTGAATAAACGTTTGGTCTTGGTGGTTTAGTAACATCAAGCAAACAATGTGGCAGCCATGTCTTTTGTCCTCATATTTTCAAAGGAATAATGCATTTGTTATTTCTCCAGTGTACACCTGAAAACAGAGGAAAAGATAACATTAACAGCAGGTCGTGATGGTGGTCTACAGAATATGGAAATCAGAGGACTTATGATTCTTAGAATTAGTAATAGTGAAGTCGCTAAAATCAAGCTGGCTGTGGATAATAATGATGATAAAGGCTTTCAGCTCCAGGTAAACTATCCACAACCTAGTTAGCTAAGTTGGGCCTCATTATAATTTGTTGGAGGACAAGGGTAAGCACACAGTCTTCAAATCACACTCAAGAAGGTAGTGTCTTTGCTGCTGATGTAGCTGATGTTGATTTAGTTTTTATTGCTTTTGTTGTTGTTGTTGCTGATGTTGTTCCTCTTGTTGCTGCTGTTGGTCCTGATGTTGTTAATGTTGTTGCTGATGTTGTTCTTGATGTTGCTTTTGCTGGCCCTGATGTTGTTGATGTTGTTAATGTTGTTGTTGCTGATGTTGTTGCTGATGTAGCTGATGTTGATCCTGTTTTTATTTTTACAACTTTATTGGGCAATAGCTGTTAATATAATACAAGAAAATAGTTTAAAGGAAAAGTAGATAAATAGAACTACCCAATAGGAAAATCGTGAACGGGACTCTAAGTCCCATGCTAGGTGCTTCCCTTGAGGACAGACATATAAATAAATGTAAGAAAATATTTATATTAAATGAGTAAATGTGTTCTTATCTGTGACACATACACTCGCGAACTAGTGACCATGTGCAAGGCAAGTCAATATTAAATAGACTACTCTAGGAGAGTGCCGTCTTTTATCCTTAGAAACGATTTGAATTGATTTGAAAGGCTGGACAAAAAACTAGGAGGAGCTACTTTACAGATGGGATTCCAGAGACAGACTATACGATTAAAATATGATGCTTTAAATGTGCTGGACTTGCACAAAGGGACTTCGAGAACAAGGCTAGGATTTTGATTTAGACGAGTATGTCCATGTTTTTTTTTATTATTATTATTTAACTTCGCCTTTTAAAAACAAAATCAGTGATCAGTTTGGTAGATTGGTAACTTGGAGGAAAAAAATTAAAACAAGAAATAGAGAATTGAATGGCGGGGACACCACAACAGCTTTCGCCAATTACTGTGGGCCCTTAAACAATTACTATTAGTTACATATGATATTATGTTATTAGTTTTCGAAAAAGAAGAAAAGAAAAAAGAAGAACATCAAAACAATCATGTCAAGTGTTTATGAATGGAACATCTAAATGGACATGATTAACAAACTTGACGAATTTCTGAACACTAAGATCTATCTGTCCAAATAAGTCCTTTATCTCTCTCGGTCATAGCAAAGAGGTGGGTAGGTCCTGGTCGTCACCCACTAGATGGCAGAAGATGTCATCATCCACACGCCCTCCAGAGTTTATGGGGGCATTAGGATCAATAGTCCAGTCGATAGCAGGAAAGTTGAAGTCCCCAACAAGGATGATTTGGCATGATTCAATTGTATCTTGAAGTGCAGAATTTAGTTCATGTAGGACATCAGGCGTAGAATTGGGAGGACAGTAAAAGGTATAAAGATAGACAGATTTGCTGTTTGACTTGATGAGTTCAACTACGACAAGTTCAGTGGCGTCTCTTTCAATATCTTGTGGATTGTAGGTTTGCCTTTGCCACGATAAGAATGCCTCCACCAGACCTTCCGGTCCTATCCCGGCGATAGATGTTGTATCCCGGCAAAAGTTCACTGTTCGAGAGCTATTTAACCACATGCAACATCGTAGTCATTGCCATACACAAGGTGTTGTAGTAAAGTGATCTTACAAACTTTATTGCTGTTGTTGCTGATGTTGTTGATGGTGATTCTGTTGTGTTTCTGATGTTGCCAATGTTGCTGATGTTGATGCCCATGTTGATTTTGATTCTGTTTATGCTGCTACTGCTGTTGTTGCTGCTGTTACTGCTGTTGTTGCTGCTGTTACTTACATTCACAAAGCATGGAAATAGAACATGGCACTAATTTCTGGTGTGTTTGTTAGACCCATCCAAATGTAGACAAGAAGTTGTTTTCATCTGAGAATATGATTGGACTCAAACAAGCTGGTAAATCTTTCCCTATTAACAATGATATTGGTCTGTTACGATGGCGATTACAGTCAACTGATGATAGTCTTATGCCTTTATCAAGTAAGTGTCACTTTCTACTAACGTACAATAGAATTACACTAGAAGAACCCCCTCAGTCCTAATTATTAGATCTTAATTTCATTTCATTTGGGGGGGGGGAGAGGCACCTAGAATAAAAACCAATTATGGCAAGAATTATTTGAGGGTCGGGGCATGTGGTCCCTCTCCCTACGCCAGTGGCATTGACATCATATATCAAAGAAAAAAAGGCTCAATCCGAAAAAATTAGGGGGCAACCACTGGCTTAGCATGTGTATATCTATTTCTGGATGGGAGGTTGCTTGAGCACCAAAGAAGAATACACCTGTAAGAGTCTTAGCTGAGTGCTACTCTAGCTAATTAAGTGCTTAAGCAAGTGCATCCAGAACTGGATATATACCCAGCTAAGCACTGACTATTGCTTTTATAACATAGCTGTTCATTTCATGCTTTCCTCAACTTATGAGTGAGCACAGAAAATGAGGTTTCCATCCATTTACAGTAACAAAAAACCCAAAATTATTTTTAAAATAATTTGTGTTCTGAAAGACAGTTTTTATGTTCTGAAAAAAGAAGTATCAAGATATGGTTGAAAACAAATTTGAACATCAGCATGCAAGTATACATAATCACAATCCATTTCTGGTTCATAAATATCGAGCCAATCAGAGCGCATGCTATATCATGGCTATGTTGTAAAACTCTTTTTTACTGTTATGATAACCATGTATCTTTACACAAGCTTGTATGGTCAATAAATTTGATGTTGTATGCAGGCTTTGCTAAAACAAAATGGTATATAAGTTAGGTGAATATCTCTGATATGGAACATGTTTTTTTTAGTAAACTGTTGGCCTTCTGAAAATGATGGACAGTGTGAAGTTAACATAGAGTATGAACTGCTACAAGATAACCTTGAACTTAAAGATGTGGTTATCTCAATACCAGTCCCGTAAGTAACACAACAGCCGTCTCCTGTGAAAGGTGTTCTATTGCTACTAGATACCATACAAAGTGATCACGTGGGTGATCAAAGTGATCACCTGGGATCTCAGGTTTAATTCCTGGACTCAGCATTACTAGTGAGCAGAGTTTCTTCCCATTATAGGTTTTTACTCCAGGTTATCCAGTTTTTCTCCCGTCTTGAAACCTAACACACTAAATTCCAATTCTATCCATGAGCTAGCTGTGTCCTGACTTAAATAAGCCCAGAAGTTGTTTCAAGATTTGATATGTGAGTTAGCCGTGCCCTGACTTAGATCAGCCCAGAGGTTCAGGTTACAGGGATTGATTTGTTAGTTAGCCGTGCCCTGACTTAGATCAGCCCAGAGGTTCAGGTTACAGGGATTGATGTGTTAGTTAGCCGTGCCCTGACTTAGATCAGCCCAGAGGTTCAGGTTACAGGGATTGATTTGTTAGTTAGCCGTGCCCTGACTTAGATCAGCCCAGAGGTTCAGGTTACAGGGATTGATTTGTTAGTTAGCCGTGCCCTGACTTAGATCAGCCCAGAGGTTGTTTCAAGGTGTGATTTGTGAGTTAGCCGTGCCCTGACTTAGATCAGCCCAGAGGTTGTTTCAGGGTTTGATTTGTGAGTTAGCCGTGCCCTGACTTAGTTCAGCCCAGAGGTTGTTTCAAGGTGTGATTTGTGAGTTAGCCGTGCCCTGACTTAGATCAGCCCAGAGGTTGTTTCAGGGTTTGATTTGTGAGTTAGCCGTGCCCTGACTTAGTTCAGCCCAGAGGTTGTTTCAGGGTTTGATTTGTGAGTTAGCCGTGCCCTGACTTGAATCAGCCCAGAGGTTGTTTCAAGGTGTGATTTGTGAGTTAGCCATGCCCTGACTTAGATCAGAGCAGGGGTTGTTTAGAAAATATTTAATCATGAAAGGAAAAATTTTGACTGATGTTGACATGGATATCATTTCTTGTTTTTTTGTTGTTTTAGACATGGTGTTGGTGGTCCAGTTGTTGGTGAAATAGATGGAGAATATCACTACAACCACAAACAATCCCAGCTAGATTGGCAGGTTCCTGTCATTGATACCAGTAACAAGAGTGGTAGTATGGAATTCACCATTGCCGGCCATCCAGAGGACTTTTTCCCTGTTAATGTATCCTTCTACTCTTCTAAGACATACTGTGATGTTAAGGTAAGTTGGAAAACGTTAGACAAAATATTACTGCAACTCTGGTTGACTTTTCTGCAAAGAATTAATTTATTTATTTACATTACTTCATCCATTAAATAATTACTAATGGAGGGGGTTAGCACAACAGAGCTGGGCTCCAAATTAAGTGCTCCCTAACAAAAATATATAAATCTAACCAAAGAAACTTATTATTCTCATAAGATGAACAAGAAAACGATAAGAAAAAAAAAAAAAAAACGTATATGGGCTGTTGAGACTGTAGATAGTCTAAGGGCTGTAGATAATCAGATGTGATTATCATACTTATATATATGTAGATAGATAGATGATTATGCTCGTGAGAAATCTAATCAGTTAATATCAAGGAGAAATGCAATATTTAGTTATCTTGAAAGAAGTTCAGAGTCAATAAATTAGGAAATATAAGGAATTAGTTAATGATTAAGTTAGATTTATGAAAAGTATAATAATTATTGATGCAAGCAGATGGATTAGATATTGAAATTATTGAAAAATGTCCTAAGGGTCATTCCTAATATTACATCTAGGGAAATGCTCCTGTGTTGATGATATTCTATATTCTCCTAAACCAACATTCCTGTCATGCAAGAGATTGGTAGGGAGAACTTTGGATTTCACCAGGCCATTGTTTGTGGTTTACTGTATATGTAGATGATATTATGTAATGATGGAGTTTTTTTTTATCTAGGTGACCGAAGTTTCAAGTGTTGAAGATGAAAAACCTGTCAAGTTTTCACAAGAAGTCGCTTTTACTGCAGATAAATATGAAATTGTATAAGAATAAGAAGCAAATGAAGTATAGCAATAATAATATGACCAATTATTTGAAATACATTGGCTAGACAGACTGTACAGATACTAAACCACCTCAAGTAACATTCACTTTATACTGTTGTCATGGTAACGAGGAAATCGGTTAGCAGTGACTCAATGTTGTCATCGTAACTAGAAAAGTCCGGAACGATGGCTGTTTTCATGGTGATGAGTTAGATTATAATCTTATAATAGCTGTAATAAGCCACGTTCGAGATATTGAAATTCTAGCACGATACCTAGACTCTCCGGAATTAAAAGGTAAAAAGTAAAAAGTGCATTATAAACCTCAAAAGAATAGTGCTGTAGATTTGATTTTATTGTTTTTGAGTAGTGAACTGACTAGCATTTCTACAAAAAAATTCTTATGGCCGAAAGGTAGAACTTATATTAATATTGTATATTATTTTTATTCCTACCAATATATGTATTTAGTGATCCACGTGTTTTTAATTATAATAATAATAATGATAATAATAATAATAACTTTATTTCAGTCTCAAAATCTTCTAGCTTAGTACGAGTACTAAAGCTAATCGGGGAGACTAAAATAAACTATTGTACCACACATGAAGTACCACACATGAAGTACCATACGGCGACCAAAGCCTCGCAGTTAAGTCTGAATTTTAAGATATCGAACGTGGCTTATTGATAGATATCCTGATTACTATCACTCAGTCTTTAAGAAGACTATTTTTTCCATGTACTTAAATACGATGGACAGCCAGTGAGTGGTCGATGTGATGTTACTACCTTATATAGGTCATTATGATTCCTAATAACTAAAAAACTACCTTGAAATCAATACACTTACTCCAGGCTACATACCACACACACATGAATAAACTCAAGGAATTTCTATCGTGGTCTATTAAAATAATCAACACTAAAATGTATTTACTTGGTCCACAAAACTATCACATCTCAATTACTGTAAATGAAGTTTTATGAATTCATTTTATGAAGGTTGTCGTCAGACTGAGGTGTCTCCTATATTCACTAGGGGAGGGGTAGGTAGGTCGTAATCTGCAAGAGCTTAGAATCTAGATGTGTAAAGTGTTCGTAACCATAATCATTAAATTTTACAGAGTTTAAGTCATTGATATTTTTATTGTGTTATAGTTCTTAAATCTTGATTATACAAGCCATTAGCTAACTCTTTCGAAATTATGCGGATGAAGGGTTATTTTCAATCCAATCATTCTTGATAATAGTCCCCTTTACAGTTCCCTGCGCCATCTTGAAAAGTAGCCGTGCCTTTGCATCGAAGCGAGACGAACGGTGAGCTTGCAATGATAGGGACATTTTTTAACACCTTGGACAATTATTCACGTCCCTATCATTGCAAGCTCACCGTTCGTCTCGTTTCGATGCAAAGGCTCGGCTACCTCTCAGGATAGCCTGTGTAGCGGCGCATTTTGTTTTTTTTTGGGGGGGGGGGGGGGGAGGGAGACTGGGGAAAAGGGAAAGTGACCAGTTCCCCTCTCTGGTTCCCCACCCCCTCCCCAAAAAAACAAAAAAATGCGCCGCTACGCAGGCTACTCTCAGGACTATGAAGGGACTATTATAAATATTTTAGTTACAAACTCTATACAATGCATTCGTGTATTTTTTATTTTTACGTTTTGTCACTTTCTCAACTTCTCGCGCAACTTCAGTGATGCTAAAATCCCTAGCATGCTCTCATAGATTCGAGATAATGAGTGTGTGCTCACACTGATTGAAGCCGTGGTCTCAGAGCTTCATGATGCCCTCCTTCACTCCATAGATAGATAAAATGGCTCTCAAAAGTTCTAGTTTTTTAAAAACCTCCAAAACAAGCCGCCATTGCTCCGTCAAACAAACGCTTCTGCACTGGAAAAAATCAAAATTCCAATTATAATTTTGCTAAGGCTTGCAGAGGGATTTGGTCCACAAAAACAATGATAACCTAAAACTAGCCATTTCTTCGGATGTCGCCATCGATTTATCAGAAGAGAGACTGAGAAAATTAGAGCCATAGGGTACTCAGGAAATCCCCCTCGCCCACCCCCTCCAAAAAACCTCGTCAGTTTGGTAATAAAAGAAAGAAATGATGTTTTATATTTCGTGTGAAAAACTCAAATCACATTTTAGGTCGGTCTTTAATGTATGTTAATTGATATTAGTCTCGTTCCTATTGGTCATCTCCTAAGTTACATACTAATATAAAAAAACACTATAAATTACGTATTCGTCTGGTAGGCACGTTAAAAGATATAATTTTAGAATAATAATGATGATATCCAACAGTGATAACCATTGGAAATACAAATTTATAGTATAGTCAAGAGCAAATCCTCCTCTCCAGCGAGTCAGTGAGCAAATTGTAGCTGCCTTTTTGCTCGATCGGATGAACCAAGACTGAGCGTTAATGCGAACGGTAAGTAAAGAGGATGGTCATACGTAATTCATGTCCGGCTTTAACGGCTTAGTTTTGAACTTGCTTTTTCTCTTTTAGCAATGTTACAAAATCCATACAAGTCTAGAATGAACGGAGTAAATTATATTTAATCTAAAAGCTCTAAACCAGTAAAATCAAACCAATTCAAACTAACAAAAAAAATATTTTTTTAATAAACTCGATATAAAAATAAATACTACTTGTCCGTGCACTATTATGACTCAGTAATAAAAAAGATTAATAACCATTTTAATCACCTTAAAGAAGATTTAGTGCATGAAAGAATTCTAAAGAATAATGAAACAAATATCGACTGACAAAGATAAAGAAAAGGCAGATAAAGTTATCCTGTCATAAAGCGCTCAAATATCAGAAACCAAATTGCCCTATTTCATTATGACTTCACGGCTTGATCAGTAACGAAAGGTTTTGTAAGATGTTCACTTTACATCAAACGTCTCGGGATTTTTGTCAAATTCTCAATTTTTCTTAAATTCAAGACTGTACTGAACCGAATATGTCTTGTATTCAAATGCAGTACTGATTTACAGAGGTTACAGTCAAAACGGCTCAAGTGTACCCCCTAGTCTCCATTAATGATTTCATTATTCGAATATTGAGTTGATTATTCACTCTGAGTTTTCATTAAAAATCCGAAGACTCCAAACTTCACATTTATTTCACGACTAAAATTCCCAAGGATGGCCTTTCTGGGGGGTTTTTCTACCTTGGCATGGAAATTGTTCAAGAATCCAATCAAAACTCAAGTAGTAACTTATTTTCAAGTTTGGAGTCAGAGTGAATAATGAACTCAATATTCGAATAATAAATTCGTTAACTTGCAACGTGTAGCGCTTTCGCTTTCTGACAAATATATCAAATTACTGTTGTTGTTTAGTATTTTTGTTTATTTATTCGTTATTTCGATCATCTGTCAATTCTGCAAGTATTTGCACAGAACAGTTTTAATAATTGAAGTCCATCACAGGTTGCACTGATTCAGTTAGCCTGCGTAGCGGCGCATTTTGTTGTTTTTTTGGGGAGGGAGAAAAAAATGCGCCGCTACACAGGCTATGATTCAGTTGAAGTGCAAAGACCTGCCCTTCCTGACCTACCCCAAGGGAATATTTTAAGCATTAGACTCACACTTTTTTCCTTCTTCTCATAGTACTACAGTTTGCCGACCATATAGAGGAAAGCTATATATTACTGTTATCCGGCAGGAGAACCTTGAGTACTATCGTCAAGAAAACTCCCTACGATTTGAGGTAAAGAAAAAAGTGAAATTTCACTGATGCAGCAGAACATTACACCTTCTAATTCTGCGTGAATAAGCAACAACGCACAGCGCGCCTACACCCTCATCACCAACTTCTCATGATGATTTAGAATGTTAGAACGATTGCCGCAGTTTGTCCATGATTGAGTCAGTACCACTTTTTTTCCTTTATAATTCAGTATTTTTTTCAATTCGTTGAAAAATGCATTCTCTCCACATCTTTGTTTATATTGTCAATGTTTCTAACATTCTTAATACGTTAGATTAACTTGGGTTAATGGTGGTTAATCTGAGAAAGGTGTCCTTCAGAAGTTTGCTAGGAACAATACAGTGTTATAAATTCAAGTGAGTCCATTGCCGCTATAAATCTTATATGATTGTCCGAGGCGTCACTAGAGACTGGATAGAGAAAGACTGGATAGAGAAAGTTAGTACGCAAATCAGAGGTAAAGGAGAAAGAGAAGTCGCTCTTGCGTAAGTTAATGGTGGCTGTCAGATTGATGCACTATAGATAGTCTATACTCGTAATTAGTACATTAGTAAGAACACGGACATTTCTGGTCCGAAAATAGGCTCGTAAAAATGAACCCAAGCTACCAAAATGTGCATGCTATGTAAATGGACTTTAAAACTTTCCGTAACGGAAGGCTGGAAAAGATTCATAGCCATGAAATGCTTAGAATATTGATGTAAGATGGTTTGTCATCGAGTACGCACAGATATCTTTAGTCCTGAGGCGCGCCGTATTTCCGGAGAGCATCAGTTTGCTAGATTTGGGTGGGTCTGCATGAAGGTTAGTCTCCTACGCAGCCGCTGCCAGGGTCATCTCTACGTACGTACGTATAGCAGTGGCTGCGTAGGAGTTTAAATTACTCAATTACAGTGGAACCCGGTTTAAAAAAAACAAACAAATTACTAGCCGGACAGGCCAAAGTTGCCCTGTTACCCGGTTGTCCGTATTTTAAAGCGGGCTCTCAAAATATACTTCACGAACAGGGTTTTATCGATGCAGAACAATATACAATTTTAAGGCAACATAATATGTAACTCAACGCACTACAAACCTAAAAAAGAAACACTCGATTAAACAAGCAAGCTCATGAAGCATTCTCTTATTGTAATGTTCACCATAACGTGCAGTTTGCTCTGTATGGCAGTCTGTCACAGAGAAGTGTTCGCTCGGCCGTATTACCCAGCGTCCGTATTCATATAGCATATAGGTATAGTTTGGTCGGTACCTACAAAACTGTCCGTAATAACCGGGTGGCCGTATTATGTGGGTGGCCATAGAGAGACGATAGGGTGCTCCTCTAGATCCAGCTGCTTGTTCAAAACATTTGATGTAAAATACGGTATACTGAACGATGTCAGCATAGGAAAATAATAAACCAAACTACGAGTAAATTGATTGATGAACAACATACGAACACGTCTAGCTTATTTTCGGCAAGACAATAAGTACACTTGTTTTATATAAATCCTAAGCTTTATTTACAAAACGTTAAATCTATTAAACCTGCATATTTCATACGTTCTCTTATGCAAATGGATAGCTTGGTTGCCTTTGATAACCTGCGTACAGCCCGACTTTAACTCTGGTTACCACAGTTACGTTCCGGATGCACGCAGGCTAGGGTTGCCTGTGATAGTAGAAGATAGTTTGTTGATTGAAACCCACGAACTCGACAAAGAAATGTTTTTAAAAGGATCTGAGGGGCCCATGCGAAAGCGCTTTACAAGACAAACCTGATTTGGTTTGGTTTGGAACAAACTTTGGTAGGGCCAGACAAAATTTGTCAGCTTACTGGTGCAAATGATTTCCTTCAACTAGCTGTCAAAAGAGTGATGTCGCGGTTTTACTGTAACTGTTTATTCATTGTCATTATAGACCAGTAAGAACAAGCTGCAGAGACCACATAGCGTGAGAGAAACACCATCCTGGTGCTGGTGCTCGGATTCTTATGATATAGGTTACGAAATCTCCACTGAAGAAACTTCAGAACGTGCTAGAAATTACGTCTCTGAGCTTCAAAAGGACGCACAAAACTCATACAATATTTATCACTTGCAGTTTTAGTTTTACAACTGACTAGAGTGTAAAGGATGGTCTCTGAAAGAAGATTTGGTGATGGCTTGTTCGTAGTTTGTGTTTACCTGGGTTTTCTAATTTATCAGATCCAGATTGCTGGTAGGTGAATTGAGGTTGTACTATATGACCTCTTTCCTGGAGGCGTTTTTGATACACATTTACCTCATCAAATGTAGAGTCAGAACAGCTTAGTTATCTTAAAAGAATCGTTTAAACTCATTACGACTGACATGATGACTGACAATTTTTGAGATCCTTCTGTGAACTCGTGGCACTTTATTTCTCAAATGAGAATCTTTGAATGCAAGTGCATTTTTACTTTCTTCCTACGTCCCTGCTCTTGAATGTTGATTGAGAATCGATTTTAATTGGAACTAACCAAGTATACCCTGGTTTACCTTACCCTACCCGTCTTAAACAATTTGTCGATATAGGACTTGGAATACTGACTGAGATTTGGAATCTATATGCAGATCAAGGTCTTATATAACTGAATACAAACGGAGACTTTAGTTTACTACATGCTTGTTTAAGTCCTGTTCTTAATTTAATCCATAGACAGTATCGTAACAGTTTCTTCTAACAGTCACGCAACGCCTCAATCAAGTCACACAAACATCACATGCTCCGTGACGGGGGAAGCGTTCGTTGGCTGGTTAAATCCGATTGGTCAGAGTATTCCTTCAGATCGCTCAAAGAGAATCCATGTTGTCAGCAGTGGAGGCAGGCATGATCTGATCATCAAAAATGTTCAGAAGAATGACAAAGGGACTTATGAATGTCGAGCTGGGTCCACGTCTTGTCCTGTCAAGGTATACGTTGAATGTAAGTCCGTATCTTAAGGGTATCATGCATGGGTGCCATCCACTGCTATAGCGCTGTCTCTTACCACTGTGTTATTCATGCCTGGGGTTGTGGGTTCGATTCTCGACTGGACCCGTAATAATTTATAGGAGTTGAGCTTGTGTGATGTGTTGTTCACTCCCTAGCCTGCGTGCAGTCCGACTTAAGAATCACGAAATCCCGAATCACGAACTAATTTTTTTTGAATTTCACGTATCACGGTCCAAAAAAAAGGCCGAATCACGCGTAACCCCTGTGTCACCCTGCAGAAGCACAGTGAGTGGTTTCACTGTAAAGTGAAATTTTGATGACGTCTCTTCTGTTTTTCAGATCCACCTAAGGTGCTTAGGTCCCAGTCTACCAATAATACACAATGGGCATTATACACTGATCCAAATCCAGTCCAAATAAAGTGTGCATTTGATGGATACCCTGTGCCCAGTGTCGAGATCTCAAAAGACAACAAGCCAATCACCAAAGGTGTCAACCGAGGGTCGGGTTCATTGACGTACAAGCTTCAAGCCAAAACAATCGATGACATTGGATTTTATGCTTGTAGAGGAACTAACAGCCAAGGAGAGGAGACTTACTATGTGGAAATCTCGAAAACAGGTATAAAATGGTTTGTAAATTAAGGCAAGATGACACGGTTAAAAGTGTGTTCCGAGACGTTTGCCGCAACAATCACAGGGAGCCCGTCTTTCCTTTGTCACATTCAATACACATTCTGATTACAGCTTGTGTAACAGTAAACCGATCCCAAACCACAGGAAGCCGATCTTAAACCACAGGAAGCCCATAAAAAGCAATTACGTAAAGAATAATGAATATTGAATGCGGCAAAGGAACCCCGGGCTCCCTGTGCAACAATATGCCTCGTTTTAGTGTCAAAATGCAAATTCACAATAAACGGAAGCTACATCCTGCAACAACTTCTACCGCTTGTTCGGTCCTTCAGATAATTCAATTACTTTTTAAAGGTTTTTATTTTTTATTAGGACAAAATCATGACACGGCTAACTCACAGATCGAATTGGAACTGATGTTTAGCGTGTTAGGCTTTACGGTAACATAGTGTCTTCCTATGTTTAGATCGTCCAGACCCTCCAGGAAACATCACGCTCTGGGTTGGCTGTGATTACATAATAGTAAACTGGATTCCACCGTTGACTGACAGGGGCAGTCCCGTTACGTCATACAGAATCGAGTTACTAAATAATGGTGATACAATACGAGGAGAAAACATTTCTTCCAGTGACAGAAAAAAGACACTCTTTCAGTTAGAGAAGTTGACCAGTTATAGAGTGAGGATGAATGCGAAGAATGCTATGGGAACTGGAACATGGGAAACACATGCATTCAGAACGAAGGCTGTATGTAAGTACTCTATCCTACTAACCTTATAACTCGCTTGGGAGCAGGGAGGTGGTGCATGGTCGGCGACATCTGTGGCATTTTTTTAATAAACGCATGTCTCATATCTCAGACGTCTTAGCTCCCCTACTTTTCTGTAGAGAATTTTGTGGTCCCATATAAATATATCACGACTAAAAAGTGCTGATCGTCCCTTGGTGCTTTTAAAACTTCTAGTGCTATTTTTGAGAATAGCTTATAATAATATATAAAGCTTATAGATAAGTTAAGCCTTTTTCCTCTTTAATTTCAGGTAATGGAAAAAACAATAAAGCAAGCATGATTTTTCTAGTTCTTGCCGTAGTATTATCTATGGTTATCAAAACATGATTATTTGTATGACTGTTCAGTAAATTTCTTTCCTTTATACTACACAACACTCAGCGCAGTTAAATTGCTAAGTCTTTTCACCAGTCGAACCATTTTACATTAAAGATTATTGCTTACTGCATTAAATATCTTGAATTCATCCTTTTTGCATGTTGATATATGTCACTACGGCACGTCCATCACCACCAACAGACCACAACCAACTGACCACCATCACCAACAGACCATCACCAACTGAACACTATCACCAACAGAACCTACTGAACACCACCACCATCAGACCACCACCAACTGAACACCGCCACCAACAGACCACCGCCATTAACAGACCACCACCAAGTGAACACCACAACCAACAGACCACCATCAACTGACCACCATCATCAACAGACCACCACCACCAACTGACCACCATCACAAAAAGACCACCACCAACTGACCACCACCACCAACAGACCACCACCAACTGATCACCATCACCAACAGACCACCACCAACTGACCACCATTACCAACAGACCACCACCAACTGACCACCATTACCAACAGACCACCACCAACTGACCACCATCATCAACAGAAGACAGAAGTAGTAGGGCGTGCATGGCACAGGCCCCTTGTTGGAAGGGCAAGTGATGGGCTAGTGATGGGCAGGTTGTTTATGTGTTGTCATGGTGACCCAGTGACGTAATAGATTCGTTAATTATTCATAAATGTACTATTGTTGGGCACGTTTAAACAAGTATTTTGTTTCGGGATTCGATTTATAGAGCGCGGGGATTTTGAATTTTTTATCAAACTCTAAAACTTAAAAATAGAAAATTTGAGAAACGCATCAGGCCGTATTTTTTTTATGGGCAAGTGATGGGCAGGTTGTTTATGCGTTGTCATGTCGACCCAGTGACGTAATAGATTCGTTAATTATTCATGACTGTATTATATTATTGTTGGACAAGTTTGAACAAGTCTTTTGTTTCGGGATTCGATTTAGTGGTCGTGTCCTCAGTTTTGAAAGCCAAGAGTCCACGATCCAAAATACTATCCTAGAAGATTCTGAAATGATAAAACAACTGAAAACCTTATTTGGATTGTTGTTTTATCACATGGGTGAACGATTAGGTATCGAGGTAAATCTGTGCGAATTCCGAATAATCCACGGACCGAACTTGATTGAATTGCATTCCTTGAGAGCGAACAAAGAATCCTTGCACACCATATTTCATAAAGTATTGAATCGTATTCAAGTAGAAGTCCCTCCTGAGAAAGTACTTCACTTGATTCCCCACGTTTTACTTCAAGAGTATACCATACAGCCAGAACATCCTCTGTATTCTGAACCACATGCGGTATAGACCAAGTACATTCGAGATCTTTATGAGAATCACAGCTGTGAGAGAATGATTGCGTTCATGTAACACAGGATTAATGAACAAGCCTCGGTAGTACGCAACAGAAAATCGTATCTGAATCAGATCGCCTGAAGTTTAGACTGAAGAGATTTATTTCCACTATTGAGAAGATAAGTAACAAATTAATTTAAAGAAATTAACGAACATTATTTAAGTCAGTATTTTTCAATTACATCTCCGAAGCTTAAATATGCAAATTTAGAAAACCTTGAGGAGGAGTTGTAAACTCGGAGGTTATTTTTCGTTGTTAGCTTATAAGCTTATAGTTGTTGTACAATAGCTGATTGCCCTCGAATTCCCAACAGTATTGAAAAATCGGAGTTTGTCATCACTTTGAATGATTTTGATTATTTTGGTAATTTTGATTGGGGCGGGGGGGGGGGGGGAGGGGGGCTAACGACCAGCAAATACTGGAAGACCTAGGGGGTTTGGGGTCATGCTCCCATTATTGGAAGGGGGAACTATATAATTCAAATTTCTCTCATTATAAACGCAGGATCCAGTGTTTCTAAAATACTGAAAAGTTATTATCAATAAAATTATTTTTTCTTTCAAATTGGAGAGCTAGAACGAGCTTCGATAAAATGTTCAGGCTCCCCTCCCTTGATTTGATAATTGGATGCGGGTTTTACTTTGTCAAAGAAGCTCGTGAACACGAACTTTATAGAAAAACTAAAACGAAGTTTTAGCCGTAGCATCTCAATATTAGCCATGGTAAATCATTTTGACAGGCTTTGGATTCCTCTAAGAGTTCTAGCGACGCGAGTTGGCTGCTCTAATCGAGTAAGTTTGAGTTGCTGACAAATAATTCAGCTGATATGAATTCTCATAATACTCAATAATAAAACTGAATTGTGGAGAGTCCTATTCGACGCAGCGAGCTTCCTTTGCATTTGAAGGGAACTTAACTAAATTCTAATTAACAATTAGAAGACGACCTCGAGATTTCTATCGGCTGATAGTTGACGAGGGGCTCCGGCCCCGAGTCAACTATCAAAGCCGATAGAAATCGAGAGTGAATATTATAGCAACATTGAATATTGAATATTGAATATTGAATATTATACGGAATGCCTTATTTTGACCGGCCGCTTTATAGCATATTCCATGAATTAACATATTCAAACAGTATTTTTTAACATAAATATGCTTGTTCCTTTAAGCAAAAATGCTTATATCTGTAAAATCTTTCACGTACTGTATACACAACTGTAGACTACAGTTGTCTATACAGTACGTGAAAGATTTTACAGATATAAGCATTTTTGCTTAAAGGAACAAGCATATTTATGGAAAACAAATCTTTCAGAGTCTCAGCTAAAAATGTTGCTAAAAATATTTTTTAACAGTTATCACTTTAATTCTAGAAATAGAAAGCTTGCGAATATCTTGATACGTGTAGAAATACATAATGCGAATGTTTCAGTAGCTGCGAGCTTTTCAACACTTGTCTTCTTTTAAATTCTTTTAAATTTACTGAAGAAGCGAACGAGAGTTGTTGGGTTTCCCTTCGGTTTGTTTATATTCTCGCACAATGACGCATTGAAAAAATGCACGGGCTAAAGGCTTACAAAAGGCTAACAACTTTGGAGGGATTGCATGCAGGCCTGGTCGCAAATACTTTACCTAGATATAGTTTTAGTTAAGAAGAATTTTCGTCCCGTTCTAAAAATGGCGCGATCCCGCTAACAGGGAAGCACAAGAAAATAAACAAAAACCCGCTAACAGAAGAATTACCACACACAAAAACGACATGTATCTGTTATTTATAGTACAAAGAAATAGACTTACGGTTAAAAGGGTGCTTAATAATGCTCTTTGTCTCTTTAAGTAAGGAAAAACAAAGGATAAACCACAGGTATCCCAAGCTGGGTTTCTGTGGTTTCCTATCGAACTTATAAGGCAATGTATGGCGATTTTTCGAAAAAATTAAAAATCAGTAAATCACACAAATAAATGTCCCTACTTGTGCTTTGAGTCTCTGTGAAGTTTCAGGTCATTTGCAGCAATATTGAGCGAGTATCGTGGCGGAGTATCCCTCGTACTTAAAAAAGTACGAGGGATACTCCGGCCACCACGATACTCGCTCAATATTGCTGCAAATGACCTGAAAAATGACCTGCTATGAATACGAAATCTTTTGTTTATGTCGCACCGGAAGTGTTTCTTTTCAGAGCTTCGAAGTCTAATGACTGCAAATATTGAGAGATCATGAAAAACCGAAATGAGTTTGTGGCCAAACCATTTGAAACTTGGCAGAAATATTCAGACGAAAATCCAATCCTTCAAACAAGATTGAAGATAGAGCTATACGTATCCGTTGACTATGATTTTGAGACCAAAATAGTTGAGTGACTTGGCACTCTTCCCGGTCTTCTTCACTAAAATCGGCACTAGAAATCCTAGAATTTTTGTTTTATTAAAACCGAATTGTATTTTAAAGTTTTGGTTCTAAGTTATCATTTTTATTAAAGCTTGCAAGTTAGTTGTTGAACTTCTAAGCCGTGCAGCTGTTGTACTTAAATATTTTGTAAGATATCGAGGAATTAAAACTCTAGCTCCATACATTTTCTGTTAATTTGAGAACTGTAAGTATAGGATTACTCCGTAAGAATACCGCCGCTAATACGCATGTCCGTTCGGAATTTGTGGGGATGTATTAATTTCCAAATTGTACTCGAGGTCGTTCGATTTTCTATACTAATATCCCTCATTGCCATGGTATTAGTTTGTAATACCATGATTTCCGAGGAAAGCATCAAGAATTATGATCTAAATGAGCTTTAAATCAGAATATATTAAAGAGATTTCGTTGAAAGAGCCTTGATGACTCCCTACTCTGGGGAACGCTGAGGAATGCTTATTGTTAGCACAATAAACTGATGTGTGTCTAATCTATAATGCGTCTCATGGGAAAACATTTTGTTTGAAATCAAATGGTGACCAACAACATCGTTTACGCATGCGCGAATATCGTTTTAGTGTGTTCACTCTGGCCCAAAGACAAATTTCTCTATCCCACATTGAATAAAGCTTGTAGAAGGAGAAGATACATCCTGATTAAGAATGCATCCGAGTTCAAACCGGGCCTTTCAGACTCGGTGTCCCGATGATTGGGTTGCATGAGGGACAACCTCATGAATAAGATGAAGGAGGGAGGTTTTGTTAACTGAACCCCCGAGGCTTGAAGGGACATTTAATCACTAATCACCCGAAATTTCATGCTATTAGTTTGTAATATTATGATTAACAAGGAATAAAACTGCTCTTAGGAAATATGTTAGCTTTCGTACGATGCATAAATTACATAAGTTTTACAAAGCTGTTGATATGCGGCATACTTAAGGGAATTCGCCTTTGTTAAATGCGACAATGGCGAATTGAACCAGCATTCATTCATTCGTGGTGCTTTATTCTAATTCACTTTGGTTGGCCTAGAGCGGTATTAATGAAGTGTTTTCAAACCGTCTTGATTACGTCACAAATAGTAAGAAAAAGTCTCGGCTAGTCAACGTATGCGCAAAGATTATTCAATGGATGCCACAAGTGCTGGGGTGTTAATTAGTGCGTAGTCCAGAGTCCAGCAAAATTTTCGATTGGGTCAATGCTACCCAGCCATGGTCCCGGTGATTGTCATATGAGGGACCATGCCTCATGGATAGTGATGAGGTTTATTTAGACTAAATATCCCTCATGATTTTATTCACGAGGTATATCTAGACTAAATATCCCTCATCGCTATTCATCCAGGGGGATGTTAGACCTTAAACATCCCTCTGGAAACAATGGATCCCGAGGTAATCATGATATTGCAACAGCAGAATACTTTACTAGCTTGAAACAGTTAAAACACCGTGAAATGATGGTCTTACTAAAGAGTTTTATATAGCCTTCTGGGATTGTATAGGCAAAGACCTAGCGAAATAAGCAAGTGGGATTAAGCTTAGAGATTTGGCGAGTCTTGGAATGTTCAACATCGAACTCTAGAATCCTTGCAAAGGCAACCCAGTGAACGCTCCAAGAGTTACCTTAGGCTTCTCGCTTACGTACAGCCAGAGATATTTGAGATTTTCTTGAGCGTACCTTCTCGCATCCGCGAGGCGAGTTATAAGGCAATATAAGGTCATCAAATAATAATTTTGGGCATTTTTTCTGCGACTCGATATACATTCACATGAAAACTCGATTTTCTTGATCATTCTTGATACCATATTGATTTCGAACAAGTGATTTTGAGGTGCAAAACAGGGAAACTGGATTTTTTGATGATAATAATTAATTAATAATAATTTTATTAATTCATATTGCGCAAATCTCAATCCTTGGCGAATTTTCATTTGCGCAAGAGATGACCCTCTGATGGGTCTCCCTGTGTCCAGCACTACAAGAAAGATGAAAGACAGTCTATCAGGAGCACCCAAGACAGGACTCAGTTCTACTTTTTCGTACATGATATCACATAATTATATGTAAGGGTTAGAGAATAAACTCGAGTGCTGTATGGGATTTAGAGCTCGGAGCATTGATAGAAAGCCACGAGGGCGAAGCCCAATTGGCTTCCCATCATTGCGAGGAGCTTTAATTCCCATAAAGCACGAAGGTTTATTCTCTAACCGATTTAGAATATAAAGACATACTCACGAGATCATTGTTTGTATGCATTTGTTTGCTACGTTTTTTGTTCCCCTCCCAAGAGAAAATGAATCTTTTAATAAAAGTAATATACGACATATTTTTTTAGCTTTGAAATAACAGAAATACAATGAAATGTTCTGTTCATTAAGAACATGTATTTGATGGTCTGTCCCCAGAGACTTAAGAATTTTAATCGAGAATTTACATAGTCAGTTGTAACTGTAATGTGAAGAGGTAAGCAGCCAATGTTTTTGTCGACAAGTTTCAATATGATTTCAAGACAAATTGTAAGTACAAGTTTTGAAGAAAAAAACACGCTTTTTGAGTTTTATCACATGTTAAAAACTGTATTATAAGAGATATCTGACAAAATGTTAATATCATATTTATTTCAACTTACAGTTTGACTAGATGTCAGAGCGAATGTAAAAGAACCGTAGTATGTCCATAACAGTCAAAAACACCACTCCAATGCCATGCGAATACGCCGGTAAGAAACCAAAACTTATCTAAATTAGTAATACGTCAAAGAACGCAAATAAGTTGCCGCTTGGAAGCTGAATATTGGCAAGACGTGGTCTAGAATCGATTCAAAAAATTCCCAGAAATGCTTCCAGAATTTGATATTTCGATTTTTCGGGAAAAGACACAAAGCAATTCGTTTCTTGTATAGTTGGGCCAAATATCGTAAAACTCTGTTCGCTTCTGTTGATTTGCAAAGTTAGTACAAGTGCCAAAGAAATATATATTAAGCTATTGGCTGTTAAGATTCACTTTAGAAATAATATATTTGCGTTATAATATAGAGCTAATTAAATTAACGTTGTGGATGAAAAAAACCTAAGTCTAAAGCTTTGAGAGCGGAATCATGAAACTTATTTCACCGTGGCATTATAACAATCAGAAACTCAATGTATGCTTGCAAATTCCACGACTTAGACATATTCCTTAATTTTTAGATAGCCTACAGTGAAGTTTCTTGGTAAAAAAAAGCAAATAATCTTTTGGTTTTTTAACCGACGACAACGTTGAATTGAATTTGAATTTGCTATTATGAGCTATATATGATGATTTAAAACTCTAGGACTTAAATATTTTGGCAAGAGGGACATTGAATAATTTTCTGTATATCCAATAGCTAGAGTGATTATAATGAGGTGTCAAAATGGAAGAAGCCTTGAAGCTCAGGAAAAATATAGGTCTATTCAATTAGCATTTTCTAAGTTAGACATTAGTATTTCCTATATAGTGAACACGTGATAGTTTCTCTATGGGATATTGAGCATTGGAATACTGATTCCTGATTGATCAAGTGAGTATTACTATATTCTAAGTCTAGATAGCTTACCAGAGGTTCAAAGTCGTCGAAGCTTTTTACATTAGGCTTCTAGTTTACGTACAGCCAGAGATATTTGAGATTTTCTTGAGCGTACCTTCTCGCATCCGCGAGGCGAGTTATAAGGCAATATAAGGTCATCAAATAATAATTTTGGGCATTTTTTCTGCGACTCGATATATATTCACATGAAAACTCGATTTTCTTGATCATTCTTGATACCATATTGATTTCGAACAAGTGATTTTGAGGTGCAAAACAGGGAAACTGGATTTTTTGATGATAATAATTAATTAATAATAATTTTATTAATTCATATTGCGCAAATCTCAATCCTTGGCGAATTTTCATTTGCGCAAGAGATGACCCTCTGATGGGTCTCCCTGTGTCCAGCACTACAAGAAAGATGAAAGACAGTCTATCAGGAGCACCCAAGACAGGACTCAGTTCTACTTTTTCGTACATGATATCACATAATTATATGTAAGGGTTAGAGAATAAACTCGAGTGCTGTATGGGATTTAGAGCTCGGAGCATTGATAGAAAGCCACGAGGGCGAAGCCCAATTGGCTTCCCATCATTGCGAGGAGCTTTAATTCCCATAAAGCACGAAGGTATATTCTCTAACCGATTTAGAATATAAAGACATACTCACGAGATCATTGTTTGTATGCATTTGTTTGCTACGTTTTTTGTTCCCCTCCCAAGAGAAAATGAATCTTTTAATAAAAGTAATATACGACATATTTTTTTAGCTTTGAAATAACAGAAATACAATAAAATGTTCTGTTCATTAAGAACATGTATTTGATGGTCTGTCCCCAGAGACTTAAGAATTTTAATCGAGAATTTACATAGTCAGTTGTAACTGTAATGTGAAGAGGTAAGCAGCCAATGTTTTTGTCGACAAGTTTCAATATGATTTCAAGACAAATTGTAAGTACAAGTTTTGAAGAAAAAAACACGCTTTTTGAGTTTTATCACATGTCAAAAATTGTCTCATAAGAGATGTCTGACAAAATGTTAATATTATATTTATTTCAACTTACAGTTTGACTAGATGTCAGAGCGAATGTAAAAGACCGTAGTATGTCCATAACAGTCAAAAATACTACTCCAATGCCATGCGAATACGCCGGTAAGGAACCAAAACTTATCTAAATTAGTAATACGTCAAAGAACGCAAATAAGTTGCCGCTTGGAAGCTGAATATTGGCAAGACGTGGTCTAGAATCGATTCAAAAAATTCCCAGAAATGCTTCCAGAATTTGATATTTCGATTTTTCGGGAAAAGAAACAAAGCAATTCGTTTCTTGTATAGTTGGGCCAAATATCGTAAAACTCTGTTCGCTTCTGTTGATTTGCAAAGTTAGTACAAGTGCCAAAGAAATATATATTAAGCTATTGGCTGTTAAGATTCACTTTAGAAATAATATATTTGCGTTATAATATAGAGCTAATTAAATTAACGTTGTGGATGAAAAAAACCTAAGTCTAAAGCTTTGAGAGCGGAATCATGAAACTTATTTCACCGTGGCATTATAACAATCAGAAACTCAATGTATGCTTGCAAATTCCACGACTTAGACATATTCCTTAATTTTTAGATAGCCTACAGTGAAGTTTCTTGGTAAAAAAAAGCAAATAATCTTTTGGTTTTTTAACCGACGACAACGTTGAATTGAATTTGAATTTGCTATTATGAGCTATATATGATGATTTAAAACTCTAGGACTTAAATATTTTGGCAAGAGGGACATTGAATAATTTTCTGTATATCCAATAGCTAGAGTGATTATAATGAGGTGTCAAAATGGAAGAAGCCTTGAAGCTCAGGAAAAATATAGGTCTATTCAATTAGCATTTTCTAAGTTAGACATTAGTATTTCCTATATAGTGAACATGTGATACCCTAGTTTCTCTATGGGATATTGAGCATTGGAATACTGATTCCTGATTGATCAAGTGAGTATTACTATATTCTAAGTCTAGATAGCTTACCAGAGGTTCAAAGTCGTCGAAGCTTTTTACATTAGGCTTCTAGTTTACGTACAGCCAGAGATATTTGAGATTTTCTTCAGCTTAACTTTCTCGCATCCGCGAAGCGAATTAT
Source organism: Anthopleura sola (assembly GCA_023349425.1). Taxonomy (NCBI): domain Eukaryota; kingdom Metazoa; phylum Cnidaria; class Anthozoa; order Actiniaria; family Actiniidae; genus Anthopleura; species Anthopleura sola. The sequence continues at coordinate 324,721 of JALHLI010000047.1, read as the reverse complement.
AAGGAAATGTATGGTCATCAAACAACAATTTTGGATACTTTTTCTCCGACTCGATATTCACACCAAAACTCGATTTTCTTGATCATTCTTGATACCATATTGATTTCGAACAATTGATTTTGAGGTGCAAAACAGGGAAATTGGAGTTTTCAATGACCCTCTGATGGGTCTCCATGTGTCCAGCACTACAAAAAAGATGTAAGACAGTCTCTCAGGAGCACCAAAGACAGGGCTCAATCCGACTTTGTCGTACATGATATCACTAAACTATATGTTTGGATAGCATACCAGAGGTTCAAAGTCGTTGAAGCTATTTACCTTATAAGGCTTCTCCCTCACGTAGAGCAGAAGATATTTGAGATTTTCTTCAGCTTACCATTCACGAATCCGCAAAGCGAATGTATGGTTATCAAACACTCTTTATTCCACTCTATATTCCCACCAAAACTCGATTTTATTAATCACTTTTGATACCATAGTCATTGCGGATTGATTCATTTCAATGATTTATTCATTTATTTATGTTTCATTCACTATTAGCCCTATTTCGCGGATCTTCTACTGGGAACGCGAGTTTACTGTCATCCCTCTGCTACGGTGGCCCATAAGTGCAAAACACACCCACAAAATCCAAAACACTCCCACAAATCCAAAACACTCCCACAAAATCCAAAACACTCCCACAAAATCCAAAACACTCCCACAAAATCCAAAACACACCCACAAATCCAAAACACTCCCACAAATCCAAAACACTCCCACGAAATCCAAAACACTCCCACGAAATCCAAAACACTCCCACGAAATCCAAAACACTCCCACAAATCCAAAACACACCCACAAATCCAAAACACTCCCACAAATCCAAGACACACCCACAAATCCAAAACACTTCCACAAATCCAAAACACTCCCACGAAATCCAAAACACACCTACAAATCCAAAACACACCCACAAATCCAAAACACTCCGACAAATCCAAGACACACCCACAAATCCAAAACACTCCCACAAATCCACTGAAAACACTCCCACGAAATCCAAAACACTCCCACGAAATCCAAAACACTCCCACAAATCCAAAACACTCCCACGAAATCCAAAACACTTCCACAAATCCAAAACACACCCATAAATCCAAAACACACCTACAAATCCAAAACACACCCACAAATCCAAAACACTCCCACAAATCCAAAACACTCCCACGAAATCCAAAACACTCCCACAAATCCAAAACACTCCCACGAAATCCAAAACACTCCCACAAATCCAAAACACTCCCACAAATCCAAAACACTCCCACGAAATCCAAAACACTTCCACAAATCCAAAACACACCCACAAATCCAAAACACTCCCACAAAATCCAAAACACTCCCACAAAATCCAAAACACACCCACAAATCCAAAACACTCCCACAAATCCAAGACACACCCACAAATCCAAAACACTTCCACAAATCCAAAACACTCCCACGAAATCCAAAACACTCCCACGAAATCCAAAACACTCCCACAAATCCAAAACACTCCCACGAAATCCAAAACACTTCCACAAATCCAAAACACACCCACAAATCCAAAACACACCTGCAAATCCAAAACACACCCACAAATCCAAAACACTCCCACAAATCCAAAACACTCCCACGAAATCCAAAACACTCCCACAAATCCAAAACACTCCCACGAAATCCAAAACACTTCCACAAATCCAAAACACACCCACAAATCCAAAACACACCTACAAATCCAAAACACTTCCACAAATCCAAAACACACCCACAAATCCAAAACACTTCCACAAATCCAAAACACACCTACAAATCCAAAACACACCCACAAATCCAAAACACTCACACGAAAACCCAGAACACAAAGAGAACAGTTTGGGTTTCCTGTGTTTCCTGAAGTCTCTCCTTTATGCCGTTCAAGTTGAATAAACGTTTGATTTATTTATAACTAAGAAGTTCATAACTTTTTTGTTGACGCCTTGTCAAAAGTAAAGAATTTTCAAAAAATGTTTTCACCATGTCCTAAATAAAATAAAAGGCCGATATTAAGAAAATGAAAAGTCGAAATAATATTCTAACCGTGACTAAAAGCATTTTTCACAAGGCGCTAAGTACCTTGGTAAATCATTTTTTCCCCCACCGTTATGAATTTATTGGAAGACAATGAAATTTCAGCTTTTTAAAGTAAAAACATCATATAAAACAGTTGTTTAAGAATTAAACATGTAGATATTTTTGCAAAGGCACGCAAGCCCCCCGAAGTTGGAGTATATTTTGGCTCTCTCAAAGGGTCAATTATTGACAAATTCGTTTTTCTCACATATAGGCCTAACTAATACCAACTTTTGAAAATATGAGCGAAATCGAACTTTTGGCTGTTGCCGGCAAATTTTGATTTTGTTCGATTTTTGCTGACATCTTCTCTTAATGTTACATAGAATTTGCTAAAAAATGATAACAATAGCAAGAAAAATGACCGTTTATTAGTTAAAACTTAACAATTTGGGGATAGTGAGGATAGTGAAGTACTTCATATAACATCTATTCCAGATGCAGCTCCTTCTAGGTGGCATCAAGATAACTTTTAACATCTACATTTGAATATGTAAGATAAGCCTGTGAAATCTAAACTATATCTTAACTAAAAAAATATCAGTGATCTATTCTGAGTTATAAAGTCATGTTAACAAGTTATAAGTTCTTACTTATAAATAAATCAAACGTTTATTCAACTTGAACGGCATAAAGGAGAGACTTAAACAAGCACGGCAGCCAGGCAAAAAATACACACTAGGAAACCCAATATGTTCTCTTTGTGTTTAATCTTTAATCTTTAATGAATATACTCCTAAAGCAGTGAAGACTATACTAGGAGATAGATACTAGGAGTGTTCTGGGTTTTCGTGTGAGTGATTTGGAGTTTGTGGGAGTGTTTTGCACTTATGGGCCACCTGACTCTGCAGACCAGCATAGTGTTTCCCATTGTGTCGACCCAGTGGATATCATTTTGCTTCACTACACGAGTCACGAGATAAACAAACTGATCGTCTCTTATAAGACATCGTCTCGTCTCGTCTCTTAAAACATCAAAGCATCCTCTATAATTTTGCAGTTGTGATAAAAAGTTAAATTTTACGCCGTAAAAAATAAGAGAGATCACCTACTGACGTTTCGGACGCTAGTCGTTCGTCAAGTTTTAGCTCTTCGGTGAAAACTCACCCACAAATTAAACAGTTCGGTGAAAACTCACCCCAAGATTAAACAGTTCGGTGAAAACTCACCCACAAATTAAACAGTTCGGTGAAAACTCACCCCAAGATTAAAAAGCTCGGTGAAAACTCACCCACAAATTAAACAGTTCGGTGAAAGCTCACCCACAAATTAGACAGTTCTGTGAAAACTCCTGCATTCACGAGAACGTGAATTTCTGGTTGGTTGTTATCTGCCATGTCGTTGTCTTACTGGATATTCGCGTGGTCGTACAAAACAGAGAGAAAATACGTCCTGCACTCTATCGCTGTTCCAAATTCTAAGCAAGAATGGTATTATTAAGCCTCGCTCTGCTTTATATTCCTCGGAATACGTAATTCACGTGCTTATTAGCAACCCAACTAGATGGAATGCAGTAGTTATACATCATTTCAACTTTTGCATATCATTAGCAGTGTTGTGAATAGGAATAAGAATGTACATGAGATAAAATGGATGAACGCATAGAAATAAGAATGCACACGAGATAGATAGGATGATTGTATAATAATATGAATAATATGAATAATAGTAATAATAATAATAATAATAATAATAATAATAATAATAATAATAATAATAATAATAATAATGGGTTCTTATATAGCGCATTTCACATCGTCTCAATGCGCTTTACAATTTTTGACCAGTGGAGGACTTTTACGAGCTGCATATTAAGGTATAGGAATAAGAATGTACACGAGATAAATTGGATAAACGCATAGGGATAATAAAGTACACGAGATGGATTGGATGGACGCATAGGGATAATAAAGTACACGAGATGGATTCGATAAGCGAGTAGGAATAAGAATGTACACGAGATGGATTGGATAAACGCATGGGGAAAAGAATATCAACGAGATTGATTGGATACACGAAAAGGAATAAGAATGTACCCAAGATCGATTGGATAAACGCATGCAAAAAAAAAAAGAATGTACACAAGATGCATTGGATGATAGCATAGGAATAAAAAAGAAAACAAGATGGATTAGATAAACGAATAGGAAAAAGAATGCACACGAGATGGATTCAATAAACGAATTAAAAAAAGAATGGACACGAGATGGAATAGATGAACTCATATAGAAATAAGAATGTACCCAAAATCAATTGGATGAACGCACGCGAAATTGAGATCGAATAGTAACGCACATACCAATAACAATTTTACCAATAACAATTTACCCAAGATGGGTTCGATAAACGCATAGATGTAAGAATGTACTAGAGATTGATTGGATGAATGCATGGGAAAAAGAATGTAAACGAGATGGGTTGGATAAACGCATGGGAAAAAGAATGTACACGAGATGGATTGGATGAATGCTTACGAATAAGAATCTAAGGGAACATACTGCATAAACGCGTAGGAAAAAGATTCCATAAAAGAAAGATTGCATAAACGCATAGAATGAAGTATGGAAACAAGATGGAATAGATGAACGCATAAGAATAAGAATGTACACGAGATGGATTGGATAATCGAATAGGAATAAGAATCTACAAGAGTTATATTGTATGAACGCTTAGGAATAAGAATGTACAAAAGATGGATTGCATGAACGCATACGAATAAGTATGTACATAAGATGGTCGGTTTGGATAAACGATTAGAAATAAGAATGTACACGGGATTGAATAGATTGGTTAAACAAATAGGAATAAGAATGTATACGAGATGGGTTGGATGAACAAATAGGAATATGAATGTACCTGAGATGGAATGGATGAACGCATAAAAATAAGAATATAAACAAGATAGATTGGATAACCGAATAGGAATAAGAAAGTACACGAGATGGATTGGATAGATGTATAGGAATAAGAATGTACATATGATGGTTTGCTTAAACGAAGGACTAATAAGGATGGAAACAAGATGGCTTGGATGAAGATATAGAAATACGAATATACGCTAGATAGATTGGATAAACGAATAGGAATAAGAATGGACACGAGATGAATTGGATAAACAAATGGGAAAAAGAATGTACACAACATGAATTGGATAAACGAATGATAAAAGAATGTACACGAGATAGATTGGATAAACGAATAAGAATAAGAATGGACACGAGATTGATTCGTTGAACGCATACGAATAAGAATGTACTAGATGTCGTTGGATAAACGCATGGGAAAAAGAATGTAAAGGACATATATTGGATAAACGATTAGGAATAAGAACTTACACATGATGGATTGGATAAACGGATATATGTAAAAAAATGCACTAGAGACTGATTGGATGAACGCATGGGAAAAAATGGAAACAAGATGAATTGGATGAACGCATGGGAAAAAGAATGTACACGAGATGGATTGGATGAAAGCATAGCAATAAAAATTTAAACGAGATAGATTGGAAAAACGAAAAGGGATAAGAATGTAAACGAGAAGAAATAGATGATCGCATATAGTATTAAGAATGTACCCAAGATCGATTGGATAAACGCATGCAAAAAAAATAGTTGGATGAGATGAACGCATAGGAATAACAATGTACATAAGATGGTTTGCTTAAACGAAGGACCCATAAGGATGGAAACAAGATGGAAATAAGAATGTACACGACATCGATTGGATGAATACTAGGTAAAAATAATGTACACGAGATGGATTGGATAAACGAATAGGAATAAGAATGTACAAGAGTTATATGGTATGAACGCGTAAGAATAAGAATGTACATAAGATGGATTGGATGAACGCATAGGGAAAAAAGAATGTACATAAGATGGATTGGATAAACGATTAGGAATAAGAATGTACACCGGATGGAATAGATGAACGAATAGGAATAAGAATTAACACGAGATAGATTGAATGAACGAATAAAAATAAGAATGTTCACGATATAGATTGAATGAACGAATAGGAATAAGAATGGACACGAGATTGATTCGATGAACGCATAGGAATAAGAATGTACTAGATATCGTTGGATAAACGCACGGGAAAAAGAATTTAAAGGACATATATTGGATAAACGATTAGGAATAAGAATATACAAGAGTTATACTGTATGAACGTGTAGGAAAAAGAATGTAGATAAGATAGATTGGATGAACACATAGGAATAAGAATGTTTACGAAATAGATAGGATAAACGAAAAGGAAAAAGAATGTACACGAGATGGATTGGATAAACGATTAGGAATAAGAATGTACACGGGCCGGAATAGATGAACGAATAGGAATAAGAATTAACACGAGATAGATTGAATGAACGAATAAAAATAAGAATGTTCACGACATAGATTGAATGAACGAATAGGAATAAGAATGTTCACGACATAGATTGAATGAACGAATAGGAATAAGAATGTTCACGACATAGATTGAATGAACGAATAAAAATAAGAATGTTCACGACATAGATTGAATGAACGAATAAAAATAAGAATGTTCACGACATAGATTGAATGAACGAATAAAAATAAGAATGTTCACGAAATAGATTGAATGAACGAATAAAAATAAGAATGTTCACGACATAGATTGAATGAACGAATAAAAATAAGAATGTTCACGACATAGATTGAATGAACGAATAAAAATAAGAATGTTCACGACATAGATTGAATGAACGAATAAAAATAAGAATGTTCACGACATAGATTGAATGAACGAATAGGAATAAGAATGTTCACGACATATATTGGATAAAAGATTAGGAATAAGAATATACAAGAGTTATATTGTATGAACGAGTAGGAAAAAGAATGTAGATAAGATAGATTGGATGAACACATAGGAATAAGAATGTTTACGAAATAGATAGGATAAACGAATAGGAAAAAGAATGTACACGAGATGGATTGGATAAACGATTAGGAATAAGAATGTACACGGGCCGGAATAGATGAACGAATAGGAATAAGAATTAACACGAGATAGATTGAATGAACGAATAAAAATAAGAATGTTCACGACATAGATTGAATGAACGAATAGGAATAAGAATGTTCACGACATAGATTGAATGAACGAATAGGAATAAGAATGGACACGAGATTGATTCGATGAACGCATAGGAATAAGAATGTACTAGATGTCGTTGGATAAACGCACGGGAAAAAGAATGTAAAGGACATATATTGGATAAACGATTAGGAATAAGAATTTACACATGATGGATTGGATAAACGGATATATGTAAAAAAATGCACTAGAGACTGATTGGATGAACGCATGGGAAAACATGCAAACAAGATGAATTGGATGAACGCATGGGAAAAAATATGTAAAGGAGATGGATTGGATAAACGATTAGGAATAAGAATGTACACGGGCCGGAATAGATGAACGAATAGGAATAAGAATTAACACGAGATAGATTGAATGAACGAATAAAAATAAGAATGTTCACGACATAGATTGAATGAACGAATAGGAATAAGAATGTTCACGACATAGATTGAATGAACGAATAGGAATAAGAATGGACACGAGATTGATTCGATGAACGCATAGGAATAAGAATGTACTAGATGTCGTTGGATAAACGCACGGGAAAAAGAATGTAAAGGACATATATTGGATAAACGATTAGGAATAAGAATTTACACATGATGGATTGGATAAACGGATATATGTAAAAAAATGCACTAGAGACTGATTGGATGAACGCATGGGAAAACATGCAAACAAGATGAATTGGATGAACGCATGGGGAAAAATATGTAAAGGAGATGGATTGGATAAACGATTAGGAATAAGAATGTACACGGGCCGGAATAGATGAACGAATAGGAATAAGAATTAACACGAGATAGATTGAATGAACGAATAAAAATAAGAATGTTCACGACATAGATTGAATGAACGAATAGGAATAAGAATGTTCACGACATAGATTGAATGAACGAATAGGAATAAGAATGGACACGAGATTGATTCGATGAACGCATAGGAATAAGAATGTACTAGATGTCGTTGGATAAACGCACGGGAAAAAGAATGTAAAGGACATATATTGGATAAACGATTAGGAATAAGAATTTACACATGATGGATTGGATAAACGCATGCAAAAAACAAAACAAAAAAAGAATGTACACAAGATGCATTAAATGAAAGCATAGGAATAAAAAAGAAAACAAGATGGATTAGATAAACGAATAGGAATAAGAATGCACACGAGATGGATTGGATGAACATATAAAAATATGAATGTAGACGAGATAGATTAGATAAACGAATAGGAAAAAGAATGCACACGAGATGGATTCGATAAACGAATTAAAAAAAGAATGGACACGAGATGGAATAGATGAACTCATATAGGAATAAGAATGTACCCAAAATCGATTGGATGAACGCACGCGAAATTGAGATAGAATAGTAACGCACATACCAATAACAATTTTACCAATAACAATTTACCCAAGATGGGTTCGATAAACGTATAGATGTAAGAATGTACTAGAGATTGATTGGATGAATGCATGGGAAAAAGAATGTACACAAGATCGATTGGATGAATGCTTACGAATAAGAATCTAAGGGAACATACTGGATAAACGCGTAGGAAAAAGATTCCATAAAAGAAAGATTGCATAAACGCATAGAATGAAGAATGGAAACAAGATGGATTAGATGAACGCATAAGAATAAGAATGTACATAAGATGGAATGGATAATCGAATAGGAATAAGTATTTCCAGAAAATAGATTGGATAAACGAAAAGGAATATGAATGTACACGAGATGGATTGGATAAAAGCATAGGAATAAAATGACAAAATATAAGTTGGATAAACGAATACGAATAAGAATCTACAAGAGTTATATTGTATGAACGCTTAGGAATAAGAACGTACATAAGATGGATTGCATGAACGGATATATGTAAAAAAATGCACTAGAGACTGATTGGATGAACGCATGGGAAAAAATGCAAACAAGATGAATTGGATGTACGCATGGGAAAAAGAATGTAAACGAGATGGATTGGATGAAAGCATAGCAATAAAAATTTACACGAGATAGATTGGAAAAACGGAAAGGAATAAGAATGTACACGGGATGGAATAGACGAACGAATAGAAATAAGAATGTTCACGACATAGATTGAATGAACGAATAAAAATAAGAATGTTCACGACATAGATTGAATGAACGAATAGGAATAAGAATGTTCACGACATAGATTGAATGAACGAATAGGAATAAGAATGTTCACGACATAGATTGAATGAACGAATAAAAATAAGAATGTTCACGACATAGATTGAATGAACGAATAGGAATAAGAATGTTCACGACATATATTGGATAAACGATTAGGAATAAGAATATACAAGAGTTATATTGTATGAACGATTAGGAAAAAGAATGTAGATAAGATAGATTGGATGAACACATAGGAATAAGAATGTTTACGAAATAGATAGGATAAACGAATAGGAAAAAGAATGTACACGAGATAGATTGGAAAAACGATTAGGAATAAGAATGTACACGGGCCGGAATAGACGAACGAATAGAAATAAGAATGTTCACGACATAGATTGAATGAACGAATAAAAATAAGAATGTTCACGACATAGATTGAATGAACGAATAGGAATAAGAATGTTCACGACATAGATTGAATGAACGAATAGGAATAAGAATGTTCACGACATATATTGGATAAACGATTAGGAATAAGAATATACAAGAGTTATATTGTATGAACGAGTAGGAAAAAGAATGTAGATAAGATAGATTGGATGAACACATAGGAATAAGAATGTTTACGAAATAGATAGGATAAACGAATAGGAAAAAGAATGTACACGAGATGGATTGGATAAACGATTAGGAATAAGAATGTACACGGGCCGGAATAGATGAACGAATAGGAATAAGAATTAACACGAGATAGATTGAATGAACGAATAAAAATAAGAATGTTCACGACATAGATTGAATGAACGAATAGGAATAAGAATGTTCACGACATAGATTGAATGAACGAATAGGAATAAGAATGGACACGAGAATGATTCGATGAACGCATAGGAATAAGAATGTACTAGATGTCGTTGGATAAACGCACGGGAAAAAGAATGTAAAGGACAACTATTGGATAAACGATTAGGAATAAGAATTTACACATGATGGATTGGATAAACGGATATATGTAAAAAAATGCACTAGAGACTGATTGGATGAACGCATGGGAAAACATGCAAACAAGATGAATTGGATGAACGCATGGGAAAAAATATGTAAAGGAGATGGATTGGATAAACGATTAGGAATAAGAATGTACACGGGCCGGAATAGATGAACGAATAGGAATAAGAATTAACACGAGATAGATTGAATGAACGAATAAAAATAAGAATGTTCACGACATAGATTGAATGAACGAATAGGAATAAGAATGTTCACGACATAGATTGAATGAACGAATAGGAATAAGAATGGACACGAGATTGATTCGATGAACGCATAGGAATAAGAATGTACTAGATGTCGTTGGATAAACGCACGGGAAAAAGAATGTAAAGGACATATATTGGATAAACGATTAGGAATAAGAATTTACACATGATGGATTGGATAAACGGATATATGTAAAAAAATGCACTAGAGACTGATTGGATGAACGCATGGGAAAACATGCAAACAAGATGAATTGGATGAACGCATGGGAAAAAATATGTAAAGGAGATGGATTGGATAAACGATTAGGAATAAGAATGTACACGGGCCGGAATAGATGAACGAATAGGAATAAGAATTAACACGAGATAGATTGAATGAACGAATAAAAATAAGAATGTTCACGACATAGATTGAATGAACGAATAGGAATAAGAATGTTCACGACATAGATTGAATGAACGAATAGGAATAAGAATGGACACGAGATTGATTCGATGAACGCATAGGAATAAGAATGTACTAGATGTCGTTGGATAAACGCACGGGAAAAAGAATGTAAAGGACATATATTGGATAAACGATTAGGAATAAGAATTTACACATGATGGATTGGATAAACGCATGCAAAAAAAAAAACAAAAAAAGAATGTACACAAGATGCATTGGATGAAAGCATAGGAATAAAAAAGAAAACAAGATGGATTAGATAAACGAATAGGAATAAGAATGCACACGAGATGGATTGGATGAACATATAAAAATATGAATGTAGACGAGATAGATTAGATAAACGAATAGGAAAAAGAATGCACACGAGATGGATTCGATAAACGAATTAAAAAAAGAATGGACACGAGATGGAATAGATGAACTCATATAGGAATAAGAATGTACCCAAAATCGATTGGATGAACGCACGCGAAATTGAGATAGAATAGTAACGCACATACCAATAACAATTTTACCAATAACAATTTACCCAAGATGGGTTCGATAAACGCATAGATGTAAGAATGTACTAGAGATTGATTGGATGAATGCATGGGAAAAAGAATGTACACAAGATCGATTGGATGAATGCTTACGAATAAGAATCTAAGGGAACATACTGGATAAACGCGTAGGAAAAAGATTCCATAAAAGAAAGATTGCATAAACGCATAGAATGAAGAATGGAAACAAGATGGATTAGATGAACGCATAAGAATAAGAATGTACATAAGATGGAATGGATAATCGAATAGGAATAAGTATTTCCAGAAAATAGATTGGATAAACGAAAAGGAATATGAATGTACACGAGATGGATTGGATAAAAGCATAGGAATAAAATGACAAAATATAAGTTGGATAAACGAATACGAATAAGAATCTACAAGAGTTATATTGTATGAACGCTTAGGAATAAGAATGTACATAAGATGGATTGCATGAACGGATATATGTAAAAAAATGCACTAGAGACTGATTGGATGAACGCATGGGAAAAAATGCAAACAAGATGAATTGGATGTACGCATGGGAAAAAGAATGTAAACGAGATCGATTGGATGAAAGCATAGCAATAAAAATTTACACGAGATAGATTGGAAAAACGAAAAGGAATAAGAATGTACACGGGATGGAATAGACGAACGAATAGAAATAAGAATGTTCACGACATAGATTGAATGAACGAATAAAAATAAGAATGTTCACGACATAGATTGAATGAACGAATAGGAATAAGAATGTTCACGACATAGATTGAATGAACGAATAGGAATAAGAATGTTCACGACATAGATTGAATGAACGAATAAAAATAAGAATGTTCACGACATAGATTGAATGAACGAATAGGAATAAGAATGTTCACGACATATATTGGATAAACGATTAGGAATAAGAATATACAAGAGTTATATTGTATGAACGAGTAGGAAAAAGAATGTAGATAAGATAGATTGGATGAACACATAGGAATAAGAATGTTTACGAAATAGATTGAATGAACGAATAGGAATAAGAATGGACACGAGATAGATTGGAAAAACGATTAGGAATAAGAATGTACACGGGCCGGAATAGACGAACGAATAGAAATAAGAATGTTCACGACATAGATTGAATGAACGAATAAAAATAAGAATGTTCACGACATAGATTGAATGAACGAATAGGAATAAGAATGTTCACGACATAGATTGAATGAACGAATAGGAATAAGAATGTTCACGACATATATTGGATAAACGATTAGGAATAAGAATATACAAGAGTTATATTGTATGAACGAGTAGGAAAAAGAATGTAGATAAGATAGATTGGATGAACACATAGGAATAAGAATGTTTACGAAATAGATAGGATAAACGAATAGGAAAAAGAATGTACACGAGATGGATTGGATAAACGATTAGGAATAAGAATGTACACGGGCCGGAATAGATGAACGAATAGGAATAAGAATTAACACGAGATAGATTGAATGAACGAATAAAAATAAGAATGTTCACGACATAGATTGAATGAACGAATAGGAATAAGAATGTTCACGACATAGATTGAATGAACGAATAGGAATAAGAATGGACACGAGAATGATTCGATGAACGCATAGGAATAAGAATGTACTAGATGTCGTTGGATAAACGCACGGGAAAAAGAATGTAAAGGACAACTATTGGATAAACGATTAGGAATAAGAATTTACACATGATGGATTGGATAAACGGATATATGTAAAAAAATGCACTAGAGACTGATTGGATGAACGCATGGGAAAACATGCAAACAAGATGAATTGGATGAACGCATGGGAAAAAATATGTAAAGGAGATGGATTGGATAAACGATTAGGAATAAGAATGTACACGGGCCGGAATAGATGAACGAATAGGAATAAGAATTAACACGAGATAGATTGAATGAACGAATAAAAATAAGAATGTTCACGACATAGATTGAATGAACGAATAGGAATAAGAATGTTCACGACATAGATTGAATGAACGAATAGGAATAAGAATGGACACGAGATTGATTCGATGAACGCATAGGAATAAGAATGTACTAGATGTCGTTGGATAAACGCACGGGAAAAAGAATGTAAAGGACATATATTGGATAAACGATTAGGAATAAGAATTTACACATGATGGATTGGATAAACGGATATATGTAAAAAAATGCACTAGAGACTGATTGGATGAACGCATGGGAAAACATGCAAACAAGATGAATTGGATGAACGCATGGGAAAAAATATGTAAAGGAGATGGATTGGATAAACGATTAGGAATAAGAATGTACACGGGCCGGAATAGATGAACGAATAGGAATAAGAATTAACACGAGATAGATTGAATGAACGAATAAAAATAAGAATGTTCACGACATAGATTGAATGAACGAATAGGAATAAGAATGTTCACGACATAGATTGAATGAACGAATAGGAATAAGAATGGACACGAGATTGATTCGATGAACGCATAGGAATAAGAATGTACTAGATGTCGTTGGATAAACGCACGGGAAAAAGAATGTAAAGGACATATATTGGATAAACGATTAGGAATAAGAATTTACACATGATGGATTGGATAAACGCATGCAAAAAAAAAAACAAAAAAAGAATGTACACAAGATGCATTGGATGAAAGCATAGGAATAAAAAAGAAAACAAGATGGATTAGATAAACGAATAGGAATAAGAATGCACACGAGATGGATTGGATGAACATATAAAAATATGAATGTAGACGAGATAGATTAGATAAACGAATAGGAAAAAGAATGCACACGAGATGGATTCGATAAACGAATTAAAAAAAGAATGGACACGAGATGGAATAGATGAACTCATATAGGAATAAGAATGTACCCAAAATCGATTGGATGAACGCACGCGAAATTGAGATAGAATAGTAACGCACATACCAATAACAATTTTACCAATAACAATTTACCCAAGATGGGTTCGATAAACGCATAGATGTAAGAATGTACTAGAGATTGATTGGATGAATGCATGGGAAAAAGAATGTACACAAGATCGATTGGATGAATGCTTACGAATAAGAATCTAAGGGAACATACTGGATAAACGCGTAGGAAAAAGATTCCATAAAAGAAAGATTGCATAAACGCATAGAATGAAGAATGGAAACAAGATGGATTAGATGAACGCATAAGAATAAGAATGTACATAAGATGGAATGGATAATCGAATAGGAATAAGTATTTCCAGAAAATAGATTGGATAAACGAAAAGGAATATGAATGTACACGAGATGGATTGGATAAAAGCATAGGAATAAAATGACAAAATATAAGTTGGATAAACGAATACGAATAAGAATCTACAAGAGTTATATTGTATGAACGCTTAGGAATAAGAATGTACATAAGATGGATTGCATGAACGGATATATGTAAAAAAATGCACTAGAGACTGATTGGATGAACGCATGGGAAAAAATGCAAACAAGATGAATTGGATGTACGCATGGGAAAAAGAATGTAAACGAGATCGATTGGATGAAAGCATAGCAATAAAAATTTACACGAGATAGATTGGAAAAACGAAAAGGAATAAGAATGTACACGGGATGGAATAGACGAACGAATAGAAATAAGAATGTTCACGACATAGATTGAATGAACGAATAAAAATAAGAATGTTCACGACATAGATTGAATGAACGAATAGGAATAAGAATGTTCACGACATAGATTGAATGAACGAATAGGAATAAGAATGTTCACGACATAGATTGAATGAACGAATAAAAATAAGAATGTTCACGACATAGATTGAATGAACGAATAGGAATAAGAATGTTCACGACATATATTGGATAAACGATTAGGAATAAGAATATACAAGAGTTATATTGTATGAACGAGTAGGAAAAAGAATGTAGATAAGATAGATTGGATGAACACATAGGAATAAGAATGTTTACGAAATAGATAGGATAAACGAATAGGAAAAAGAATGTACACGAGATAGATTGGAAAAACGATTAGGAATAAGAATGTACACGGGCCGGAATAGACGAACGAATAGAAATAAGAATGTTCACGACATAGATTGAATGAACGAATAAAAATAAGAATGTTCACGACATAGATTGAATGAACGAATAGGAATAAGAATGTTCACGACATAGATTGAATGAACGAATAGGAATAAGAATGTTCACGACATATATTGGATAAACGATTAGGAATAAGAATATACAAGAGTTATATTGTATGAACGAGTAGGAAAAAGAATGTAGATAAGATAGATTGGATGAACACATAGGAATAAGAATGTTTACGAAATAGATAGGATAAACGAATAGGAAAAAGAATGTACACGAGATGGATTGGATAAACGATTAGGAATAAGAATGTACACGGGCCGGAATAGATGAACGAATAGGAATAAGAATTAACACGAGATAGATTGAATGAACGAATAAAAATAAGAATGTTCACGACATAGATTGAATGAACGAATAGGAATAAGAATGTTCACGACATAGATTGAATGAACGAATAGGAATAAGAATGGACACGAGAATGATTCGATGAACGCATAGGAATAAGAATGTACTAGATGTCGTTGGATAAACGCACGGGAAAAAGAATGTAAAGGACAACTATTGGATAAACGATTAGGAATAAGAATTTACACATGATGGATTGGATAAACGGATATATGTAAAAAAATGCACTAGAGACTGATTGGATGAACGCATGGGAAAACATGCAAACAAGATGAATTGGATGAACGCATGGGAAAAAATATGTAAAGGAGATGGATTGGATAAACGATTAGGAATAAGAATGTACACGGGCCGGAATAGATGAACGAATAGGAATAAGAATTAACACGAGATAGATTGAATGAACGAATAAAAATAAGAATGTTCACGACATAGATTGAATGAACGAATAGGAATAAGAATGTTCACGACATAGATTGAATGAACGAATAGGAATAAGAATGGACACGAGATTGATTCGATGAACGCATAGGAATAAGAATGTACTAGATGTCGTTGGATAAACGCACGGGAAAAAGAATGTAAAGGACATATATTGGATAAACGATTAGGAATAAGAATTTACACATGATGGATTGGATAAACGGATATATGTAAAAAAATGCACTAGAGACTGATTGGATGAACGCATGGGAAAACATGCAAACAAGATGAATTGGATGAACGCATGGGAAAAAATATGTAAAGGAGATGGATTGGATAAACGATTAGGAATAAGAATGTACACGGGCCGGAATAGATGAACGAATAGGAATAAGAATTAACACGAGATAGATTGAATGAACGAATAAAAATAAGAATGTTCACGACATAGATTGAATGAACGAATAGGAATAAGAATGTTCACGACATAGATTGAATGAACGAATAGGAATAAGAATGGACACGAGATTGATTCGATGAACGCATAGGAATAAGAATGTACTAGATGTCGTTGGATAAACGCACGGGAAAAAGAATGTAAAGGACATATATTGGATAAACGATTAGGAATAAGAATTTACACATGATGGATTGGATAAACGGATATATGTAAAAAAATGCACTAGAGACTGATTGGATGAACGCATGGGAAAACATGCAAACAAGATGAATTGGATGAACGCATGGGAAAAAATATGTAAAGGAGATGGATTGGATAAACGATTAGGAATAAGAATGTACACGGGCCGGAATAGATGAACGAATAGGAATAAGAATTAACACGAGATAGATTGAATGAACGAATAAAAATAAGAATGTTCACGACATAGATTGAATTAACGAATAGGAATAAGAATGTTCACGACATAGATTGAATGAACGAATAGGAATAAGAATGGACACGAGATTGATTCGATGAACGCATAGGAATAAGAATGTACTAGATGTCGTTGGATAAACGCACGGGAAAAAGAATGTAAAGGACATATATTGGATAAACGATTAGGAATAAGAATTTACACATGATGGATTGGATAAACGGATATATGTAAAAAAATGCACTAGAGACTGATTGGAAGAACGCATGGGAAAACATGCAAACAAGATGAATTGGATGAACGCATGGGAAAAAATATGTAAAGGAGATGGATTGGATAAACGATTAGGAATAAGAATGTACACGGGCCGGAATAGATGAACGAATAGGAATAAGAATTAACACGAGATAGATTGAATGAACGAATAAAAATAAGGATGTTCACGACATAGATTGAATGAACGAATAAAAATAAGAATGTTCACGACATAGATTGAATGAACGAATAGGAATAAGAATGTTCACGACATATATTGGATAAACGATTAGGAATAAGAATATACAAGAGTTATATTGTATGAACGAGTAGGAAAAAAAATGTAGATAAGATAGATTGGATGAACACATAGGAATAAGAATGTTTACGAAATAGATAGGATAAACGAATAGGAAAAAGAATGTACACGAGATGGATTGGATAAACGATTAGGAATAAGAATGTACACGGGCCGGAATAGATGAACGAATAGGAATAAGAATTAACACGAGATAGATTGAATGAACGAATAAAAATAAGAATGTTCACGACATAGATTGAATGAACGAATAGGAATAAGAATGTTCACGACATAGATTGAATGAACGAATAGGAATAAGAATGGACACGAGATTGATTCGATGAACGCATAGGAATAAGAATGTACTAGATGTCGTTGGATAAACGCACGGGAAAAAGAATGTAAAGGACAACTATTGGATAAACGATTAGGAATAAGAATTTACACATGATGGATTGGATAAACGGATATATGTAAAAAAATGCACTAGAGACTGATTGGATGAACGCATGGGAAAACATGCAAACAAGTTGAATTGGATGAACGCATGGGAAAAAATATGTAAAGGAGATGGATTGGATAAACGATTAGGAATAAGAATGTACACGGGCCGGAATAGATGAACGAATAGGAATAAGAATTAACACGAGATAGATTGAATGAACGAATAAAAATAAGAATGTTCACGACATAGATTGAATGAACGAATAGGAATAAGAATGTTCACGACATAGATTGAATGAACGAATAGGAATAAGAATGTTCACGACATATATTGGATAAACGATTAGGAATAAGAATATACCAGAGTTATATTGTATGAACGAGTAGGAAAAAAAATGTAGATAAGATAGATTGGATGAACACATAGGAATAAGAATGTTTACGAAATAGATAGGATAAACGAATAGGAAAAAGAATGTACACGAGATGGATTGGATAAACGATTAGGAATAAGAATGTACACGGGCCGGAATAGATGAACGAATAGGAATAAGAATTAACACGAGATAGATTGAATGAACGAATAAAAATAAGAATGTTCACGACATAGATTGAATGAACGAATAAAAATAAGAATGTTCACGACATAGATTGAATGAACGAATAGGAATAAGAATGGACACGAGATTGATTCGATGAACGCATAGGAATAAGAATGTACTAGATGTCGTTGGATAAACGCACGGGAAAAAGAATGTAAAGGACAACTATTGGATAAACGATTAGGAATAAGAATTTACACATGATGGATTGGATAAACGGATATATGTAAAAAAATGCACTAGAGACTGATTGGATGAACGCATGGGAAAACATGCAAACAAGATGAATTGGATGAACGCATGGGAAAAAATATGTAAAGGAGATGGATTGGATAAACGATTAGGAATAAGAATGTACACGGGCCGGAATAGATGAACGAATAGGAATAAGAATTAACACGAGATAGATTGAATGAACGAATAAAAATAAGAATGTTCACGACATAGATTGAATGAACGAATAGGAATAAGAATGTTCACGACATAGATTGAATGAACGAATAGGAATAAGAATGGACACGAGATTGATTCGATGAACGCATAGGAATAAGAATGTACTAGATGTCGTTGGATAAACGCACGGGAAAAAGAATGTAAAGGACATATATTGGATAAACGATTAGGAATAAGAATTTACACATGATGGATTGGATAAACGGATATATGTAAAAAAATGCACTAGAGACTGATTGGATGAACGCATGGGAAAACATGCAAACAAGATGAATTGGATGAACGCATGGGAAAAAATATGTAAAGGAGATGGATTGGATAAACGATTAGGAATAAGAATGTACACGGGCCGGAATAGATGAACGAATAGGAATAAGAATTAACACGAGATAGATTGAATGAACGAATAAAAATAAGAATGTTCACGACATAGATTGAATGAACGAATAGGAATAAGAATGTTCACGACATAGATTGAATGAACGAATAGGAATAAGAATGGACACGAGATTGATTCGATGAACGCATAGGAATAAGAATGTACTAGATGTCGTTGGATAAACGCACGGGAAAAAGAATGTAAAGGACATATATTGGATAAACGATTAGGAATAAGAATTTACACATGATGGATTGGATAAACGCATGCAAAAAAAAAAAAAAAAAAAAGAATGTACACAAGATGCATTGGATGAAAGCATAGGAATAAAAAAGAAAACAAGATGGATTAGATAAACGAATAGGAATAAGAATGCACACGAGATGGATTGGATGAACATATAAAAATATGAATGTAGACGAGATAGATTAGATAAACGAATAGGAAAAAGAATGCACACGAGATGGATTCGATAAACGAATTAAAAAAAGAATGGACACGAGATGGAATAGATGAACTCATATAGGAATAAGAATGTACCCAAAATCGATTGGATGAACGCACGCGAAATTGAGATAGAATAGTAACGCACATACCAATAACAATTTTACCAATAACAATTTACCCAAGATGGGTTCGATAAACGCATGGATGTAAGAATGTACTAGAGATTGATTGGATGAATGCATGGGAAAAAGAATGTACACGAGATGGATTGGATGAATGCTTACGAATAAGAATCTAAGGGAACATACTGCATAAACGCGTAGGAAAAAGATTCCATAAAAGAAAGATTGCATAAACGCATAGAATGAAGAATGGAAACAAGATGGATTAGATGAACGCATAAGAATAAGAATGTACATAAGATGGAATGGATAATCGAATAGGAATAAGTATTTGCAGAAAATAGATTGGATAAACGAAAAGGAATATGAATGTACACGAGATGGATTGGATAAAAGCATAGGAATAAAATGAACAAAATATAAATTGGATAAACGAATACGAATAAGAATCTACAAGAGTTATATTGTATGAACGCTTAGAAATAAGAATGTACATAAGATGGATTGCATGAACGGATATATGTAAAAAAATGCACTAGAGACTGATTGGATGAACGCATGGGAAAAAATGCAAACAAGATGAATTGGATGAACGCATGGGAAAAAGAATGTAAACGAGATGGATTGGATGAACGCATGGGAAAAAGAATATAAACGAGATGGATTGGATGAAAGCATAGCAATAAAAATTTACACGAGATAGATTGGAAAAACGAAAAGGAATAAGAATGTACACGGGATGGAATAGACGAACGAATAGAAATAAGAATGTTCACGACATAGATTGAATGAACGAATAAAAATAAGAATGTTCACGACATAGATTGAATGAACGAATAGGAATAAGAATGTTCACGACATAGATTGAATGAACGAATAGGAATAAGAATGTTCACGACATAGATTGAATGAACGAATAAAAATAAGAATGTTCACGACATAGATTGAATGAACGAATAGGAATAAGAATGTTCACGACATATATTGGATAAACGATTAGGAATAAGAATATACAAGAGTTATATTGTATGAACGAGTAGGAAAAAAAATGTAGATAAGATAGATTGGATGAACACATAGGAATAAGAATGTTTACGAAATAGATAGAATAAACGAATAGGAAAAAGAATGTACACGAGATGGATTGGATAAACGATTAGGAATAAGAATGTACACGGGCCGGAATAGATGAACGAATAGGAATAAGAATTAACACGAGATAGATTGAATGAACGAATAAAAATAAGAATGTTCACGACATAGATTGAATGAACGAATAGGAATAAGAATGTTCACGACATAGATTGAATGAACGAATAGGAATAAGAATGGACACGAGATTGATTCGATGAACGCATAGGAATAAGAATGTACTAGATGTCGTTGGATAAACGCACGGGAAAAAGAATGTAAAGGACATATATTGGATAAACGATTAGGAATAAGAATTTACACATGATGGATTGGATAAACGGATATATGTAAAAAAATGCACTAGAGACTGATTGGATGAACGCATGGGAAAACATACAAACAAGATGAATTGGATGAACGCATGGGAAAAAATATGTAAAGGAGATGGATTGGATAAACGATTAGGAATAAGAATGTACACGGGCCGGAATAGATGAACGAATAGGAATAAGAATTAACACGAGATAGATTGAATGAACGAATAAAAATAAGAATGTTCACGACATAGATTGAATGAACGAATAGGAATAAGAATGTTCACGACATAGATTGAATGAACGAATAGGAATAAGAATGTTCACGACATATATTGGATAAACGATTAGGAATAAGAATGTACTAGATGTCGTTGGATAAACGCACGGGAAAAAGAATGTAAAGGACATATATTGGATAAACGATTAGGAATAAGAATTTACACATGATGGATTGGATAAACGCATGCAAAAAAAAACAAAAAAAGAATGTACACAAGATGCATTGGATGAAAGCATAGGAATAAAAAAGAAAACAAGATGGATTAGATAAACGAATAGGAATAAGAATGCACACGAGATGGATTGGATGAACATATAAAAATATGAATGTAGACGAGATAGATTAGATAAACGAATAGGAAAAAGAATGCACACGAGATGGATTCGATAAACGAATTAAAAAAAGAATGGACACGAGATGGAATAGATGAACTCATATAGGAATAAGAATGTACCCAAAATCGATTGGATGAACGCACGCGAAATTGAGATAGAATAGTAACGCACATACCAATAACAATTTTACCAATAACAATTTACCCAAGATGGGTTCGATAAACGTATAGATGTAAGAATGTACTAGAGATTGATTGGATGAATGCATGGGAAAAAGAATGTACACGAGATGGATTGGATGAATGCTTACGAATAAGAATCTAAGGGAACATACTGCATAAACGCGTAGGAAAAAGATTCCATAAAAGAAAGATTGCATAAACGCATAGAATGAAGAATGGAAACAAGATGGATTAGATGAACGCATAAGAATAAGAATGTACATAAGATGGAATGGATAATCGAATAGGAATAAGTATTTGCAGAAAATAGATTGGATAAACGAAAAGGAATATGAATGTACACGAGATGGATTGGATAAAAGCATAGGAATAAAATGACAAAATATAAATTGGATAAACGAATACGAATAAGAATCTACAAGAGTTATATTGTATGAACGCTTAGAAATAAGAATGTACATAAGATGGATTGCATGAACGGATATATGTAAAAAAATGCACTAGAGACTGATTGGATGAACGCATGGGAAAAAATGCAAACAAGATGAATTGGATGAACGCATGGGAAAAAGAATGTAAACGAGATGGATTGGATGAAAGCATAGCAATAAAAATTTACACGAGATAGATTGGAAAAACGAAAAGGAATAAGAATGTACACGGGATGGAATAGACGAACGAATAGAAATAAGAATGTTCACGACATAGATTGAATGAACGAATAAAAATAAGAATGTTCACGACATAGATTGAATGAACGAATAGGAATAAGAATGTTCACGACATAGATTGAATGAACGAATAGGAATAAGAATGTTCACGACATAGATTGAATGAACGAATAAAAATAAGAATGTTCACGACATAGATTGAATGAACGAATAGGAATAAGAATGTTCACGACATATATTGGATAAAAGATTAGGAATAAGAATATACAAGAGTTATATTGTATGAACGAGTAGGAAAAAGAATGTAGATAAGATAGATTGGATGAACACATAGGAATAAGAATGTTTACGAAATAGATAGGATAAACGAATAGGAAAAAGAATGTACACGAGATGGATTGGATAAACGATTAGGAATAAGAATGTTCACGACATAGATTGAATGAACGAATAGGAATAAGAATGTTCACGACATAGATTGAATGAACGAATAGGAATAAGAATGTTCACGACATAGATTGAATGAACGAATAAAAATAAGAATGTTCACGACATAGATTGAATGAACGAATAGGAATAAGAATGTTCACGACATATATTGGATAAAAGATTAGGAATAAGAATATACAAGAGTTATATTGTATGAACGAGTAGGAAAAAGAATGTAGATAAGATAGATTGGATGAACACATAGGAATAAGAATGTTTACGAAATAGATAGGATAAACGAATAGGAAAAAGAATGTACACGAGATGGATTGGATAAACGATTAGGAATAAGAATGTACACGGGCCGGAATAGATGAACGAATAGGAATAAGAATTAACACGAGATAGATTGAATGAACGAATAAAAATAAGAATGTTCACGACATAGATTGAATGAACGAATAGGAATAAGAATGTTCACGACATAGATTGAATGAACGAATAGGAATAAGAATGGACACGAGATTGATTCGATGAACGCATAGGAATAAGAATGTACTAGATGTCGTTGGATAAACGCACGGGAAAAAGAATGTAAAGGACATATATTGGATAAACGATTAGGAATAAGAATTTACACATGATGGATTGGATAAACGGATATATGTAAAAAAATGCACTAGAGACTGATTGGATGAACGCATGGGAAAACATGCAAACAAGATGAATTGGATGAACGCATGGGAAAAAATATGTAAAGGAGATAGATTGGATAAACGATTAGGAATAAGAATGTACACGGGCCGGAATAGATGAACGAATAGGAATAAGAATTAACACGAGATAGATTGAATGAACGAATAAAAATAAGAATGTTCACGACATAGATTGAATGAACGATTAGGAATAAGAATGTTCACGACATAGATTGAATGAACGAATAGGAATAAGAATGGACACGAGATTGATTCGATGAACGCATAGGAATAAGAATGTACTAGATGTCGTTGGATAAACGCACGGGAAAAAGAATGTAAAGGACATATATTGGATAAACGATTAGGAATAAGAATTTACACATGATGGATTGGATAAACGGATATATTTAAAAAAATGCACTAGAGACTGATTGGATGAACGCATGGGAAAACATGCAAACAAGATGAATTGGATGAACGCATGGGAAAAAATATGTAAAGGAGATGGATTGGATAAACGATTAGGAATAAGAATGTACACGGGCCGGAATAGATGAACGAATAGGAATAAGAATTAACACGAGATAGATTGAATGAACGAATAAAAATAAGGATGTTCACGACATAGATTGAATGAACGAATAAAAATATGAATGTTCACGACATAGATTGAATGAACGAATAGGAATAAGAATGTTCACGACATATATTGGATAAACGATTAGGAATAAGAATATTCAAGAGTTATATTGTATGAACGAGTAGGAAAAAAAATGTAGATAAGATAGATTGGATGAACACATAGGAATAAGAATGTTTACGAAATAGATAGGATAAACGAATAGGAAAAAGAATGTACACGAGATGGATTGGATAAACGATTAGGAATAAGAATGTACACGGGCCGGAATAGATGAACGAATAGGAATAAGAATTAACACGAGATAGATTGAATGAACGAATAAAAATAAGAATGTTCACGACATAGATTGAATGAACGAATAGGAATAAGAATGTTCACGACATAGATTGAATGAACGAATAGGAATAAGAATGGACACGAGATTGATTCGATGAACGCATAGGAATAAGAATGTACTAGATGTCGTTGGATAAACGCACGGGAAAAAGAATGTAAAGGACATATATTGGATAAACGATTAGGAATAAGAATTTACACATGATGGATTGGATAAACGGATATATGTAAAAAAAATCCACTAGAGACTGATTGGATGAACGCATGGGAAAACATGCAAACAAGATGAATTGGATGAACGCATGGGAAAAAATATGTAAAGGAGATGGATTGGATAAACGATTAGGAATAAGAATGTACACGGGCCGGAATAGATGAACGAATAGGAATAAGAATTAACACGAGATAGATTGAATGAACGAATAAAAATAAGAATGTTCACGACATAGATTGAATTAACGAATAGGAATAAGAATGTTCACGACATAGATTGAATGAACGAATAGGAATAAGAATGGACACGAGATTGATTCGATGAACGCATAGGAATAAGAATGTACTAGATGTCGTTGGATAAACGCACGGGAAAAAGAATGTAAAGGACATATATTGGATAAACGATTAGGAATAAGAATTTACACATGATGGATTGGATAAACGGATATATGTAAAAAAATGCACTAGAGACTGATTGGAAGAACGCATGGGAAAACATGCAAACAAGATGAATTGGATGAACGCATGGGAAAAAATATGTAAAGGAGATGGATTGGATAAACGATTAGGAATAAGAATGTACACGGGCCGGAATAGATGAACGAATAGGAATAAGAATTAACACGAGATAGATTGAATGAACGAATAAAAATAAGGATGTTCACGACATAGATTGAATGAGCGAATAAAAATAAGAATGTTCACGACATAGATTGAATGAACGAATAGGAATAAGAATGTTCACGACATATATTGGATAAACGATTAGGAATAAGAATATACAAGAGTTATATTGTATGAACGAGTAGGAAAAAAAATGTAGATAAGATAGATTGGATGAACACATAGGAATAAGAATGTTTACGAAATAGATAGGATAAACGAATAGGAAAAAGAATGTACACGAGATGGATTGGATAAACGATTAGGAATAAGAATGTACACGGGCCGGAATAGATGAACGAATAGGAATAAGAATTAACACGAGATAGATTGAATGAACGAATAAAAATAAGAATGTTCACGACATAGATTGAATGAACGAATAGGAATAAGAATGTTCACGACATAGATTGAATGAACGAATAGGAATAAGAATGGACACGAGATTGATTCGATGAACGCATAGGAATAAGAATGTACTAGATGTCGTTGGATAAACGCACGGGAAAAAGAATGTAAAGGACATATATTGGATAAACGATTAGGAATAAGAATTTACACATGATGGATTGGATAAACGGATATATGTAAAAAAATGCACTAGAGACTGATTGGATGAACGCATGGGAAAACATGCAAACAAGATGAATTGGATGAACGCATGGGAAAAAATATGTAAAGGAGATGGATTGGATAAACGATTAGGAATAAGAATGTACACGGGCCGGAATAGATGAACGAATAGGAATAAGAATTAACACGAGATAGATTGAATGAACGAATAAAAATAAGAATGTTCACGACATAGATTGAATGAACGAATAGGAATAAGAATGTTCACGACATAGATTGAATGAACGAATAGGAATAAGAATGGACACGAGATTGATTCGATGAACGCATAGGAATAAGAATGTACTAGATGTCGTTGGATAAACGCACGGGAAAAAGAATGTAAAGGACATATATTGGATAAACGATTAGGAATAAGAATTTACACATGATGGATTGGATAAACGCATGCAAAAAAAAAAACAAAAAAAGAATGTACACAAGATGCATTGGATGAAAGCATAGGAATAAAAAAGAAAACAAGATGGATTAGATAAACGAATAGGAATAAGAATGCACACGAGATGGATTGGATGAACATATAAAAATATGAATGTAGACGAGATAGATTAGATAAACGAATAGGAAAAAGAATGCACACGAGATGGATTCGATAAACGAATTAAAAAAAGAATGGACACGAGATGGAATAGATGAACTCATATAGGAATAAGAATGTACCCAAAATCGATTGGATGAACGCACGCGAAATTGAGATAGAATAGTAACGCACATACCAATAACAATTTTACCAATAACAATTTACCCAAGATGGGTTCGATAAACGCATAGATGTAAGAATGTACTAGAGATTGATTGGATGAATGCATGGGAAAAAGAATGTACACGAGATGGATTGGATGAATGCTTACGAATAAGAATCTAAGGGAACATACTGCATAAACGCGTAGGAAAAAGATTCCATAAAAGAAAGATTGCATAAACGCATAGAATGAAGAATGGAAACAAGATGGATTAGATGAACGCATAAGAATAAGAATGTACATAAGATGGAATGGATAATCGAATAGGAATAAGTATTTGCAGAAAATAGATTGGATAAACGAAAAGGAATATGAATGTACACGAGATGGATTGGATAAAAGCATAGGAATAAAATGACAAAATATAAATTGGATAAACGAATACGAATAAGAATCTACAAGAGTTATATTGTATGAACGCTTAGGAATAAGAATGTACATAAGATGGATTGCATGAACGGATATATGTAAAAAAATGCACTAGAGACTGATTGGATGAACGCATGGGAAAAAATGCAAACAAGATGAATTGGATGAACGCATGGGAAAAAGAATGTAAACGAGATGGATTGGATGAAAGCATAGCAATAAAAATTTACACGAGATAGATTGGAAAAACGAAAAGGAATAAGAATGTACACGGGATGGAATAGACGAACGAATAGAAATAAGAATGTTCACGACATAGATTGAATGAACGAATAAAAATAAGAATGTTCACGACATAGATTGAATGAACGAATAGGAATAAGAATGTTCACGACATAGATTGAATGAACGAATAGGAATAAGAATGTTCACGACATAGATTGAATGAACGAATAAAAATAAGAATGTTCACGACATAGATTGAATGAACGAATAGGAATAAGAATGTTCACGACATATATTGGATAAAAGATTAGGAATAAGAATATACAAGAGTTATATTGTATGAACGAGTAGGAAAAAGAATGTAGATAAGATAGATTGGATGAACACATAGGAATAAGAATGTTTACGAAATAGATAGGATAAACGAATAGGAAAAAGAATGTTCACGACATAGATTGAATGAACGAATAGGAATAAGAATGTTCACGACATAGATTGAATGAACGAATAGGAATAAGAATGTTCACGACATAGATTGAATGAACGAATAAAAATAAGAATGTTCACGACATAGATTGAATGAACGAATAGGAATAAGAATGTTCACGACATATATTGGATAAACGATTAGGAATAAGAATATACAAGAGTTATATTGTATGAACGAGTAGGAAAAAGAATGTAGATAAGATAGATTGGATGAACACATAGGAATAAGAATGTTTACGAAATAGATAGGATAAACGAATAGGAAAAAGAATGTACACGAGATGGATTGGATAAACGATTAGGAATAAGAATGTACACGGGCCGGAATAGATGAACGAATAGGAATAAGAATTAACACGAGATAGATTGAATGAACGAATAAAAATAAGAATGTTCACGACATAGATTGAATGAACGAATAGGAATAAGAATGTTCACGACATAGATTGAATGAACGAATAGGAATAAGAATGGACACGAGATTGATTCGATGAACGCATAGGAATAAGAATGTACTAGATGTCGTTGGATAAACGCACGGGAAAAAGAATGTAAAGGACATATATTGGATAAACGATTAGGAATAAGAATTTACACATGATGGATTGGATAAACGGATATATGTAAAAAAATGCACTAGAGACTGATTGGATGAACGCATGGGAAAACATGCAAACAAGATAAATTGGATGAACGCATGGGAAAAAATATGTAAAGGAGATGGATTGGATAAACGATTAGGAATAAGAATGTACACGGGCCGGAATAGATGAACGAATAGGAATAAGAATTAACACGAGATAGATTGAATGAACGAATAAAAATAAGAATGTTCACGACATAGATTGAATGAACGAATAGGAATAAGAATGTTCACGACATAGATTGAATGAACGAATAGGAATAAGAATGGACACGAGATTGATTCGATGAACGCATAGGAATAAGAATGTACTAGATGTCGTTGGATAAACGCACGGGAAAAAGAATGTAAAGGACATATATTGGATAAACGATTAGGAATAAGAATTTACACATGATGGATTGGATAAACGGATATATGTAAAAAAATGCACTAGAGACTGATTGGAAGAACGCATGGGAAAACATGCAAACAAGATGAATTGGATGAACGCATGGGAAAAAATATGTAAAGGAGATGGATTGGATAAACGATTAGGAATAAGAATGTACACGGGCCGGAATAGATGAACGAATAGGAATAAGAATTAACACGAGATAGATTGAATGAACGAATAAAAATAAGGATGTTCACGACATAGATTGAATGAGCGAATAAAAATAAGAATGTTCACGACATAGATTGAATGAACGAATAGGAATAAGAATGTTCACGACATATATTGGATAAACGATTAGGAATAAGAATATACAAGAGTTATATTGTATGAACGAGTAGGAAAAAAAATGTAGATAAGATAGATTGGATGAACACATAGGAATAAGAATGTTTACGAAATAGATAGGATAAACGAATAGGAAAAAGAATGTACACGAGATGGATTGGATAAACGATTAGGAATAAGAATGTACACGGGCCGGAATAGATGAACGAATAGGAATAAGAATTAACACGAGATAGATTGAATGAACGAATAAAAATAAGAATGTTCACGACATAGATTGAATGAACGAATAGGAATAAGAATGTTCACGACATAGATTGAATGAACGAATAGGAATAAGAATGGACACGAGATTGATTCGATGAACGCATAGGAATAAGAATGTACTAGATGTCGTTGGATAAACGCACGGGAAAAAGAATGTAAAGGACATATATTGGATAAACGATTAGGAATAAGAATTTACACATGATGGATTGGATAAACGGATATATGTAAAAAAATGCACTAGAGACTGATTGGATGAACGCATGGGAAAACATGCAAACAAGATGAATTGGATGAACGCATGGGAAAAAATATGTAAAGGAGATGGATTGGATAAACGATTAGGAATAAGAATGTACACGGGCCGGAATAGATGAACGAATAGGAATAAGAATTAACACGAGATAGATTGAATGAACGAATAAAAATAAGAATGTTCACGACATAGATTGAATTAACGAATAGGAATAAGAATGTTCACGACATAGATTGAATGAACGAATAGGAATAAGAATGGACACGAGATTGATTCGATGAACGCATAGGAATAAGAATGTACTAGATGTCGTTGGATAAACGCACGGGAAAAAGAATGTAAAGGACATATATTGGATAAACGATTAGGAATAAGAATTTACACATGATGGATTGGATAAACGGATATATGTAAAAAAATGCACTAGAGACTGATTGGAAGAACGCATGGGAAAACATGCAAACAAGATGAATTGGATGAACGCATGGGAAAAAATATGTAAAGGAGATGGATTGGATAAACGATTAGGAATAAGAATGTACACGGGCCGGAATAGATGAACGAATAGGAATAAGAATTAACACGAGATAGATTGAATGAACGAATAAAAATAAGGATGTTCACGACATAGATTGAATGAACGAATAAAAATAAGAATGTTCACGACATAGATTGAATGAACGAATAGGAATAAGAATGTTCACGACATATATTGGATAAACGATTAGGAATAAGAATATACAAGAGTTATATTGTATGAACGAGTAGGAAAAAAAATGTAGATAAGATAGATTGGATGAACACATAGGAATAAGAATGTTTACGAAATAGATAGGATAAACGAATAGGAAAAAGAATGTACACGAGATGGATTGGATAAACGATTAGGAATAAGAATGTACACGGGCCGGAATAGATGAACGAATAGGAATAAGAATTAACACGAGATAGATTGAATGAACGAATAAAAATAAGAATGTTCACGACATAGATTGAATGAACGAATAGGAATAAGAATGTTCACGACATAGATTGAATGAACGAATAGGAATAAGAATGGACACGAGATTGATTCGATGAACGCATAGGAATAAGAATGTACTAGATGTCGTTGGATAAACGCACGGGAAAAAGAATGTAAAGGACAACTATTGGATAAACGATTAGGAATAAGAATTTACACATGATGGATTGGATAAACGGATATATGTAAAAAAATGCACTAGAGACTGATTGGATGAACGCATGGGAAAACATGCAAACAAGTTGAATTGGATGAACGCATGGGAAAAAATATGTAAAGGAGATGGATTGGATAAACGATTAGGAATAAGAATGTACACGGGCCGGAATAGATGAACGAATAGGAATAAGAATTAACACGAGATAGATTGAATGAACGAATAAAAATAAGAATGTTCACGACATAGATTGAATGAACGAATAGGAATAAGAATGTTCACGACATAGATTGAATGAACGAATAGGAATAAGAATGTTCACGACATATATTGGATAAACGATTAGGAATAAGAATATACCAGAGTTATATTGTATGAACGAGTAGGAAAAAAAATGTAGATAAGATAGATTGGATGAACACATAGGAATAAGAATGTTTACGAAATAGATAGGATAAACGAATAGGAAAAAGAATGTACACGAGATGGATTGGATAAACGATTAGGAATAAGAATGTACACGGGCCGGAATAGATGAACGAATAGGAATAAGAATTAACACGAGATAGATTGAATGAACGAATAAAAATAAGAATGTTCACGACATAGATTGAATGAACGAATAAAAATAAGAATGTTCACGACATAGATTGAATGAACGAATAGGAATAAGAATGGACACGAGATTGATTCGATGAACGCATAGGAATAAGAATGTACTAGATGTCGTTGGATAAACGCACGGGAAAAAGAATGTAAAGGACAACTATTGGATAAACGATTAGGAATAAGAATTTACACATGATGGATTGGATAAACGGATATATGTAAAAAAATGCACTAGAGACTGATTGGATGAACGCATGGGAAAACATGCAAACAAGATGAATTGGATGAACGCATGGGAAAAAATATGTAAAGGAGATGGATTGGATAAACGATTAGGAATAAGAATGTACACGGGCCGGAATAGATGAACGAATAGGAATAAGAATTAACACGAGATAGATTGAATGAACGAATAAAAATAAGAATGTTCACGACATAGATTGAATGAACGAATAGGAATAAGAATGTTCACGACATAGATTGAATGAACGAATAGGAATAAGAATGGACACGAGATTGATTCGATGAACGCATAGGAATAAGAATGTACTAGATGTCGTTGGATAAACGCACGGGAAAAAGAATGTAAAGGACATATATTGGATAAACGATTAGGAATAAGAATTTACACATGATGGATTGGATAAACGGATATATGTAAAAAAATGCACTAGAGACTGATTGGATGAACGCATGGGAAAACATGCAAACAAGATGAATTGGATGAACGCATGGGAAAAAATATGTAAAGGAGATGGATTGGATAAACGATTAGGAATAAGAATGTACACGGGCCGGAATAGATGAACGAATAGGAATAAGAATTAACACGAGATAGATTGAATGAACGAATAAAAATAAGAATGTTCACGACATAGATTGAATGAACGAATAGGAATAAGAATGTTCACGACATAGATTGAATGAACGAATAGGAATAAGAATGGACACGAGATTGATTCGATGAACGCATAGGAATAAGAATGTACTAGATGTCGTTGGATAAACGCACGGGAAAAAGAATGTAAAGGACATATATTGGATAAACGATTAGGAATAAGAATTTACACATGATGGATTGGATAAACGCATGCAAAAAAAAAAAACAAAAAAAGAATGTACACAAGATGCATTGGATGAAAGCATAGGAATAAAAAAGAAAACAAGATGGATTAGATAAACGAATAGGAATAAGAATGCACACGAGATGGATTGGATGAACATATAAAAATATGAATGTAGACGAGATAGATTAGATAAACGAATAGGAAAAAGAATGCACACGAGATGGATTCGATAAACGAATTAAAAAAAGAATGGACACGAGATGGAATAGATGAACTCATATAGGAATAAGAATGTACCCAAAATCGATTGGATGAACGCACGCGAAATTGAGATAGAATAGTAACGCACATACCAATAACAATTTTACCAATAACAATTTACCCAAGATGGGTTCGATAAACGCATGGATGTAAGAATGTACTAGAGATTGATTGGATGAATGCATGGGAAAAAGAATGTACACGAGATGGATTGGATGAATGCTTACGAATAAGAATCTAAGGGAACATACTGCATAAACGCGTAGGAAAAAGATTCCATAAAAGAAAGATTGCATAAACGCATAGAATGAAGAATGGAAACAAGATGGATTAGATGAACGCATAAGAATAAGAATGTACATAAGATGGAATGGATAATCGAATAGGAATAAGTATTTGCAGAAAATAGATTGGATAAACGAAAAGGAATATGAATGTACACGAGATGGATTGGATAAAAGCATAGGAATAAAATGAACAAAATATAAATTGGATAAACGAATACGAATAAGAATCTACAAGAGTTATATTGTATGAACGCTTAGAAATAAGAATGTACATAAGATGGATTGCATGAACGGATATATGTAAAAAAATGCACTAGAGACTGATTGGATGAACGCATGGGAAAAAATGCAAACAAGATGAATTGGATGAACGCATGGGAAAAAGAATGTAAACGAGATGGATTGGATGAACGCATGGGAAAAAGAATATAAACGAGATGGATTGGATGAAAGCATAGCAATAAAAATTTACACGAGATAGATTGGAAAAACGAAAAGGAATAAGAATGTACACGGGATGGAATAGACGAACGAATAGAAATAAGAATGTTCACGACATAGATTGAATGAACGAATAAAAATAAGAATGTTCACGACATAGATTGAATGAACGAATAGGAATAAGAATGTTCACGACATAGATTGAATGAACGAATAGGAATAAGAATGTTCACGACATAGATTGAATGAACGAATAAAAATAAGAATGTTCACGACATAGATTGAATGAACGAATAGGAATAAGAATGTTCACGACATATATTGGATAAACGATTAGGAATAAGAATATACAAGAGTTATATTGTATGAACGAGTAGGAAAAAAAATGTAGATAAGATAGATTGGATGAACACATAGGAATAAGAATGTTTACGAAATAGATAGAATAAACGAATAGGAAAAAGAATGTACACGAGATGGATTGGATAAACGATTAGGAATAAGAATGTACACGGGCCGGAATAGATGAACGAATAGGAATAAGAATTAACACGAGATAGATTGAATGAACGAATAAAAATAAGAATGTTCACGACATAGATTGAATGAACGAATAGGAATAAGAATGTTCACGACATAGATTGAATGAACGAATAGGAATAAGAATGGACACGAGATTGATTCGATGAACGCATAGGAATAAGAATGTACTAGATGTCGTTGGATAAACGCACGGGAAAAAGAATGTAAAGGACATATATTGGATAAACGATTAGGAATAAGAATTTACACATGATGGATTGGATAAACGGATATATGTAAAAAAATGCACTAGAGACTGATTGGATGAACGCATGGGAAAACATACAAACAAGATGAATTGGATGAACGCATGGGAAAAAATATGTAAAGGAGATGGATTGGATAAACGATTAGGAATAAGAATGTACACGGGCCGGAATAGATGAACGAATAGGAATAAGAATTAACACGAGATAGATTGAATGAACGAATAAAAATAAGAATGTTCACGACATAGATTGAATGAACGAATAGGAATAAGAATGTTCACGACATAGATTGAATGAACGAATAGGAATAAGAATGTTCACGACATATATTGGATAAACGATTAGGAATAAGAATGTACTAGATGTCGTTGGATAAACGCACGGGAAAAAGAATGTAAAGGACATATATTGGATAAACGATTAGGAATAAGAATTTACACATGATGGATTGGATAAACGCATGCAAAAAAAAACAAAAAAAGAATGTACACAAGATGCATTGGATGAAAGCATAGGAATAAAAAAGAAAACAAGATGGATTAGATAAACGAATAGGAATAAGAATGCACACGAGATGGATTGGATGAACATATAAAAATATGAATGTAGACGAGATAGATTAGATAAACGAATAGGAAAAAGAATGCACACGAGATGGATTCGATAAACGAATTAAAAAAAGAATGGACACGAGATGGAATAGATGAACTCATATAGGAATAAGAATGTACCCAAAATCGATTGGATGAACGCACGCGAAATTGAGATAGAATAGTAACGCACATACCAATAACAATTTTACCAATAACAATTTACCCAAGATGGGTTCGATAAACGTATAGATGTAAGAATGTACTAGAGATTGATTGGATGAATGCATGGGAAAAAGAATGTACACGAGATGGATTGGATG
Source organism: Anthopleura sola (assembly GCA_023349425.1). Taxonomy (NCBI): domain Eukaryota; kingdom Metazoa; phylum Cnidaria; class Anthozoa; order Actiniaria; family Actiniidae; genus Anthopleura; species Anthopleura sola. The sequence goes on along the minus strand of JALHLI010000047.1, from coordinate 288,475 downwards.
AATGCTTACGAATAAGAATCTAAGGGAACATACTGCATAAACGCGTAGGAAAAAGATTCCATAAAAGAAAGATTGCATAAACGCATAGAATGAAGAATGGAAACAAGATGGATTAGATGAACGCATAAGAATAAGAATGTACATAAGATGGAATGGATAATCGAATAGGAATAAGTATTTGCAGAAAATAGATTGGATAAACGAAAAGGAATATGAATGTACACGAGATGGATTGGATAAAAGCATAGGAATAAAATGACAAAATATAAATTGGATAAACGAATACGAATAAGAATCTACAAGAGTTATATTGTATGAACGCTTAGAAATAAGAATGTACATAAGATGGATTGCATGAACGGATATATGTAAAAAAATGCACTAGAGACTGATTGGATGAACGCATGGGAAAAAATGCAAACAAGATGAATTGGATGAACGCATGGGAAAAAGAATGTAAACGAGATGGATTGGATGAAAGCATAGCAATAAAAATTTACACGAGATAGATTGGAAAAACGAAAAGGAATAAGAATGTACACGGGATGGAATAGACGAACGAATAGAAATAAGAATGTTCACGACATAGATTGAATGAACGAATAAAAATAAGAATGTTCACGACATAGATTGAATGAACGAATAGGAATAAGAATGTTCACGACATAGATTGAATGAACGAATAGGAATAAGAATGTTCACGACATAGATTGAATGAACGAATAAAAATAAGAATGTTCACGACATAGATTGAATGAACGAATAGGAATAAGAATGTTCACGACATATATTGGATAAAAGATTAGGAATAAGAATATACAAGAGTTATATTGTATGAACGAGTAGGAAAAAGAATGTAGATAAGATAGATTGGATGAACACATAGGAATAAGAATGTTTACGAAATAGATAGGATAAACGAATAGGAAAAAGAATGTACACGAGATGGATTGGATAAACGATTAGGAATAAGAATGTTCACGACATAGATTGAATGAACGAATAGGAATAAGAATGTTCACGACATAGATTGAATGAACGAATAGGAATAAGAATGTTCACGACATAGATTGAATGAACGAATAAAAATAAGAATGTTCACGACATAGATTGAATGAACGAATAGGAATAAGAATGTTCACGACATATATTGGATAAAAGATTAGGAATAAGAATATACAAGAGTTATATTGTATGAACGAGTAGGAAAAAGAATGTAGATAAGATAGATTGGATGAACACATAGGAATAAGAATGTTTACGAAATAGATAGGATAAACGAATAGGAAAAAGAATGTACACGAGATGGATTGGATAAACGATTAGGAATAAGAATGTACACGGGCCGGAATAGATGAACGAATAGGAATAAGAATTAACACGAGATAGATTGAATGAACGAATAAAAATAAGAATGTTCACGACATAGATTGAATGAACGAATAGGAATAAGAATGTTCACGACATAGATTGAATGAACGAATAGGAATAAGAATGGACACGAGATTGATTCGATGAACGCATAGGAATAAGAATGTACTAGATGTCGTTGGATAAACGCACGGGAAAAAGAATGTAAAGGACATATATTGGATAAACGATTAGGAATAAGAATTTACACATGATGGATTGGATAAACGGATATATGTAAAAAAATGCACTAGAGACTGATTGGATGAACGCATGGGAAAACATGCAAACAAGATGAATTGGATGAACGCATGGGAAAAAATATGTAAAGGAGATAGATTGGATAAACGATTAGGAATAAGAATGTACACGGGCCGGAATAGATGAACGAATAGGAATAAGAATTAACACGAGATAGATTGAATGAACGAATAAAAATAAGAATGTTCACGACATAGATTGAATGAACGATTAGGAATAAGAATGTTCACGACATAGATTGAATGAACGAATAGGAATAAGAATGGACACGAGATTGATTCGATGAACGCATAGGAATAAGAATGTACTAGATGTCGTTGGATAAACGCACGGGAAAAAGAATGTAAAGGACATATATTGGATAAACGATTAGGAATAAGAATTTACACATGATGGATTGGATAAACGGATATATTTAAAAAAATGCACTAGAGACTGATTGGATGAACGCATGGGAAAACATGCAAACAAGATGAATTGGATGAACGCATGGGAAAAAATATGTAAAGGAGATGGATTGGATAAACGATTAGGAATAAGAATGTACACGGGCCGGAATAGATGAACGAATAGGAATAAGAATTAACACGAGATAGATTGAATGAACGAATAAAAATAAGGATGTTCACGACATAGATTGAATGAACGAATAAAAATATGAATGTTCACGACATAGATTGAATGAACGAATAGGAATAAGAATGTTCACGACATATATTGGATAAACGATTAGGAATAAGAATATTCAAGAGTTATATTGTATGAACGAGTAGGAAAAAAAATGTAGATAAGATAGATTGGATGAACACATAGGAATAAGAATGTTTACGAAATAGATAGGATAAACGAATAGGAAAAAGAATGTACACGAGATGGATTGGATAAACGATTAGGAATAAGAATGTACACGGGCCGGAATAGATGAACGAATAGGAATAAGAATTAACACGAGATAGATTGAATGAACGAATAAAAATAAGAATGTTCACGACATAGATTGAATGAACGAATAGGAATAAGAATGTTCACGACATAGATTGAATGAACGAATAGGAATAAGAATGGACACGAGATTGATTCGATGAACGCATAGGAATAAGAATGTACTAGATGTCGTTGGATAAACGCACGGGAAAAAGAATGTAAAGGACATATATTGGATAAACGATTAGGAATAAGAATTTACACATGATGGATTGGATAAACGGATATATGTAAAAAAAATCCACTAGAGACTGATTGGATGAACGCATGGGAAAACATGCAAACAAGATGAATTGGATGAACGCATGGGAAAAAATATGTAAAGGAGATGGATTGGATAAACGATTAGGAATAAGAATGTACACGGGCCGGAATAGATGAACGAATAGGAATAAGAATTAACACGAGATAGATTGAATGAACGAATAAAAATAAGAATGTTCACGACATAGATTGAATTAACGAATAGGAATAAGAATGTTCACGACATAGATTGAATGAACGAATAGGAATAAGAATGGACACGAGATTGATTCGATGAACGCATAGGAATAAGAATGTACTAGATGTCGTTGGATAAACGCACGGGAAAAAGAATGTAAAGGACATATATTGGATAAACGATTAGGAATAAGAATTTACACATGATGGATTGGATAAACGGATATATGTAAAAAAATGCACTAGAGACTGATTGGAAGAACGCATGGGAAAACATGCAAACAAGATGAATTGGATGAACGCATGGGAAAAAATATGTAAAGGAGATGGATTGGATAAACGATTAGGAATAAGAATGTACACGGGCCGGAATAGATGAACGAATAGGAATAAGAATTAACACGAGATAGATTGAATGAACGAATAAAAATAAGGATGTTCACGACATAGATTGAATGAGCGAATAAAAATAAGAATGTTCACGACATAGATTGAATGAACGAATAGGAATAAGAATGTTCACGACATATATTGGATAAACGATTAGGAATAAGAATATACAAGAGTTATATTGTATGAACGAGTAGGAAAAAAAATGTAGATAAGATAGATTGGATGAACACATAGGAATAAGAATGTTTACGAAATAGATAGGATAAACGAATAGGAAAAAGAATGTACACGAGATGGATTGGATAAACGATTAGGAATAAGAATGTACACGGGCCGGAATAGATGAACGAATAGGAATAAGAATTAACACGAGATAGATTGAATGAACGAATAAAAATAAGAATGTTCACGACATAGATTGAATGAACGAATAGGAATAAGAATGTTCACGACATAGATTGAATGAACGAATAGGAATAAGAATGGACACGAGATTGATTCGATGAACGCATAGGAATAAGAATGTACTAGATGTCGTTGGATAAACGCACGGGAAAAAGAATGTAAAGGACATATATTGGATAAACGATTAGGAATAAGAATTTACACATGATGGATTGGATAAACGGATATATGTAAAAAAATGCACTAGAGACTGATTGGATGAACGCATGGGAAAACATGCAAACAAGATGAATTGGATGAACGCATGGGAAAAAATATGTAAAGGAGATGGATTGGATAAACGATTAGGAATAAGAATGTACACGGGCCGGAATAGATGAACGAATAGGAATAAGAATTAACACGAGATAGATTGAATGAACGAATAAAAATAAGAATGTTCACGACATAGATTGAATGAACGAATAGGAATAAGAATGTTCACGACATAGATTGAATGAACGAATAGGAATAAGAATGGACACGAGATTGATTCGATGAACGCATAGGAATAAGAATGTACTAGATGTCGTTGGATAAACGCACGGGAAAAAGAATGTAAAGGACATATATTGGATAAACGATTAGGAATAAGAATTTACACATGATGGATTGGATAAACGCATGCAAAAAAAAAAACAAAAAAAGAATGTACACAAGATGCATTGGATGAAAGCATAGGAATAAAAAAGAAAACAAGATGGATTAGATAAACGAATAGGAATAAGAATGCACACGAGATGGATTGGATGAACATATAAAAATATGAATGTAGACGAGATAGATTAGATAAACGAATAGGAAAAAGAATGCACACGAGATGGATTCGATAAACGAATTAAAAAAAGAATGGACACGAGATGGAATAGATGAACTCATATAGGAATAAGAATGTACCCAAAATCGATTGGATGAACGCACGCGAAATTGAGATAGAATAGTAACGCACATACCAATAACAATTTTACCAATAACAATTTACCCAAGATGGGTTCGATAAACGCATAGATGTAAGAATGTACTAGAGATTGATTGGATGAATGCATGGGAAAAAGAATGTACACGAGATGGATTGGATGAATGCTTACGAATAAGAATCTAAGGGAACATACTGCATAAACGCGTAGGAAAAAGATTCCATAAAAGAAAGATTGCATAAACGCATAGAATGAAGAATGGAAACAAGATGGATTAGATGAACGCATAAGAATAAGAATGTACATAAGATGGAATGGATAATCGAATAGGAATAAGTATTTGCAGAAAATAGATTGGATAAACGAAAAGGAATATGAATGTACACGAGATGGATTGGATAAAAGCATAGGAATAAAATGACAAAATATAAATTGGATAAACGAATACGAATAAGAATCTACAAGAGTTATATTGTATGAACGCTTAGGAATAAGAATGTACATAAGATGGATTGCATGAACGGATATATGTAAAAAAATGCACTAGAGACTGATTGGATGAACGCATGGGAAAAAATGCAAACAAGATGAATTGGATGAACGCATGGGAAAAAGAATGTAAACGAGATGGATTGGATGAAAGCATAGCAATAAAAATTTACACGAGATAGATTGGAAAAACGAAAAGGAATAAGAATGTACACGGGATGGAATAGACGAACGAATAGAAATAAGAATGTTCACGACATAGATTGAATGAACGAATAAAAATAAGAATGTTCACGACATAGATTGAATGAACGAATAGGAATAAGAATGTTCACGACATAGATTGAATGAACGAATAGGAATAAGAATGTTCACGACATAGATTGAATGAACGAATAAAAATAAGAATGTTCACGACATAGATTGAATGAACGAATAGGAATAAGAATGTTCACGACATATATTGGATAAAAGATTAGGAATAAGAATATACAAGAGTTATATTGTATGAACGAGTAGGAAAAAGAATGTAGATAAGATAGATTGGATGAACACATAGGAATAAGAATGTTTACGAAATAGATAGGATAAACGAATAGGAAAAAGAATGTTCACGACATAGATTGAATGAACGAATAGGAATAAGAATGTTCACGACATAGATTGAATGAACGAATAGGAATAAGAATGTTCACGACATAGATTGAATGAACGAATAAAAATAAGAATGTTCACGACATAGATTGAATGAACGAATAGGAATAAGAATGTTCACGACATATATTGGATAAACGATTAGGAATAAGAATATACAAGAGTTATATTGTATGAACGAGTAGGAAAAAGAATGTAGATAAGATAGATTGGATGAACACATAGGAATAAGAATGTTTACGAAATAGATAGGATAAACGAATAGGAAAAAGAATGTACACGAGATGGATTGGATAAACGATTAGGAATAAGAATGTACACGGGCCGGAATAGATGAACGAATAGGAATAAGAATTAACACGAGATAGATTGAATGAACGAATAAAAATAAGAATGTTCACGACATAGATTGAATGAACGAATAGGAATAAGAATGTTCACGACATAGATTGAATGAACGAATAGGAATAAGAATGGACACGAGATTGATTCGATGAACGCATAGGAATAAGAATGTACTAGATGTCGTTGGATAAACGCACGGGAAAAAGAATGTAAAGGACATATATTGGATAAACGATTAGGAATAAGAATTTACACATGATGGATTGGATAAACGGATATATGTAAAAAAATGCACTAGAGACTGATTGGATGAACGCATGGGAAAACATGCAAACAAGATAAATTGGATGAACGCATGGGAAAAAATATGTAAAGGAGATGGATTGGATAAACGATTAGGAATAAGAATGTACACGGGCCGGAATAGATGAACGAATAGGAATAAGAATTAACACGAGATAGATTGAATGAACGAATAAAAATAAGAATGTTCACGACATAGATTGAATGAACGAATAGGAATAAGAATGTTCACGACATAGATTGAATGAACGAATAGGAATAAGAATGGACACGAGATTGATTCGATGAACGCATAGGAATAAGAATGTACTAGATGTCGTTGGATAAACGCACGGGAAAAAGAATGTAAAGGACATATATTGGATAAACGATTAGGAATAAGAATTTACACATGATGGATTGGATAAACGGATATATGTAAAAAAATGCACTAGAGACTGATTGGAAGAACGCATGGGAAAACATGCAAACAAGATGAATTGGATGAACGCATGGGAAAAAATATGTAAAGGAGATGGATTGGATAAACGATTAGGAATAAGAATGTACACGGGCCGGAATAGATGAACGAATAGGAATAAGAATTAACACGAGATAGATTGAATGAACGAATAAAAATAAGGATGTTCACGACATAGATTGAATGAGCGAATAAAAATAAGAATGTTCACGACATAGATTGAATGAACGAATAGGAATAAGAATGTTCACGACATATATTGGATAAACGATTAGGAATAAGAATATACAAGAGTTATATTGTATGAACGAGTAGGAAAAAAAATGTAGATAAGATAGATTGGATGAACACATAGGAATAAGAATGTTTACGAAATAGATAGGATAAACGAATAGGAAAAAGAATGTACACGAGATGGATTGGATAAACGATTAGGAATAAGAATGTACACGGGCCGGAATAGATGAACGAATAGGAATAAGAATTAACACGAGATAGATTGAATGAACGAATAAAAATAAGAATGTTCACGACATAGATTGAATGAACGAATAGGAATAAGAATGTTCACGACATAGATTGAATGAACGAATAGGAATAAGAATGGACACGAGATTGATTCGATGAACGCATAGGAATAAGAATGTACTAGATGTCGTTGGATAAACGCACGGGAAAAAGAATGTAAAGGACATATATTGGATAAACGATTAGGAATAAGAATTTACACATGATGGATTGGATAAACGGATATATGTAAAAAAATGCACTAGAGACTGATTGGATGAACGCATGGGAAAACATGCAAACAAGATGAATTGGATGAACGCATGGGAAAAAATATGTAAAGGAGATGGATTGGATAAACGATTAGGAATAAGAATGTACACGGGCCGGAATAGATGAACGAATAGGAATAAGAATTAACACGAGATAGATTGAATGAACGAATAAAAATAAGAATGTTCACGACATAGATTGAATGAACGAATAGGAATAAGAATGTTCACGACATAGATTGAATGAACGAATAGGAATAAGAATGGACACGAGATTGATTCGATGAACGCATAGGAATAAGAATGTACTAGATGTCGTTGGATAAACGCACGGGAAAAAGAATGTAAAGGACATATATTGGATAAACGATTAGGAATAAGAATTTACACATGATGGATTGGATAAACGCATGCAAAAAAAAACAAAAAAAGAATGTACACAAGATGCATTGGATGAAAGCATAGGAATAAAAAAGAAAACAAGATGGATTAGATAAACGAATAGGAATAAGAATGCACACGAGATGGATTGGATGAACATATAAAAATATGAATGTAGACGAGATAGATTAGATAAACGAATAGGAAAAAGAATGCACACGAGATGGATTCGATAAACGAATTAAAAAAAGAATGGACACGAGATGGAATAGATGAACTCATATAGGAATAAGAATGTACCCAAAATCGATTGGATGAACGCACGCGAAATTGAGATAGAATAGTAACGCACATACCAATAACAATTTACCCAAGATGGGTTCGATAAACGCATAGATGTAAGAATGTACTAGAGATTGATTGGATGAATGCATGGGAAAAAGAATGTACACGAGATGGATTGGATGAATGCTTACGAATAAGAATCTAAGGGAACATACTGCATAAACGCGTAGGAAAAAGATTCCATAAAAGAAAGATTGCATAAACGCATAGAATGAAGAATGGAAACAAGATGGATTAGATGAACGCATAAGAATAAGAATGTACATAAGATGGAATGGATAATCGAATAGGAATAAGTATTTGCAGAAAATAGATTGGATAAACGAAAAGGAATATGAATGTACACGAGATGGATTGGATAAAAGCATAGGAATAAAATGACAAGATATAAATTGGATAAACGAATACGAATAAGAATCTACAAGAGTTATATTGTATGAACGCTTAGGAATAAGGATGTACGTAAGATGGATTGCATGAACGGATATATGTAAAAAAATGCACTAGAGACTGATTGGATGAACGCATGGGAAAAAATGCAAACAAGATGAATTGGATGAACGCATGGGAAAAAGAATGTAAACGAGATGGATTGGATGAAAGCATAGCAATAAAAATTTACACGAGATAGATTGGAAAAACGAAAAGGAATAAGAATGTACACGGGATGGAATAGACGAACGAATATAAATAAGAATGTTCACGACATAGATTGAATGAACGAATAAAAATAAGAATGTTCACGACATAGATTGAATGAACGAATAGGAATAAGAATGTTCACGACATAGATTGAATGAACGAATAGGAATAAGAATGTTCACGACATAGATTGAATGAACGAATAAAAATAAGAATGTTCACGACATAGATTGAATGAACGAATAGGAATAAGAATGTTCACGACATATATTGGATAAAAGATTAGGAATAAGAATATACAAGAGTTATATTGTATGAACGAGTAGGAAAAAGAATGTAGATAAGATAGATTGGATGAACACATAGGAATAAGAATGTTTACGAAATAGATAGGATAAACGAATAGGAAAAAGAATGTACACGAGATGGATTGGATAAACGATTAGGAATAAGAATGTACACGGGCCGGAATAGATGAACGAATAGGAATAAGAATTAACACGAGATAGATTGAATGAACGAATAAAAATAAGAATGTTCACGACATAGATTGAATGAACGAATAGGAATAAGAATGTTCACGACATAGATTGAATGAACGAATAGGAATAAGAATGGACACGAGATTGATTCGATGAACGCATAGGAATAAGAATGTACTAGATGTCGTTGGATAAACGCACGGGAAAAAGAATGTAAAGGACATATATTGGATAAACGATTAGGAATAAGAATTTACACATGATGGATTGGATAAACGGATATATGTAAAAAAATGCACTAGAGACTGATTGGATGAACGCATGGGAAAACATGCAAACAAGATGAATTGGATGAACGCATGGGAAAAAATATGTAAAGGAGATGGATTGGATAAACGATTAGGAATAAGAATGTACACGGGCCGGAATAGATGAACGAATAGGAATAAGAATTAACACGAGATAGATTGAATGAACGAATAAAAATAAGAATGTTCACGACATAGATTGAATGAACGAATAGGAATAAGAATGTTCACGACATAGATTGAATGAACGAATAGGAATAAGAATGGACACGAGATTGATTCGATGAACGCATAGGAATAAGAATGTACTAGATGTCGTTGGATAAACGCACGGGAAAAAGAATGTAAAGGACATATATTGGATAAACGATTAGGAATAAGAATTTACACATGATGGATTGGATAAACGCATGCAAAAAAAAAAAACAAAAAAAGAATGTACACAAGATGCATTGGATGAAAGCATAGGAATAAAAAAGAAAACAAGATGGATTAGATAAACGAATAGGAATAAGAATGCACACGAGATGGATTGGATGAACATATAAAAATATGAATGTAGACGAGATAGATTAGATAAACGAATAGGAAAAAGAATGCACACGAGATGGATTCGATAAACGAATTAAAAAAAGAATGGACACGAGATGGAATAGATGAACTCATATAGGAATAAGAATGTACCCAAAATCGATTGGATGAACGCACGCGAAATTGAGATAGAATAGTAACGCACATACCAATAACAATTTTACCAATAACAATTTACCCAAGATGGGTTCGATAAACGCATGGATGTAAGAATGTACTAGAGATTGATTGGATGAATGCATGGGAAAAAGAATGTACACGAGATGGATTGGATGAATGCTTACGAATAAGAATCTAAGGGAACATACTGCATAAACGCGTAGGAAAAAGATTCCATAAAAGAAAGATTGCATAAACGCATAGAATGAAGAATGGAAACAAGATGGATTAGATGAACGCATAAGAATAAGAATGTACATAAGATGGAATGGATAATCGAATAGGAATAAGTATTTGCAGAAAATAGATTGGATAAACGAAAAGGAATATGAATGTACACGAGATGGATTGGATAAAAGCATAGGAATAAAATGAACAAAATATAAATTGGATAAACGAATACGAATAAGAATCTACAAGAGTTATATTGTATGAACGCTTAGGAATAAGAATGTACATAAGATGGATTCCATGAACGGATATATGTAAAAAAATGCACTAGAGACTGATTGGATGAACGCATGGGAAAAAATGCAAACAAGATGAATTGGATGAACGCATGGGAAAAAGAATATAAACGAGATGGATTGGATGAAAGCATAGCAATAAAAATTTACACGAGATAGATTGGAAAAACGAAAAGGAATAAGAATGTACACGGGATGGAATAGACGAACGAATAGAAATAAGAATGTTCACGACATAGATTGAATGAACGAATAAAAATAAGAATGTTCACGACATAGATTGAATGAACGAATAGGAATAAGAATGTTCACGACATAGATTGAATGAACGAATAAAAATAAGGATGTTCACGACATAGATTGAATGAACGAATAAAAATAAGAATGTTCACGACATAGATTGAATGAACGAATAGGAATAAGAATGTTCACGACATATATTGGATAAACGATTAGGAATAAGAATATACAAGAGTTATATTGTATGAACGAGTAGGGAAAAAAATGTAGATAAGATAGATTGGATGAACACATAGGAATAAGAATGTTTACGAAATAGATAGAATAAACGAATAGGAAAAAGAATGTACACGAGATGGATTGGATAAACGATTAGGAATAAGAATGTACACGGGCCGGAATAGATGAACGAATAGGAATAAGAATTAACACGAGATAGATTGAATGAACGAATAAAAATAAGAATGTTCACGACATAGATTGAATGAACGAATAGGAATAAGAATGTTCACGACATAGATTGAATGAACGAATAGGAATAAGAATGGACACGAGATTGATTCGATGAACGCATAGGAATAAGAATGTACTAGATGTCGTTGGATAAACGCACGGGAAAAAGAATGTAAAGGACATATATTGGATAAACGATTAGGAATAAGAATTTACACATGATGGATTGGATAAACGGATATATGTAAAAAAATGCACTAGAGACTGATTGGATGAACGCATGGGAAAACATACAAACAAGATGAATTGGATGAACGCATGGGAAAAAATATGTAAAGGAGATGGATTGGATAAACGATTAGGAATAAGAATGTACACGGGCCGGAATAGATGAACGAATAGGAATAAGAATTAACACGAGATAGATTGAATGAACGAATAAAAATAAGAATGTTCACGACATAGATTGAATGAACGAATAGGAATAAGAATGTTCACGACATAGATTGAATGAACGAATAGGAATAAGAATGGACACGAGATTGATTCGATGAACGCATAGGAATTAGAATGTACTAGATGTCGTTGGATAAACGCACGGGAAAAAGAATGTAAAGGACATATATTGGATAAACGATTAGGAATAAGAATTTACACATGATGGATTGGATAAACGCATGCAAAAAAAAACAAAAAAAGAATGTACACAAGATGCATTGGATGAAAGCATAGGAATAAAAAAGAAAACAAGATGGATTAGATAAACGAATAGGAATAAGAATGCACACGAGATGGATTGGATGAACATATAAAAATATGAATGTAGACGAGATAGATTAGATAAACGAATAGGAAAAAGAATGCACACGAGATGGATTCGATAAACGAATTAAAAAAAGAATGGACACGAGATGGAATAGATGAACTCATATAGGAATAAGAATGTACCCAAAATCGATTGGATGAACGCACGCGAAATTGAGATAGAATAGTAACGCACATACCAATAACAATTTTACCAATAACAATTTACCCAAGATGGGTTCGATAAACGTATAGATGTAAGAATGTACTAGAGATTGATTGGATGAATGCATGGGAAAAAGAATGTACACGAGATCGATTGGATGAATGCTTACGAATAAGAATCTAAGGGAACATACTGCATAAACGCGTAGGAAAAAGATTCCATAAAAGAAAGATTGCATAAACGCATAGAATGAAGAATGGAAACAAGATGGATTAGATGAACGCATAAGAATAAGAATGTACATAAGATGGAATGGATAATCGAATAGGAATAAGTATTTGCAGAAAATAGATTGGATAAACGAAAAGGAATATGAATGTACACGCGATGGATTGGATAAAAGCATAGGAATAAAATGAACAAAATATAAATTGGATAAACGAATACGAATAAGAATCTACAAGAGTTATATTGTATGAACGCTTAGGAATAAGAATGTACATAAGATGGATTGCATGAACGGATATATGTAAAAAAATGCACTAGAGACTGATTGGATGAACGCATGGGAAAAAATGCAAACAAGATGAATTGGATGAACGCATGGGAAAAAGAATGTAAACGAGATGGATTGGATGAAAGCATAGCAATAAAAATTTACACGAGATAGATTGGAAAAACGAAAAGGAATAAGAATGTACACGGGATGGAATAGACGAACGAATAGAAATAAGAATGTTCACGACATAGATTGAATGAACGAATAAAAATAAGAATGTTCACGACATAGATTGAATGAACGAATAGGAATAAGAATGTTCACGACATAGATTGAATGAACGAATAGGAATAAGAATGTTCACGACATAGATTGAATGAACGAATAAAAATAAGAATGTTCACGACATAGATTGAATGAACGAATAGGAATAAGAATGTTCACGACATATATTGGATAAAAGATTAGGAATAAGAATATACAAGAGTTATATTGTATGAACGAGTAGGAAAAAGAATGTAGATAAGATAGATTGGATGAACACATAGGAATAAGAATGTTTACGAAATAGATAGGATAAACGAATAGGAAAAAGAATGTACACGAGATGGATTGGATAAACGATTAGGAATAAGAATGTTCACGACATAGATTGAATGAACGAATAGGAATAAGAATGTTCACGACATAGATTGAATGAACGAATAGGAATAAGAATGTTCACGACATAGATTGAATGAACGAATAAAAATAAGAATGTTCACGACATAGATTGAATGAACGAATAGGAATAAGAATGTTCACGACATATATTGGATAAAAGATTAGGAATAAGAATATACAAGAGTTATATTGTATGAACGAGTAGGAAAAAGAATGTAGATAAGATAGATTGGATGAACACATAGGAATAAGAATGTTTACGAAATAGATAGGATAAACGAATAGGAAAAAGAATGTACACGAGATGGATTGGATAAACGATTAGGAATAAGAATGTACACGGGCCGGAATAGATGAACGAATAGGAATAAGAATTAACACGAGATAGATTGAATGAACGAATAAAAATAAGAATGTTCACGACATAGATTGAATGAACGAATAGGAATAAGAATGTTCACGACATAGATTGAATGAACGAATAGGAATAAGAATGGACACGAGATTGATTCGATGAACGCATAGGAATAAGAATGTACTAGATGTCGTTGGATAAACGCACGGGAAAAAGAATGTAAAGGACATATATTGGATAAACGATTAGGAATAAGAATTTACACATGATGGATTGGATAAACGGATATATGTAAAAAAATGCACTAGAGACTGATTGGATGAACGCATGGGAAAACATGCAAACAAGATGAATTGGATGAACGCATGGGAAAAAATATGTAAAGGAGATAGATTGGATAAACGATTAGGAATAAGAATGTACACGGGCCGGAATAGATGAACGAATAGGAATAAGAATTAACACGAGATAGATTGAATGAACGAATAAAAATAAGAATGTTCACGACATAGATTGAATGAACGATTAGGAATAAGAATGTTCACGACATAGATTGAATGAACGAATAGGAATAAGAATGGACACGAGATTGATTCGATGAACGCATAGGAATAAGAATGTACTAGATGTCGTTGGATAAACGCACGGGAAAAAGAATGTAAAGGACATATATTGGATAAACGATTAGGAATAAGAATTTACACATGATGGATTGGATAAACGGATATATTTAAAAAAATGCACTAGAGACTGATTGGATGAACGCATGGGAAAACATGCAAACAAGATGAATTGGATGAACGCATGGGAAAAAATATGTAAAGGAGATGGATTGGATAAACGATTAGGAATAAGAATGTACACGGGCCGGAATAGATGAACGAATAGGAATAAGAATTAACACGAGATAGATTGAATGAACGAATAAAAATAAGGATGTTCACGACATAGATTGAATGAACGAATAAAAATAAGAATGTTCACGACATAGATTGAATGAACGAATAGGAATAAGAATGTTCACGACATATATTGGATAAACGATTAGGAATAAGAATATACAAGAGTTATATTGTATGAACGAGTAGGAATAAGAATGTACTAGATGTCGTTGGATAAACGCACGGGAAAAAGAATGTAAAGGACATATATTGGATAAACGATTAGGAATAAGAATTTACACATGATGGATTGGATAAGCGGATATATGTAAAAAAATGCACTAGAGACTGATTGGAAGAACGCATGGGAAAACATGCAAACAAGATGAATTGGATGAACGCATGGGAAAAAATATGTAAAGGAGATGGATTGGATAAACGATTAGGAATAAGAATGTACACGGGCCGGAATAGATGAACGAATAGGAATAAGAATTAACACGAGATAGATTGAATGAACGAATAAAAATAAGGATGTTCACGACATAGATTGAATGAGCGAATAAAAATAAGAATGTTCACGACATAGATTGAATGAACGAATAGGAATAAGAATGTTCACGACATATATTGGATAAACGATTAGGAATAAGAATATACAAGAGTTATATTGTATGAACGAGTAGGAAAAAAAATGTAGATAAGATAGATTGGATGAACACATAGGAATAAGAATGTTTACGAAATAGATAGGATAAACGAATAGGAAAAAGAATGTACACGAGATGGATTGGATAAACGATTAGGAATAAGAATGTACACGGGCCGGAATAGATGAACGAATAGGAATAAGAATTAACACGAGATAGATTGAATGAACGAATAAAAATAAGAATGTTCACGACATAGATTGAATGAACGAATAGGAATAAGAATGTTCACGACATAGATTGAATGAACGAATAGGAATAAGAATGGACACGAGATTGATTCGATGAACGCATAGGAATAAGAATGTACTAGATGTCGTTGGATAAACGCACGGGAAAAAGAATGTAAAGGACATATATTGGATAAACGATTAGGAATAAGAATTTACACATGATGGATTGGATAAACGGATATATGTAAAAAAATGCACTAGAGACTGATTGGATGAACGCATGGGAAAACATGCAAACAAGATGAATTGGATGAACGCATGGGAAAAAATATGTAAAGGAGATGGATTGGATAAACGATTAGGAATAAGAATGTACACGGGCCGGAATAGATGAACGAATAGGAATAAGAATTAACACGAGATAGATTGAATGAACGAATAAAAATAAGAATGTTCACGACATAGATTGAATGAACGAATAGGAATAAGAATGTTCACGACATAGATTGAATGAACGAATAGGAATAAGAATGGACACGAGATTGATTCGATGAACGCATAGGAATAAGAATGTACTAGATGTCGTTGGATAAACGCACGGGAAAAAGAATGTAAAGGACATATATTGGATAAACGATTAGGAATAAGAATTTACACATGATGGATTGGATAAACGCATGCAAAAAAAAACAAAAAAAGAATGTACACAAGATGCATTGGATGAAAGCATAGGAATAAAAAAGAAAACAAGATGGATTAGATAAACGAATAGGAATAAGAATGCACACGAGATGGATTGGATGAACATATAAAAATATGAATGTAGACGAGATAGATTAGATAAACGAATAGGAAAAAGAATGCACACGAGATGGATTCGATAAACGAATTAAAAAAAGAATGGACACGAGATGGAATAGATGAACTCATATAGGAATAAGAATGTACCCAAAATCGATTGGATGAACGCACGCGAAATTGAGATAGAATAGTAACGCACATACCAATAACAATTTTACCAATAACAATTTACCCAAGATGGGTTCGATAAACGCATGGATGTAAGAATGTACTAGAGATTGATTGGATGAATGCATGGGAAAAAGAATGTACACGAGATGGATTGGATGAATGCTTACGAATAAGAATCTAAGGGAACATACTGCATAAACGCGTAGGAAAAAGATTCCATAAAAGAAAGATTGCATAAACGCATAGAATGAAGAATGGAAACAAGATGGATTAGATGAACGCATAAGAATAAGAATGTACATAAGATGGAATGGATAATCGAATAGGAATAAGTATTTGCAGAAAATAGATTGGATAAACGAAAAGGAATATGAATGTACACGAGATGGATTGGATAAAAGCATAGGAATAAAATGAACAAAATATAAATTGGATAAACGAATACGAATAAGAATCTACAAGAGTTATATTGTATGAACGCTTAGGAATAAGAATGTACATAAGATGGATTCCATGAACGGATATATGTAAAAAAATGCACTAGAGACTGATTGGATGAACGCATGGGAAAAAATGCAAACAAGATGAATTGGATGAACGCATGGGAAAAAGAATATAAACGAGATGGATTGGATGAAAGCATAGCAATAAAAATTTACACGAGATAGATTGGAAAAACGAAAAGGAATAAGAATGTACACGGGATGGAATAGACGAACGAATAGAAATAAGAATGTTCACGACATAGATTGAATGAACGAATAAAAATAAGAATGTTCACGACATAGATTGAATGAACGAATAGGAATAAGAATGTTCACGACATAGATTGAATGAACGAATAAAAATAAGGATGTTCACGACATAGATTGAATGAACGAATAAAAATAAGAATGTTCACGACATAGATTGAATGAACGAATAGGAATAAGAATGTTCACGACATATATTGGATAAACGATTAGGAATAAGAATATACAAGAGTTATATTGTATGAACGAGTAGGAAAAAAAATGTAGATAAGATAGATTGGATGAACACATAGGAATAAGAATGTTTACGAAATAGATAGAATAAACGAATAGGAAAAAGAATGTACACGAGATGGATTGGATAAACGATTAGGAATAAGAATGTACACGGGCCGGAATAGATGAACGAATAGGAATAAGAATTAACACGAGATAGATTGAATGAACGAATAAAAATAAGAATGTTCACGACATAGATTGAATGAACGAATAGGAATAAGAATGTTCACGACATAGATTGAATGAACGAATAGGAATAAGAATGGACACGAGATTGATTCGATGAACGCATAGGAATAAGAATGTACTAGATGTCGTTGGATAAACGCACGGGAAAAAGAATGTAAAGGACATATATTGGATAAACGATTAGGAATAAGAATTTACACATGATGGATTGGATAAACGGATATATGTAAAAAAATGCACTAGAGACTGATTGGATGAACGCATGGGAAAACATACAAACAAGATGAATTGGATGAACGCATGGGAAAAAATATGTAAAGGAGATGGATTGGATAAACGATTAGGAATAAGAATGTACACGGGCCGGAATAGATGAACGAATAGGAATAAGAATTAACACGAGATAGATTGAATGAACGAATAAAAATAAGAATGTTCACGACATAGATTGAATGAACGAATAGGAATAAGAATGTTCACGACATAGATTGAATGAACGAATAGGAATAAGAATGGACACGAGATTGATTCGATGAACGCATAGGAATTAGAATGTACTAGATGTCGTTGGATAAACGCACGGGAAAAAGAATGTAAAGGACATATATTGGATAAACGATTAGGAATAAGAATTTACACATGATGGATTGGATAAACGCATGCAAAAAAAAACAAAAAAAGAATGTACACAAGATGCATTGGATGAAAGCATAGGAATAAAAAAGAAAACAAGATGGATTAGATAAACGAATAGGAATAAGAATGCACACGAGATGGATTGGATGAACATATAAAAATATGAATGTAGACGAGATAGATTAGATAAACGAATAGGAAAAAGAATGCACACGAGATGGATTCGATAAACGAATTAAAAAAAGAATGGACACGAGATGGAATAGATGAACTCATATAGGAATAAGAATGTACCCAAAATCGATTGGATGAACGCACGCGAAATTGAGATAGAATAGTAACGCACATACCAATAACAATTTTACCAATAACAATTTACCCAAGATGGGTTCGATAAACGTATAGATGTAAGAATGTACTAGAGATTGATTGGATGAATGCATGGGAAAAAGAATGTACACGAGATCGATTGGATGAATGCTTACGAATAAGAATCTAAGGGAACATACTGCATAAACGCGTAGGAAAAAGATTCCATAAAAGAAAGATTGCATAAACGCATAGAATGAAGAATGGAAACAAGATGGATTAGATGAACGCATAAGAATAAGAATGTACATAAGATGGAATGGATAATCGAATAGGAATAAGTATTTGCAGAAAATAGATTGGATAAACGAAAAGGAATATGAATGTACACGCGATGGATTGGATAAAAGCATAGGAATAAAATGAACAAAATATAAATTGGATAAACGAATACGAATAAGAATCTACAAGAGTTATATTGTATGAACGCTTAGGAATAAGAATGTACATAAGATGGATTGCATGAACGGATATATGTAAAAAAATGCACTAGAGACTGATTGGATGAACGCATGGGAAAAAATGCAAACAAGATGAATTGGATGAACGCATGGGAAAAAGAATGTAAACGAGATGGATTGGATGAAAGCATAGCAATAAAAATTTACACGAGATAGATTGGAAAAACGAAAAGGAATAAGAATGTACACGGGATGGAATAGACGAACGAATAGAAATAAGAATGTTCACGACATAGATTGAATGAACGAATAAAAATAAGAATGTTCACGACATAGATTGAATGAACGAATAGGAATAAGAATGTTCACGACATAGATTGAATGAACGAATAGGAATAAGAATGTTCACGACATAGATTGAATGAACGAATAAAAATAAGAATGTTCACGACATAGATTGAATGAACGAATAGGAATAAGAATGTTCACGACATATATTGGATAAAAGATTAGGAATAAGAATATACAAGAGTTATATTGTATGAACGAGTAGGAAAAAGAATGTAGATAAGATAGATTGGATGAACACATAGGAATAAGAATGTTTACGAAATAGATAGGATAAACGAATAGGAAAAAGAATGTTCACGACATAGATTGAATGAACGAATAGGAATAAGAATGTTCACGACATAGATTGAATGAACGAATAGGAATAAGAATGTTCACGACATAGATTGAATGAACGAATAAAAATAAGAATGTTCACGACATAGATTGAATGAACGAATAGGAATAAGAATGTTCACGACATATATTGGATAAAAGATTAGGAATAAGAATATACAAGAGTTATATTGTATGAACGAGTAGGAAAAAGAATGTAGATAAGATAGATTGGATGAACACATAGGAATAAGAATGTTTACGAAATAGATAGGATAAACGAATAGGAAAAAGAATGTACACGAGATGGATTGGATAAACGATTAGGAATAAGAATGTACACGGGCCGGAATAGATGAACGAATAGGAATAAGAATTAACACGAGATAGATTGAATGAACGAATAAAAATAAGAATGTTCACGACATAGATTGAATGAACGAATAGGAATAAGAATGTTCACGACATAGATTGAATGAACGAATAGGAATAAGAATGGACACGAGATTGATTCGATGAACGCATAGGAATAAGAATGTACTAGTTGTCGTTGGATAAACGCACGGGAAAAAGAATGTAAAGGACATATATTGGATAAACGATTAGGAATAAGAATTTACACATGATGGATTGGATAAACGGATATATGTAAAAAAATGCACTAGAGACTGATTGGAAGAACGCATGGGAAAACATGCAAACAAGATGAATTGGATGAACGCATGGGAAAAAATATGTAAAGGAGATGGATTGGATAAACGATTAGGAATAAGAATGTACACGGGCCGGAATAGATGAACGAATAGGAATAAGAATTAACACGAGATAGATTGAATGAACGAATAAAAATAAGGATGTTCACGACATAGATTGAATGAGCGAATAAAAATAAGAATGTTCACGACATAGATTGAATGAACGAATAGGAATAAGAATGTTCACGACATATATTGGATAAACGATTAGGAATAAGAATATACAAGAGTTATATTGTATGAACGAGTAGGAAAAAAAATGTAGATAAGATAGATTGGATGAACACATAGGAATAAGAATGTTTACGAAATAGATAGGATAAACGAATAGGAAAAAGAATGTACACGAGATGGATTGGATAAACGATTAGGAATAAGAATGTACACGGGCCGGAATAGATGAACGAATAGGAATAAGAATTAACACGAGATAGATTGAATGAACGAATAAAAATAAGAATGTTCACGACATAGATTGAATGAACGAATAGGAATAAGAATGTTCACGACATAGATTGAATGAACGAATAGGAATAAGAATGGACACGAGATTGATTCGATGAACGCATAGGAATAAGAATGTACTAGATGTCGTTGGATAAACGCACGGGAAAAAGAATGTAAAGGACATATATTGGATAAACGATTAGGAATAAGAATTTACACATGATGGATTGGATAAACGGATATATGTAAAAAAATGCACTAGAGACTGATTGGATGAACGCATGGGAAAACATGCAAACAAGATGAATTGGATGAACGCATGGGAAAAAATATGTAAAGGAGATGGATTGGATAAACGATTAGGAATAAGAATGTACACGGGCCGGAATAGATGAACGAATAGGAATAAGAATTAACACGAGATAGATTGAATGAACGAATAAAAATAAGAATGTTCACGACATAGATTGAATGAACGAATAGGAATAAGAATGTTCACGACATAGATTGAATGAACGAATAGGAATAAGAATGGACACGAGATTGATTCGATGAACGCATAGGAATAAGAATGTACTAGATGTCGTTGGATAAACGCACGGGAAAAAGAATGTAAAGGACATATATTGGATAAACGATTAGGAATAAGAATTTACACATGATGGATTGGATAAACGCATGCAAAAAAAAACAAAAAAAGAATGTACACAAGATGCATTGGATGAAAGCATAGGAATAAAAAAGAAAACAAGATGGATTAGATAAACGAATAGGAATAAGAATGCACACGAGATGGATTGGATGAACATATAAAAATATGAATGTAGACGAGATAGATTAGATAAACGAATAGGAAAAAGAATGCACACGAGATGGATTCGATAAACGAATTAAAAAAAGAATGGACACGAGATGGAATAGATGAACTCATATAGGAATAAGAATGTACCCAAAATCGATTGGATGAACGCACGCGAAATTGAGATAGAATAGTAACGCACATACCAATAACAATTTACCCAAGATGGGTTCGATAAACGCATAGATGTAAGAATGTACTAGAGATTGATTGGATGAATGCATGGGAAAAAGAATGTACACGAGATGGATTGGATGAATGCTTACGAATAAGAATCTAAGGGAACATACTGCATAAACGCGTAGGAAAAAGATTCCATAAAAGAAAGATTGCATAAACACATAGAATGAAGAATGGAAACAAGATGGATTAGATGAACGCATAAGAATAAGAATGTACATAAGATGGAATGGATAATCGAATAGGAATAAGTATTTGCAGAAAATAGATTGGATAAACGAAAAGGAATATGAATGTACACGAGATGGATTGGATAAAAGCATAGGAATAAAATGACAAAATATAAATTGGATAAACGAATACGAATAAGAATCTACAAGAGTTATATTGTATGAACGCTTAGAAATAAGAATGTACATAAGATGGATTGCATGAACGGATATATGTAAAAAAATGCACTAGAGACTGATTGGATGAACGCATGGGAAAAAATGCAAACAAGATGAATTGGATGAACGCATGGGAAAAAGAATGTAAACGAGATGGATTGGATGAAAGCATAGCAATAAAAATTTACACGAGATAGATTGGAAAAACGAAAAGGAATAAGAATGTACACGGGATGGAATAGACGAACGAATAGAAATAAGAATGTTCACGACATAGATTGAATGAACGAATAAAAATAAGAATGTTCACGACATAGATTGAATGAACGAATAGGAATAAGAATGTTCACGACATAGATTGAATGAACGAATAGGAATAAGAATGTTCACGACATAGATTGAATGAACGAATAAAAATAAGAATGTTCACGACATAGATTGAATGAACGAATAGGAATAAGAATGTTCACGACATATATTGGATAAAAGATTAGGAATAAGAATATACAAGAGTTATATTGTATGAACGAGTAGGAAAAAGAATGTAGATAAGATAGATTGGATGAACACATAGGAATAAGAATGTTTACGAAATAGATAGGATAAACGAATAGGAAAAAGAATGTACACGAGATGGATTGGATAAACGATTAGGAATAAGAATGTACACGGGCCGGAATAGATGAACGAATAGGAATAAGAATTAACACGAGATAGATTGAATGAACGAATAAAAATAAGAATGTTCACGACATAGATTGAATGAACGAATAGGAATAAGAATGTTCACGACATAGATTGAATGAACGAATAGGAATAAGAATGGACACGAGATTGATTCGATGAACGCATAGGAATAAGAATGTACTAGATGTCGTTGGATAAACGCACGGGAAAAAGAATGTAAAGGACATATATTGGATAAACGATTAGGAATAAGAATTTACACATGATGGATTGGATAAACGGATATATGTAAAAAAATGCACTAGAGACTGATTGGATGAACGCATGGGAAAACATGCAAACAAGATGAATTGGATGAACGCATGGGAAAAAATATGTAAAGGAGATGGATTGGATAAACGATTAGGAATAAGAATGTACACGGGCCGGAATAGATGAACGAATAGGAATAAGAATTAACACGAGATAGATTGAATGAACGAATAAAAATAAGAATGTTCACGACATAGATTGAATGAACGAATAGGAATAAGAATGTTCACGACATAGATTGAATGAACGAATAGGAATAAGAATGGACACGAGATTGATTCGATGAACGCATAGGAATAAGAATGTACTAGATGTCGTTGGATAAACGCACGGGAAAAAGAATGTAAAGGACATATATTGGATAAACGATTAGGAATAAGAATTTACACATGATGGATTGGATAAACGGATATATGTAAAAAAAATCCACTAGAGACTGATTGGATGAACGCATGGGAAAACATGCAAACAAGATGAATTGGATGAACGCATGGGAAAAAATATGTAAAGGAGATGGATTGGATAAACGATTAGGAATAAGAATGTACACGGGCCGGAATAGATGAACGAATAGGAATAAGAATTAACACGAGATAGATTGAATGAACGAATAAAAATAAGAATGTTCACGACATAGATTGAATTAACGAATAGGAATAAGAATGTTCACGACATAGATTGAATGAACGAATAAAAATAAGAATGTTCACGACATAGATTGAATGAACGAATAGGAATAAGAATGTTCACGACATAGATTAAATGAACGAATAGGAATAAGAATGTTCACGACATAGATTGAATGAACGAATAAAAATAAGAATGTTCACGACATAGATTGAATGAACGAATAGGAATAAGAATGTTCACGACATATATTGGATAAAAGATTAGGAATAAGAATATACAAGAGTTATATTGTATGAACGAGTAGGAAAAAGAATGTAGATAAGATAGATTGGATGAACACATAGGAATAAGAATGTTTACGAAATAGATAGGATAAACGAATAGGAAAAAGAATGTACACGAGATGGATTGGATAAACGATTAGGAATAAGAATGTTCACGACATAGATTGAATGAACGAATAGGAATAAGAATGTTCACGACATAGATTGAATGAACGAATAGGAATAAGAATGTTCACGACATAGATTGAATGAACGAATAAAAATAAGAATGTTCACGACATAGATTGAATGAACGAATAGGAATAAGAATGTTCACTACATATATTGGATAAAAGATTAGGAATAAGAATATACAAGAGTTATATTGTATGAACGAGTAGGAAAAAGAATGTAGATAAGATAGATTGGATGAACACATAGGAATAAGAATGTTTACGAAATAGATAGGATAAACGAATAGGAAAAAGAATGTACACGAGATGGATTGGATAAACGATTAGGAATAAGAATGTACACGGGCCGGAATAGATGAACGAATAGGAATAAGAATTAACACGAGATAGATTGAATGAACGAATAAAAATAAGAATGTTCACGACATAGATTGAATGAACGAATAGGAATAAGAATGTTCACGACATAGATTGAATGAACGAATAGGAATAAGAATGGACACGAGATTGATTCGATGAACGCATAGGAATAAGAATGTACTAGATGTCGTTGGATAAACGCACGGGAAAAAGAATGTAAAGGACATATATTGGATAAACGATTAGGAATAAGAATTTACACATGATGGATTGGATAAACGGATATATGTAAAAAAATGCACTAGAGACTGATTGGATGAACGCATGGGAAAACATGCAAACAAGATAAATTGGATGAACGCATGGGAAAAAATATGTAAAGGAGATGGATTGGATAAACGATTAGGAATAAGAATGTACACGGGCCGGAATAGATGAACGAATAGGAATAAGAATTAACACGAGATAGATTGAATGAACGAATAAAAATAAGAATGTTCACGACATAGATTGAATGAACGAATAGGAATAAGAATGTTCACGACATAGATTGAATGAACGAATAGGAATAAGAATGGACACGAGATTGATTCGATGAACGCATAGGAATAAGAATGTACTAGATGTCGTTGGATAAACGCACGGGAAAAAGAATGTAAAGGACATATATTGGATAAACGATTAGGAATAAGAATTTACACATGATGGATTGGATAAACGGATATATGTAAAAAAATGCACTAGAGACTGATTGGAAGAACGCATGGGAAAACATGCAAACAAGATGAATTGGATGAACGCATGGGAAAAAATATGTAAAGGAGATGGATTGGATAAACGATTAGGAATAAGAATGTACACGGGCCGGAATAGATGAACGAATAGGAATAAGAATTAACACGAGATAGATTGAATGAACGAATAAAAATAAGGATGTTCACGACATAGATTGAATGAGCGAATAAAAATAAGAATGTTCACGACATAGATTGAATGAACGAATAGGAATAAGAATGTTCACGACATATATTGGATAAACGATTAGGAATAAGAATATACAAGAGTTATATTGTATGAACGAGTAGGAAAAAGAATGTAGATAAGATAGATTGGATGAACACATAGGAATAAGAATGTTTACGAAATAGATAGGATAAACGAATAGGAAAAAGAATGTACACGAGATGGATTGGATAAACGATTAGGAATAAGAATGTACACGGGCCGGAATAGATGAACGAATAGGAATAAGAATTAACACGAGATAGATTGAATGAACGAATAAAAATCAGAATGTTCACGACATAGATTGAATGAACGAATAGGAATAAGAATGTTCACGACATAGATTGAATGAACGAATAGGAATAAGAATGGACACGAGATTGATTCGATGAACGCATAGGAATAAGAATGTACTAGATGTCGTTGGATAAACGCACGGGAAAAAGAATGTAAAGGACAACTATTGGATAAACGATTAGGAATAAGAATTTACACATGATGGATTGGATAAACGGATATATGTAAAAAAATGCACTAGAGACTGATTGGATGAACGCATGGGAAAACATGCAAACAAGATGAATTGGATGAACGCATGGGAAAAAATATGTAAAGGAGATGGATTGGATAAACGATTAGGAATAAGAATGTACACGGGCCAGAATAGATGAACGAATAGGAATAAGAATTAACACGAGATAGATTGAATGAACGAATAAAAATAAGAATGTTCACGACATAGATTGAATGACCGAATAGGAATAAGAATGTTCACGACATAGATTGAATGAACGAATAGGAATAAGAATGTTCACGACATATATTGGATAAACGATTAGGAATATGAATATACAAGAGTTATATTGTATGAACGAGTAGGGGAAAAAATGTAGATAAGATAGATTGGATGAACGCATAGGAATAAGAATGTACTAGATGTCGTTAGATAAACGCACGGGAAAAAGAATGTAAAGGACATATATTGGATAAACGATTAGGAATAAGAATTTACACATGATGGATTGGATAAACGGATATATGTAAAAAAAATGCACTAGAGACTGATTGGATGAACGCATGGGAAAACATGCAAACAAGATGAATTGGATGAACGCATGGGAAAAAATATATAAAGGAGATGGATCGGATAAACGATTAGGAATAAGAATGTTCACGACATAGATTGAATGAACGAATAGGAATAAGAATGTTCACGACATAGATTGAATGAACGAATAGGAATAAGAATGTTCACGACATAGATTGAATGAACGAATAGGAATAAGAATGTTCACGACATAGATTGAATGAACGAATAGGAATAAGAATGTTCACGACATAGATTGAATGAACGAATAAAAATAAGAATGTTCACGACATAGATTGAATGAACGAATAGGAATAAGAATGTTCACGACATATATTGGATAAACGATTAGGAATAAGAATGTTTACGAAATAGATAGGATAAACGAATAGGAAAAAGAATGTACACGAGATGGATTGGATAAACGATTAGGAATAAGAATGTACACGGGGCGGAATAGATGAACGAATAGGAATAAGAATTAACACGAGATAGATTGAATGAACGAATAAAAATAAGAATGTTCACGACATAGATTGAATGAACGAATAGGAATAAGAATGTTCACGACATAGATTGAATGAACGAATAGGAATAAGAATGGACACGAGATTGATTCGATGAACGCATAGGAATAAGAATGTACTAGATGTCGTTGGATAAACGCACGGGAAAAAGAATGTAAAGGACATATATTGGATAAACGATTAGGAATAAGAATTTACACATGATGGATTGGATAAATGCATGCAAAAAAAAAAACAAAAAAAGAATGTACACAAGATGAATTGGATGAAAGCATAGGAATAAAAAAGAAAACAAGATGGATTAGATAAACGAATAGGAATAAGAATGCAGACGAGATGGATTGGATGAACATATAAAAATATGAATGTAGACGAGATAGATTAGATAAACGAATAGGAAAAAGAATGCACACGAGATGGATTCGATAAACGAATTAAAAAAAGAATGGACACGAGATGGAATAGATGAACTCATATAGGAATAAGAATGTACCCAAAATCGATTGGATGAACGCACGCGAAATTGAGATAGAATAGTAACGCACATACCAATAACAATTTTACCAATAACAATTTACCCAAGATGGGTTCGATAAACGCATAGATGTAAGAATGTACTAGAGATTGATTGGATGAATGCATGGGAAAAAGAATGTACACGAGATGGATTGGATGAATGCTTACGAATAAGAATCTAAGGGAACATACTGCATAAACGCGTAGGAAAAAGATTCCATAAAAGAAAGATTGCATAAACGCATAGAATGAAGAATGGAAACAAGATGGATTAGATGAACGCATAAGAATAAGAATGTACATAAGATGGAATGGATAATCGAATAGGAATAAGTATTTGCAGAAAATAGATTGGATAAACGAAAAGGAATATGAATGTACACGAGATGGATTGGATAAAAGCATAGGAATAAAATGAACAAAATATAAATTGAATAAACGAATACGAATAAGAATCTACAAGAGTTATATTGTATGAACGCTTAGAAATAAGAATGTACATAAGATGGATTGCATGAACGGATATATGTAAAAAAATGCACTAGAGACTGATTGGATGAACGCATGGGAAAAAATGCAAACAAGATGAATTGGATGAACGCATGGGAAAAAGAATGTAAACGAGATGGATTGGATGAAAGCATAGCAATAAAAATTTACACGAGATAGATTGGAAAAACGAAAAGGAATAAGAATGTACACGGGATGGAATAGACGAACGAATAGAAATAAGAATGTTCACGACATAGATTGAATGAACGAATAAAAATAAGAATGTTCACGACATAGATTGAATGAACGAATAGGAATAAGAATGTTCACGACATAGATTGAATGAACGAATAGGAATAAGAATGTTCACGACATAGATTGAATGAACGAATAAAAATAAGAATGTTCACGACATAGATTGAATGAACGAATAGGAATAAGAATGTTCACGACATATATTGGATAAACGATTAGGAATAAGAATATACAAGAGTTATATTGTATGAACGAGTAGGAAAAAGAATGTAGATAAGATAGATTGGATGAACACATAGGAATAAGAATGTTTACGAAATAGATAGGATAAACGAATAGGAAAAAGAATGTACACGAGATGGATTGGATAAACGATTAGGAATAAGAATGTACACGGGCCGGAATAGATGAACGAATAGGAATAAGAATTAACACGAGATAGATTGAATGAACGAATAAAAATAAGAATGTTCACGACATAGATTGAATGAACGAATAGGAATAAGAATGTTCACGACATAAATTGAATGAACGAATAGGAATAAGAATGGACACGAGATTGATTCGATGAACGCATAGGAATAAGAATGTACTAGATGTCGTTGGATAAACGCACGGGAAAAAGAATGTAAAGGACATATATTGGATAAACGATTAGGAATAAGAATTTACACATGATGGATTGGATAAACGGATATATGTAAAAAAATGCACTAGAGACTGATTGGATGAACGCATGGGAAAACATGCAAACAAGATGAATTGGATGAACGCATGGGAAAAAATATGTAAAGGAGATGGATTGGATAAACGATTAGGAATAAGAATGTACACGGGCCGGAATAGATGAACGAATAGGAATAAGAATTAACACGAGATAGATTGAATGAACGAATAAAAATAAGAATGTTCACGACATAGATTGAATGAACGAATAGGAATAAGAATGTTCACGACATAGATTGAATGAACGAATAGGAATAAGAATGGACACGAGATTGATTCGATGAACGCATAGGAATAAGAATGTACTAGATGTCGTTGGATAAACGCATGGGAAAAAGAATGTAAAGGACATATATTGGATAAACGATTAGGAATAAGAATTTACACATGATGGATTGGATAAACGGATATATGTAAAAAAATGCACTAGAGACTGATTGGATGAACGCATGGGAAAACATGCAAACAAGATGAATTGGATGAACGCATGGGAAAAAATATGTAAAGGAGATGGATCGGATAAACGATTAGGAATAAGAATGTACACGGGCCGGAATAGATGAACGAATAGGAATAAGAATTAACACGAGATAGATTGAATGAACGAATAAAAATAAGAATGTTCACGACATAGATTGAATGAACGAATAGGAATAAGAATGTTCACGACATAGATTGAATGAACGAATAGGAATAAGAATGTTCACGACATATATTGGATAAACGATTAGGAATAAGAATATACAAGAGTTATATTGTATGAACGAGTAGGGGGAAAAATGTAGATAAGATAGATTGGATGAACACATAGGAATAAGAATGTTTACGAAATAGATAGGATAAACGAATAGGAAAAAGAATGTACACGAGATGGATTGGATAAACGATTAGGAATAAGAATGTACACGGGCCGGAATAGATGAACGAATAGGAATAAGAATTAACACGAAATAGATTGAATGAACGAATAAAAATAAGAATGTTCACGACATAGATTGAATGAAGGAATAGGAATAAGAATGTTCACGACATAGATTGAATGAACGAATAGGAATAAGAATGGACACGAGATTGATTCGATGAACGCATAGGAATAAGAATGTACTAGATGTCGTTGGATAAACGCACGGGAAAAAGAATGTAAAGGACATATATTGGATAAACGATTAGGAATAAGAATTTACACATGATGGATTGGATAAACGGATATATGTAAAAAAATGCACTAGAGACTGATTGGATGAACGCATGGGAAAACATGCAAACAAGATGAATTGGATGAACGCATGGGAAAAAATATGTAAAGGAGATGGATTGGATAAACGATTAGGAATAAGAATGTACACGGGCCGGAATAGATGAACGAATAGGAATAAGAATTAACACGAGATAGATTGAATGAACGAATAAAAATAAGAATGTTCACGACATAGATTGAATGAACGAATAGGAATAAGAATGTTCACGACATAGATTGAATGAACGAATAGGAATAAGAATGGACACGAGATTGATTCGATGAACGCATAGGAATAAGAATGTACTAGATGTCGTTGGATAAACGCACGGGAAAAAGAATGTAAAGGACATATATTGGATAAACGATTAGGAATAAGAATTTACACATGATGGATTGGATAAACGCATGCAAAAAAAAAAACAAAAAAAGAATGTACACAAGATGCATTGGATGAAAGCATAGGAATAAAAAAGAAAACAAGATGGATTAGATAAACGAATAGGAATAAGAATGCACACGAGATGGTTTGGATGAACATATAAAAATATGAATGTAGACGAGATAGATTAGATAAACGAATAGGAAAAAGAATGCACACGAGATGGATTCGATAAACGAATTAAAAAAAGAATGGACACGAGATGGAATAGATGAACTCATATAGGAATAAGAATGTACCCAAAATCGATTGGATGAACGCACGCGAAATTGAGATAGAATAGTAACGCACATACCAATAACAATTTTACCAATAACAATTTACCCAAGATGGGTTCGATAAACGCATAGATGTAAGAATGTACTAGAGATTGATTGGATGAATGCATGGGAAAAAGAATGTACACGAGATGGATTGGATGAATGCTTACGAATAAGAATCTAAGGGAACATACTGCATAAACGCGTAGGAAAAAGATTCCATAAAAGAAAGATTGCATAAACGCATAGAATGAAGAATGGAAACAAGATGGATTAGATGAACGCATAAGAATAAGAATGTACATAAGATGGAATGGATAATCGAATAGGAATAAGTATTTGCAGAAAATAGATTGGATAAACGAAAAGGAATATGAATGTACACGAGATGGATTGGATAAAAGCATAGGAATAAAATGAACAAAATATAAATTGGATAAACGAATACGAATAAGAATCTACAAGAGTTATATTGTATGAACGCTTAGAAATAAGAATGTACATAAGATGGATTGCATGAACGGATATATGTAAAAAAATGCACTAGAGACTGATTGGATGAACGCATGGGAAAAAATGCAAACAAGATGAATTGGATGAACGCATGGGAAAAAGAATGTAAACGAGATGGATTGGATGAAAGCATAGCAATAAAAATTTACACGAGATAGATTGGAAAAACGAAAAGGAATAAGAATGTACACGGGATGGAATAGACGAACGAATAGAAATAAGAATGTTCACGACATAGATTGAATGAACGAATAAAAATAAGAATGTTCACGACATAGATTGAATGAACGAATAGGAATAAGAATGTTCACGACATAGATTGAATGAACGAATAGGAATAAGAATGTTCACGACATAGATTGAATGAACGAATAAAAATAAGAATGTTCACGACATAGATTGAATGAACGAATAGGAATAAGAATGTTCACGACATATATTGGATAAACGATTAGGAATAAGAATATACAAGAGTTATATTGTATGAACGAGTAGGAAAAAGAATGTAGATAAGATAGATTGGATGAACACATAGGAATAAGAATGTTTACGAAATAGATTGAATGAACGAATAGGAATAAGAATGGACACGAGATTGATTCGATGAACGCATAGGAATAAGAATGTACTAGATGTCGTTGGATAAACGCACGGGAAAAAGAATGTAAAGGACATATATTGGATAAACGATTAGGAATAAGAATTTACACATGATGGATTGGATAAATGCATGCAAAAAAAAAAAACAAAAAAAGAATGTACACAAGATGAATTGGATGAAAGCATAGGAATAAAAAAGAAAACAAGATGGATTAGATAAACGAATAGGAATAAGAATGCAGACGAGATGGATTGGATGAACATATAAAAATATGAATGTAGACGAGATAGATTAGATAAACGAATAGGAAAAAGAATGCACACGAGATGGATTCGATAAACGAATTAAAAAAAGAATGGACACGAGATGGAATAGATGAACTCATATAGGAATAAGAATGTACCCAAAATCGATTGGATGAACGCACGCGAAATTGAGATAGAATAGTAACGCACATACCAATAACAATTTTACCAATAACAATTTACCCAAGATGGGTTCGATAAACGCATAGATGTAAGAATGTACTAGAGATTGATTGGATGAATGCATGGGAAAAAGAATGTACACGAGATGGATTGGATGAATGCTTACGAATAAGAATCTAAGGGAACATACTGCATAAACGCGTAGGAAAAAGATTCCATAAAAGAAAGATTGCATAAACGCATAGAATGAAGAATGGAAACAAGATGGATTAGATGAACGCATAAGAATAAGAATGTACATAAGATGGAATGGATAATCGAATAGGAATAAGTATTTGCAGAAAATAGATTGGATAAACGAAAAGGAATATGAATGTACACGAGATGGATTGGATAAAAGCATAGGAATAAAATGAACAAAATATAAATTGAATAAACGAATACGAATAAGAATCTACAAGAGTTATATTGTATGAACGCTTAGAAATAAGAATGTACATAAGATGGATTGCATGAACGGATATATGTAAAAAAATGCACTAGAGACTGATTGGATGAACGCATGGGAAAAAATGCAAACAAGATGAATTGGATGAACGCATGGGAAAAAGAATGTAAACGAGATGGATTGGATGAAAGCATAGCAATAAAAATTTACACGAGATAGATTGGAAAAACGAAAAGGAATAAGAATGTACACGGGATGGAATAGACGAACGAATAGAAATAAGAATGTTCACGACATAGATTGAATGAACGAATAAAAATAAGAATGTTCACGACATAGATTGAATGAACGAATAGGAATAAGAATGTTCACGACATAGATTGAATGAACGAATAGGAATAAGAATGTTCACGACATAGATTGAATGAACGAATAAAAATAAGAATGTTCACGACATAGATTGAATGAACGAATAGGAATAAGAATGTTCACGACATATATTGGATAAACGATTAGGAATAAGAATATACAAGAGTTATATTGTATGAACGAGTAGGAAAAAGAATGTAGATAAGATAGATTGGATGAACACATAGGAATAAGAATGTTTACGAAATAGATAGGATAAACGAATAGGAAAAAAGAATGTACACGAGATGGATTGGATAAACGATTAGGAATAAGAATGTACACGGGCCGGAATAGATGAACGAATAGGAATAAGAATTAACACGAGATAGATTGAATGAACGAATAAAAATAAGAATGTTCACGACATAGATTGAATGAACGAATAGGAATAAGAATGTTCACGACATAGATTGAATGAACGAATAGGAATAAGAATGGACACGAGATTGATTCGATGAACGCATAGGAATAAGAATGTACTAGATGTCGTTGGATAAACGCACGGGAAAAAGAATGTAAAGGACATATATTGGATAAACGATTAGGAATAAGAATTTACACATGATGGATTGGATAAACGGATATATGTAAAAAAATGCACTAGAGACTGATTGGATGAACGCATGGGAAAACATGCAAACAAGATGAATTGGATGAACGCATGGGAAAAAATATGTAAAGGAGATGGATTGGATAAACGATTAGGAATAAGAATGTACACGGGCCGGAATAGATGAACGAATAGGAATAAGAATTAACACGAGATAGATTGAATGAACGAATAAAAATAAGAATGTTCACGACATAGATTGAATGAACGAATAGGAATAAGAATGTTCACGACATAGATTGAATGAACGAATAGGAATAAGAATGGACACGAGATTGATTCGATGAACGCATAGGAATAAGAATGTACTAGATGTCGTTGGATAAACGCATGGGAAAAAGAATGTAAAGGACATATATTGGATAAACGATTAGGAATAAGAATTTACACATGATGGATTGGATAAACGGATATATGTAAAAAAATGCACTAGAGACTGATTGGATGAACGCATGGGAAAACATGCAAACAAGATGAATTGGATGAACGCATGGGAAAAAATATGTAAAGGAGATGGATCGGATAAACGATTAGGAATAAGAATGTACACGGGCCGGAATAGATGAACGAATAGGAATAAGAATTAACACGAGATAGATTGAATGAACGAATAAAAATAAGAATGTTCACGACATAGATTGAATGAACGA
This sequence comes from Anthopleura sola, assembly GCA_023349425.1. Lineage (NCBI taxonomy): Eukaryota > Metazoa > Cnidaria > Anthozoa > Actiniaria > Actiniidae > Anthopleura > Anthopleura sola. Next base: position 252,728 of record JALHLI010000047.1, on the reverse strand, counting down.
ATAGGAATAAGAATGTTCACGACATAGATTGAATGAACGAATAGGAATAAGAATGTTCACGACATATATTGGATAAACGATTAGGAATAAGAATATACAAGAGTTATATTGTATGAACGAGTAGGAAAAAGAATGTAGATAAGATAGATTGGATGAACACATAGGAATAAGAATGTTTACGAAATAGATAGGATAAACGAATAGGAAAAAGAATGTACACGAGATGGATTGGATAAACGATTAGGAATAAGAATGTACTCGGGCCGGAATAGATGAACGAATAGGAATAAGAATTAACACGAAATAGATTGAATGAACGAATAAAAATAAGAATGTTCACGACATAGATTGAATGAACGAATAGGAATAAGAATGTTCACGACATAGATTGAATGAACGAATAGGAATAAGAATGGACACGAGATTGATTCGATGAACGCATAGGAATAAGAATGTACTAGATGTCGTTGGATAAACGCACGGGAAAAAGAATGTAAAGGACATATATTGGATAAACGATTAGGAATAAGAATTTACACATGATGGATTGGATAAACGGATATATGTAAAAAAATGCACTAGAGACTGATTGGATGAACGCATGGGAAAACATGCAAACAAGATGAATTGGATGAACGCATGGGAAAAAATATGTAAAGGAGATGGATTGGATAAACGATTAGGAATAAGAATGTACACGGGCCGGAATAGATGAACGAATAGGAATAAGAATTAACACGAGATAGATTGAATGAACGAATAAAAATAAGAATGTTCACGACATAGATTGAATGAACGAATAGGAATAAGAATGTTCACGACATAGATTGAATGAACGAATAGGAATAAGAATGGACACGAGATTGATTCGATGAACGCATAGGAATAAGAATGTACTAGATGTCGTTGGATAAACGCACGGGAAAAAGAATGTAAAGGACATATATTGGATAAACGATTAGGAATAAGAATTTACACATGATGGATTGGATAAACGCATGCAAAAAAAAAAACAAAAAAAGAATGTACACAAGATGCATTGGATGAAAGCATAGGAATAAAAAAGAAAACAAGATGGATTAGATAAACGAATAGGAATAAGAATGCACACGAGATGGTTTGGATGAACATATAAAAATATGAATGTAGACGAGATAGATTAGATAAACGAACAGGAAAAAGAATGCACACGAGATGGATTCGATAAACGAATTAAAAAAAGAATGGACACGAGATGGAATAGATGAACTCATATAGGAATAAGAATGTACCCAAAATCGATTGGATGAACGCACGCGAAATTGAGATAGAATAGTAACGCACATACCAATAACAATTTTACCAATAACAATTTACCCAAGATGGGTTCGATAAACGCATAGATGTAAGAATGTACTAGAGATTGATTGGATGAATGCATGGGAAAAAGAATGTACACGAGATGGATTGGATGAATGCTTACGAATAAGAATCTAAGGGAACATACTGCATAAACGCGTAGGAAAAAGATTCCATAAAAGAAAGATTGCATAAACGCATAGAATGAAGAATGGAAACAAGATGGGTTAGATGAACGCATAAGAATAAGAATGTACATAAGATGGAATGGATAATCGAATAGGAATAAGTATTTGCAGAAAATAGATTGGATAAACGAAAAGGAATATGAATGTACACGAGATGGATTGGATAAAAGCATAGGAATAAAATGAACAAAATATAAATTGGATAAACGAATACGAATAAGAATCTACAAGAGTTATATTGTATGAACGCTTAGAAATAAGAATGTACATAAGATGGATTGCATGAACGGATATATGTAAAAAAATGCACTAGAGACTGATTGGATGAACGCATGGGAAAAAATGCAAACAAGATGAATTGGATGAACGCATGGGAAAAAGAATGTAAACGAGATGGATTGGATGAAAGCATAGCAATAAAAATTTACACGAGATAGATTGGAAAAACGAAAAGGAATAAGAATGTACACGGGATGGAATAGACGAACGAATAGAAATAAGAATGTTCACGACATAGATTGAATGAACGAATAAAAATAAGAATGTTCACGACATAGATTGAATGAACGAATAGGAATAAGAATGTTCACGACATAGATTGAATGAACGAATAGGAATAAGAATGTTCACGACATAGATTGAATGAACGAATAAAAATAAGAATGTTCACGACATAGATTGAATGAACGAATAGGAATAAGAATGTTCACGACATATATTGGATAAACGATTAGGAATAAGAATATACAAGAGTTATATTGTATGAACGAGTAGGAAAAAGAATGTAGATAAGATAGATTGGATGAACACATAGGAATAAGAATGTTTACGAAATAGATAGGATAAACGAATAGGAAAAAAGAATGTACACGAGATGGATTGGATAAACGATTAGGAATAAGAATGTACACGGGCCGGAATAGATGAACGAATAGGAATAAGAATTAACACGAGATAGATTGAATGAACGAATAAAAATAAGAATGTTCACGACATAGATTGAATGAAGGAATAGGAATAAGAATGTTCACGACATAGATTGAATGAACGAATAGGAATAAGAATGGACACGAGATTGATTCGATGAACGCATAGGAATAAGAATGTACTAGATGTCGTTGGATAAACGCACGGGAAAAAGAATGTAAAGGACATATATTGGATAAACGATTAGGAATAAGAATTTACACATGATGGATTGGATAAACGGATATATGTAAAAAAATGCACTAGAGACTGATTGGATGAACGCATGGGAAAACATGCAAACAAGATGAATTGGATGAACGCATGGGAAAAAATATGTAAAGGAGATGGATCGGATAAACGATTAGGAATAAGAATGTACACGGGCCGGAATAGATGAACGAATAGGAATAAGAATTAACACGAGATAGATTGAATGAACGAATAAAAATAAGAATGTTCACGACATAGATTGAATTAACGAATAGGAATAAGAATGTTCACGACATAGATTGAATGAACGAATAGGAATAAGAATGGACACGAGATTGATTCGATGAACGCATAGGAATAAGAATGTACTAGATGTCGTTGGATAAACGCACGGGAAAAAGAATGTAAAGGACATATATTGGATAAACGATTAGGAATAAGAATTTACACATGATGGATTGGATAAACGCATGCAAAAAAAAAAACAAAAAACGAATGTACACAAGATGCATTGGATGAAAGCATAGGAATAAAAAAGAAAACAAGATGGATTAGATAAACGAATAGGAATAAGAATGCACACGAGATGGTTTGGATGAACATATAAAAATATGAATGTAGACGAGATAGATTAGATAAACGAATAGGAAAAAGAATGCACACGAGATGGATTCGATAAACGAATTAAAAAAAGAATGGACACGAGATGGAATAGATGAACTCATATAGGAATAAGAATGTACCCAAAATCGATTGGATGAACGCACGCGAAATTGAGATAGAATAGTAACGCACATACCAATAACAATTTTACCAATAACAATTTACCCAAGATGGGTTCGATAAACGCATAGATGTAAGAATGTACTAGAGATTGATTGGATGAATGCATGGGAAAAAGAATGTACACGAGATGGATTGGATGAATGCTTACGAATAAGAATCTAAGGGAACATGCTGGATAAACGCGTAGGAAAAAGATTCCATAAAAGAAAGATTGCATAAACGCATAGAATGAAGAATGGAAACAAGATGGATTAGGTGAACGCATAAGAATAAGAATGTACATAAGATGGAATGGATAATCGAATAGGAATAAGTATTTGCAGAAAATAGATTGGATAAACGAAAAGGAATATGAATGTACACGAGATGGATTGGATAAAAGCATAGGAATAAAATGAACAAAATATAAATTGGATAAACGAATACGAATAAGAATCTACAAGAGTTATATTGTATGAACGCTTAGAAATAAGAATGTACATAAGATGGATTGCATGAACGGATATATGTAAAAAAATGCACTAGAGACTGATTGGATGAACGCATGGGAAAAAATGCAAACAAGATGAATTGGATGAACGCATGGGAAAAAGAATGTAAACGAGATGGATTGGATGAAAGCATAGCAATAAAAATTTACACGAGATAGATTGGAAAAACGAAAAGGAATAAGAATGTACACGGGATGGAATAGACGAACGAATAGAAATAAGAATGTTCACGACATAGATTGAATGAACGAATAGGAATAAGAATGTTCACGACATAGATTGAATGAACGAATAGGAATAAGAATGTTCACGACATAGATTGAATGAACGAATAAAAATAAGAATGTTCACGACATAGATTGAATGAACGAATAGGAATAAGAATGTTCACGACATAGATTGAATGAACGAATAGGAATAACAATGTTCACGACATAGATTGAATGAACGAATAAAAATAAGAATGTTCACGACATAGATTGAATGAACGAATAGGAATAAGAATGTTCACGACATATATTGGATAAACGATTAGGAATAAGAATATACAAGAGTTATATTGTATGAACGAGTAGGAAAAAGAATGTAGATCAGATAGATTGGATGAACACATAGGAATAAGAATGTTTACGAAATAGATAGGATAAACGAATAGGAAAAAGAATGTACACGAGATGGATTGGATAAACGATTAGGAATAAGAATGTACACGGGCCGGAATAGATGAACGAATAGGAATAAGAATTAACACGAGATAGATTGAATGAACGAATAAAAATAAGAATGTTCACGACATAGATTAGATAAACGAATAGGAATAAGAATGTTCACGACATAGATTGAATGAACGAATAGGAATAAGAATGGACACGAGATTGATTCGATGAACGCATAGGAATAAGAATGTACTAGATGTCGTTGGATAAACGCACGGGAAAAAGAATGTAAAGGACAACTATTGGATAAACGATTAGGAATAAGAATTTACACATGATGGATTGGATAAACGGATATATGTAAAAAAATGCACTAGAGACTGATTGGATGAACGCATGGGAAAACATGCAAACAAGATGAATTGGATGAACGCATGGGAAAAAATATGTAAAGGAGATGGATTGGATAAACGATTAGGAATAAGAATGTACACGGGCCGGAATAGATGAACGAATAGGAATAAGAATGTACACGAGATAGATTGAATGAACGAATAAAAATAAGAATGTTCACGACATAGATTGAATGAAGGAATAGGAATAAGAATGTTCACGACATAGATTGAATGAACGAATAGGAATAAGAATGGACACGAGATTGATTCGATGAACGCATAGGAATAAGAATGTACTAGATGTCGTTGGATAAACGCACGGGAAAAAGAATGTAAAGGACATATATTGGATAAACGATTAGGAATAAGAATTTACACATGATGGATTGGATAAACGGATATATGTAAAAAAATGCACTAGAGACTGATTGGATGAACGCATGGGAAAACATGCAAACAAGATGAATTGGATGAACGCATGGGAAAAAATATGTAAAGGAGATGGATCGGATAAACGATTAGGAATAAGAATGTACACGGGCCGGAATAGATGAACGAATAGGAATAAGAATTAACACGAGATAGATTGAATGAACGAATAAAAATAAGAATGTTCACGACATAGATTGAATGAACGAATAGGAATAAGAAAGTTCACGACATAGATTGAATGAACGAATAGGAATAAGAATGTTCACGAAATATATTGGATAAACGATTAGGAATAAGAATATACAAGAGTTATATTGTATGAACGAGTAGGGGAAAAAATGTAGATAAGATAGATTGGATGAACACATAGGAATAAGAATGTTTACGAAATAGATAGGATAAACGAATAGGAAAAAGAATGTACACGCGATGGATTGGATAAACGATTAGGAATAAGAATGTACACGGGCCGGAATAGATGAACGAATAGGAATAAGAATTAACACGAGATAGATTGAATGAACGAATAAAAATAAGAATGTTCACGACATAGATTGAATGAAGGAATAGGAATAAGAATGTTCACGACATAGATTGAATGAACGAATAGGAATAAGAATGGACACGAGATTGATTCGATGAACGCATAGGAATAAGAATGTACTAGATGTCGTTGGATAAACGCACGGGAAAAAGAATGTAAAGGACATATATTGGATAAACGATTAGGAATAAGAATTTACACATGATGGATTGGATAAACGGATATATGTAAAAAAATGCACTAGAGACTGATTGGATGAACGCATGGGAAAACATGCAAACAAGATGAATTGGATGAACGCATGGGAAAAAATATGTAAAGGAGATGGATTGGATAAACGATTAGGAATAAGAATGTACACGGGCCGGAATAGATGAACGAATAGGAATAAGAATTAACACGAGATAGATTGAATGAACGAATAAAAATAAGAATGTTCACGACATAGATTGAATGAACGAATAGGAATAAGAATGTTCACGACATAGATTGAATGAACGAATAGGAATAAGAATGGTCACGAGATTGATTCGATGAACGCATAGGAATAAGAATGTACTAGATGTCGTTGGATAAACGCACGAGAAAAAGAATGTAAAGGACATATATTGGATAAAGGATTAGGAATAAGAATTTACACATGATGGATTGGATAAACGCATGCAAAAAAAAAACAAAAAAAGAATGTACACAAGATGCATTGGATGAAAGCATAGGAATAAAAAAGAAAACAAGATGGATTAGATAAACGAATAGGAATAAGAATGCACACGAGATGGATTGGATGAACATATAAAAATATGAATGTAGACGAGATAGATTAGATAAACGAATAGGAAAAAGAATGCACACGAGATGGATTCGATAAACGAATTAAAAAAAGAATGGACACGAGATGGAATAGATGAACTCATATAGGAATAAGAATGTACCCAAAATCGATTGGATGAACGCACGCGAAATTGAGATAGAATAGTAACGCACATACCAATAACAATTTTACCAATAACAATTTACCCAAGATGGGTTCGATAAACGCATGGATGTAAGAATGTACTAGAGATTGATTGGATGAATGCATGGGAAAAAGAATGTACACGAGATGGATTGGATGAATGCTTACGAATAAGAATCTAAGGGAACATACTGCATAAACGCGTAGGAAAAAGATTCCATAAAAGAAAGATTGCATAAACGCATAGAATGAAGAATGGAAACAAGATGGATTAGATGAACGCATAAGAATAAGAATGTACATAAGATGGAATGGATAATCGAATAGGAATAAGTATTTGCAGAAAATAGATTGGATAAACGAAAAGGAATATGAATGTACACGAGATGGATTGGATAAAAGCATAGGAATAAAATGACAAAATATAAGTTGGATAAACGAATACGAATAAGAATCTACAAGAGTTATATTGTATGAACGCTTAGGAATAAGAATGTACATAAGATGGATTGCATGAACGGATATATGTAAAAAAATGCACTAGAGACTGATTGGATGAACGCATGGGAAAAAATGCAAACAAGATGAATTGGATGAACGCATGGGAAAAAGAATGTAAACGAGATGGATTGGATGAAAGCATAGCAATAAAAATTTACACGAGATAGATTGGAAAAACGAAAAGGAATAAGAATGTACGCGGGATGGAATAGACGAACGAATAGAAATAAGAATGTTCACGACATAGATTGAATGAACGAATAAAAATAAGAATGTTCACGACATAGATTGAATGAACGAATAGGAATAAGAATGTTCACGACATAGATTGAATGAACGAATAGGAATAAGAATGTTCACGACATAGATTGAATGAACGAATAAAAATAAGAATGTTCACGACATAGATTGAATGAACAAATAGGAATAAGAATGTTCACGACATATATTGGATAAACGATTAGGAATAAGAATATACAAGAGTTATATTGTATGAACGAGTAGGAAAAAGAATGTAGATAAGATAGATTGGATGAACACATAGGAATAAGAATGTTTACGAAATAGATAGGATAAACGAATAGGAAAAAGAATGTACACGAGATGGATTGGATAAACGATTAGGAATAAGAATGTACACGGGCCGGAATAGATGAACGAATAGGAATAAGAATTAACACGAGATAGATTGAATGAACGAATAAAAATAAGAATGTTCACGACATAGATTGAATGAAGGAATAGGAATAAGAATGTTCACGACATAGATTGAATGAACGAATAGGAATAAGAATGGACACGAGATTGATTCGATGAACGCATAGGAATAAGAATGTACTAGATGTCGTTGGATAAACGCACGGGAAAAAGAATGTAAAGGACATATATTGGATAAACGATTAGGAATAAGAATTTACACATGATGGATTGGATAAATGCATGCAAAAAAAAAAACAAAAAAAGAATGTACACAAGATGAATTGGATGAAAGCATAGGAATAAAAAAGAAAACAAGATGGATTAGATAAACGAATAGGAATAAGAATGCAGACGAGATGGATTGGATGAACATATAAAAATATGAATGTAGACGAGATAGATTAGATAAACGAATAGGAAAAAGAATGCACACGAGATGGATTCGATAAACGAATTAAAAAAAGAATGGACACGAGATGGAATAGATGAACTCATATAGGAATAAGAATGTACCCAAAATCGATTGGATGAACGCACGCGAAATTGAGATAGAATAGTAACGCACATACCAATAACAATTTTACCAATAACAATTTACCCAAGATGGGTTCGATAAACGCATAGATGTAAGAATGTACTAGAGATTGATTGGATGAATGCATGGGAAAAAGAATGTACACGAGATGGATTGGATGAATGCTTACGAATAAGAATCTAAGGGAACATACTGCATAAACGCGTAGGAAAAAGATTCCATAAAAGAAAGATTGCATAAACGCATAGAATGAAGAATGGAAACAAGATGGATTAGATGAACGCATAAGAATAAGAATGTACATAAGATGGAATGGATAATCGAATAGGAATAAGTATTTGCAGAAAATAGATTGGATAAACGAAAAGGAATATGAATGTACACGAGATGGATTGGATAAAAGCATAGGAATAAAATGAACAAAATATAAATTGAATAAACGAATACGAATAAGAATCTACAAGAGTTATATTGTATGAACGCTTAGAAATAAGAATGTACATAAGATGGATTGCATGAACGGATATATGTAAAAAAATGCACTAGAGACTGATTGGATGAACGCATGGGAAAAAATGCAAACAAGATGAATTGGATGAACGCATGGGAAAAAGAATGTAAACGAGATGGATTGGATGAAAGCATAGCAATAAAAATTTACACGAGATAGATTGGAAAAACGAAAAGGAATAAGAATGTACACGGGATGGAATAGACGAACGAATAGAAATAAGAATGTTCACGACATAGATTGAATGAACGAATAAAAATAAGAATGTTCACGACATAGATTGAATGAACGAATAGGAATAAGAATGTTCACGACATAGATTGAATGAACGAATAGGAATAAGAATGTTCACGACATAGATTGAATGAACGAATAAAAATAAGAATGTTCACGACATAGATTGAATGAACGAATAGGAATAAGAATGTTCACGACATATATTGGATAAACGATTAGGAATAAGAATATACAAGAGTTATATTGTATGAACGAGTAGGAAAAAGAATGTAGATAAGATAGATTGGATGAACACATAGGAATAAGAATGTTTACGAAATAGATAGGATAAACGAATAGGAAAAAGAATGTACACGAGATGGATTGGATAAACGATTAGGAATAAGAATGTACACGGGCCGGAATAGATGAACGAATAGGAATAAGAATTAACACGAGATAGATTGAATGAACGAATAAAAATAAGAATGTTCACGACATAGATTGAATGAACGAATAGGAATAAGAATGTTCACGACATAAATTGAATGAACGAATAGGAATAAGAATGGACACGAGATTGATTCGATGAACGCATAGGAATAAGAATGTACTAGATGTCGTTGGATAAACGCACGGGAAAAAGAATGTAAAGGACATATATTGGATAAACGATTAGGAATAAGAATTTACACATGATGGATTGGATAAACGGATATATGTAAAAAAATGCACTAGAGACTGATTGGATGAACGCATGGGAAAACATGCAAACAAGATGAATTGGATGAACGCATGGGAAAAAATATGTAAAGGAGATGGATTGGATAAACGATTAGGAATAAGAATGTACACGGGCCGGAATAGATGAACGAATAGGAATAAGAATTAACACGAGATAGATTGAATGAACGAATAAAAATAAGAATGTTCACGACATAGATTGAATGAACGAATAGGAATAAGAATGTTCACGACATAGATTGAATGAACGAATAGGAATAAGAATGGACACGAGATTGATTCGATGAACGCATAGGAATAAGAATGTACTAGATGTCGTTGGATAAACGCATGGGAAAAAGAATGTAAAGGACATATATTGGATAAACGATTAGGAATAAGAATTTACACATGATGGATTGGATAAACGGATATATGTAAAAAAATGCACTAGAGACTGATTGGATGAACGCATGGGAAAACATGCAAACAAGATGAATTGGATGAACGCATGGGAAAAAATATGTAAAGGAGATGGATCGGATAAACGATTAGGAATAAGAATGTACACGGGCCGGAATAGATGAACGAATAGGAATAAGAATTAACACGAGATAGATTGAATGAACGAATAAAAATAAGAATGTTCACGACATAGATTGAATGAACGAATAGGAATAAGAATGTTCACGACATAGATTGAATGAACGAATAGGAATAAGAATGTTCACGACATATATTGGATAAACGATTAGGAATAAGAATATACAAGAGTTATATTGTATGAACGAGTAGGGGGAAAAATGTAGATAAGATAGATTGGATGAACACATAGGAATAAGAATGTTTACGAAATAGATAGGATAAACGAATAGGAAAAAGAATGTACACGAGATGGATTGGATAAACGATTAGGAATAAGAATGTACACGGGCCGGAATAGATGAACGAATAGGAATAAGAATTAACACGAAATAGATTGAATGAACGAATAAAAATAAGAATGTTCACGACATAGATTGAATGAAGGAATAGGAATAAGAATGTTCACGACATAGATTGAATGAACGAATAGGAATAAGAATGGACACGAGATTGATTCGATGAACGCATAGGAATAAGAATGTACTAGATGTCGTTGGATAAACGCACGGGAAAAAGAATGTAAAGGACATATATTGGATAAACGATTAGGAATAAGAATTTACACATGATGGATTGGATAAACGGATATATGTAAAAAAATGCACTAGAGACTGATTGGATGAACGCATGGGAAAACATGCAAACAAGATGAATTGGATGAACGCATGGGAAAAAATATGTAAAGGAGATGGATTGGATAAACGATTAGGAATAAGAATGTACACGGGCCGGAATAGATGAACGAATAGGAATAAGAATTAACACGAGATAGATTGAATGAACGAATAAAAATAAGAATGTTCACGACATAGATTGAATGAACGAATAGGAATAAGAATGTTCACGACATAGATTGAATGAACGAATAGGAATAAGAATGGACACGAGATTGATTCGATGAACGCATAGGAATAAGAATGTACTAGATGTCGTTGGATAAACGCACGGGAAAAAGAATGTAAAGGACATATATTGGATAAACGATTAGGAATAAGAATTTACACATGATGGATTGGATAAACGCATGCAAAAAAAAAAACAAAAAAAGAATGTACACAAGATGCATTGGATGAAAGCATAGGAATAAAAAAGAAAACAAGATGGATTAGATAAACGAATAGGAATAAGAATGCACACGAGATGGTTTGGATGAACATATAAAAATATGAATGTAGACGAGATAGATTAGATAAACGAACAGGAAAAAGAATGCACACGAGATGGATTCGATAAACGAATTAAAAAAAGAATGGACACGAGATGGAATAGATGAACTCATATAGGAATAAGAATGTACCCAAAATCGATTGGATGAACGCACGCGAAATTGAGATAGAATAGTAACGCACATACCAATAACAATTTTACCAATAACAATTTACCCAAGATGGGTTCGATAAACGCATAGATGTAAGAATGTACTAGAGATTGATTGGATGAATGCATGGGAAAAAGAATGTACACGAGATGGATTGGATGAATGCTTACGAATAAGAATCTAAGGGAACATACTGCATAAACGCGTAGGAAAAAGATTCCATAAAAGAAAGATTGCATAAACGCATAGAATGAAGAATGGAAACAAGATGGATTAGATGAACGCATAAGAATAAGAATGTACATAAGATGGAATGGATAATCGAATAGGAATAAGTATTTGCAGAAAATAGATTGGATAAACGAAAAGGAATATGAATGTACACGAGATGGATTGGATAAAAGCATAGGAATAAAATGAACAAAATATAAATTGGATAAACGAATACGAATAAGAATCTACAAGAGTTATATTGTATGAACGCTTAGAAATAAGAATGTACATAAGATGGATTGCATGAACGGATATATGTAAAAAAATGCACTAGAGACTGATTGGATGAACGCATGGGAAAAAATGCAAACAAGATGAATTGGATGAACGCATGGGAAAAAGAATGTAAACGAGATGGATTGGATGAAAGCATAGCAATAAAAATTTACACGAGATAGATTGGAAAAACGAAAAGGAATAAGAATGTACACGGGATGGAATAGACGAACGAATAGAAATAAGAATGTTCACGACATAGATTGAATGAACGAATAAAAATAAGAATGTTCACGACATAGATTGAATGAACGAATAGGAATAAGAATGTTCACGACATAGATTGAATGAACGAATAGGAATAAGAATGTTCACGACATAGATTGAATGAACGAATAAAAATAAGAATGTTCACGACATAGATTGAATGAACGAATAGGAATAAGAATGTTCACGACATATATTGGATAAACGATTAGGAATAAGAATATACAAGAGTTATATTGTATGAACGAGTAGGAAAAAGAATGTAGATAAGATAGATTGGATGAACACATAGGAATAAGAATGTTTACGAAATAGATAGGATAAACGAATAGGAAAAAAGAATGTACACGAGATGGATTGGATAAACGATTAGGAATAAGAATGTACACGGGCCGGAATAGATGAACGAATAGGAATAAGAATTAACACGAGATAGATTGAATGAACGAATAAAAATAAGAATGTTCACGACATAGATTGAATGAAGGAATAGGAATAAGAATGTTCACGACATAGATTGAATGAACGAATAGGAATAAGAATGGACACGAGATTGATTCGATGAACGCATAGGAATAAGAATGTACTAGATGTCGTTGGATAAACGCACGGGAAAAAGAATGTAAAGGACATATATTGGATAAACGATTAGGAATAAGAATTTACACATGATGGATTGGATAAACGGATATATGTAAAAAAATGCACTAGAGACTGATTGGATGAACGCATGGGAAAACATGCAAACAAGATGAATTGGATGAACGCATGGGAAAAAATATGTAAAGGAGATGGATCGGATAAACGATTAGGAATAAGAATGTACACGGGCCGGAATAGATGAACGAATAGGAATAAGAATTAACACGAGATAGATTGAATGAACGAATAAAAATAAGAATGTTCACGACATAGATTGAATTAACGAATAGGAATAAGAATGTTCACGACATAGATTGAATGAACGAATAGGAATAAGAATGGACACGAGATTGATTCGATGAACGCATAGGAATAAGAATGTACTAGATGTCGTTGGATAAACGCACGGGAAAAAGAATGTAAAGGACATATATTGGATAAACGATTAGGAATAAGAATTTACACATGATGGATTGGATAAACGCATGCAAAAAAAAACAAAAAAAGAATGTACACAAGATGCATTGGATGAAAGCATAGGAATAAAAAAGAAAACAAGATGGATTAGATAAACGAATAGGAATAAGAATGCACACGAGATGGTTTGGATGAACATATAAAAATATGAATGTAGACGAGATAGATTAGATAAACGAATAGGAAAAAGAATGCACACGAGATGGATTCGATAAACGAATTAAAAAAAGAATGGACACGAGATGGAATAGATGAACTCATATAGGAATAAGAATGTACCCAAAATCGATTGGATGAACGCACGCGAAATTGAGATAGAATAGTAACGCACATACCAATAACAATTTTACCAATAACAATTTACCCAAGATGGGTTCGATAAACGCATAGATGTAAGAATGTACTAGAGATTGATTGGATGAATGCATGGGAAAAAGAATGTACACGAGATGGATTGGATGAATGCTTACGAATAAGAATCTAAGGGAACATGCTGGATAAACGCGTAGGAAAAAGATTCCATAAAAGAAAGATTGCATAAACGCATAGAATGAAGAATGGAAACAAGATGGATTAGGTGAACGCATAAGAATAAGAATGTACATAAGATGGAATGGATAATCGAATAGGAATAAGTATTTGCAGAAAATAGATTGGATAAACGAAAAGGAATATGAATGTACACGAGATGGATTGGATAAAAGCATAGGAATAAAATGAACAAAATATAAATTGGATAAACGAATACGAATAAGAATCTACAAGAGTTATATTGTATGAACGCTTAGAAATAAGAATGTACATAAGATGGATTGCATGAACGGATATATGTAAAAAAATGCACTAGAGACTGATTGGATGAACGCATGGGAAAAAATGCAAACAAGATGAATTGGATGAACGCATGGGAAAAAGAATGTAAACGAGATGGATTGGATGAAAGCATAGCAATAAAAATTTACACGAGATAGATTGGAAAAACGAAAAGGAATAAGAATGTACACGGGATGGAATAGACGAACGAATAGAAATAAGAATGTTCACGACATAGATTGAATGAACGAATAGGAATAAGAATGTTCACGACATAGATTGAATGAACGAATAGGAATAAGAATGTTCACGACATAGATTGAATGAACGAATAAAAATAAGAATGTTCACGACATAGATTGAATGAACGAATAGGAATAAGAATGTTCACGACATAGATTGAATGAACGAATAGGAATAACAATGTTCACGACATAGATTGAATGAACGAATAAAAATAAGAATGTTCACGACATAGATTGAATGAACGAATAGGAATAAGAATGTTCACGACATATATTGGATAAACGATTAGGAATAAGAATATACAAGAGTTATATTGTATGAACGAGTAGGAAAAAGAATGTAGATCAGATAGATTGGATGAACACATAGGAATAAGAATGTTTACGAAATAGATAGGATAAACGAATAGGAAAAAGAATGTACACGAGATGGATTGGATAAACGATTAGGAATAAGAATGTACACGGGCCGGAATAGATGAACGAATAGGAATAAGAATTAACACGAGATAGATTGAATGAACGAATAAAAATAAGAATGTTCACGACATAGATTAGATAAACGAATAGGAATAAGAATGTTCACGACATAGATTGAATGAACGAATAGGAATAAGAATGGACACGAGATTGATTCGATGAACGCATAGGAATAAGAATGTACTAGATGTCGTTGGATAAACGCACGGGAAAAAGAATGTAAAGGACAACTATTGGATAAACGATTAGGAATAAGAATTTACACATGATGGATTGGATAAACGGATATATGTAAAAAAATGCACTAGAGACTGATTGGATGAACGCATGGGAAAACATGCAAACAAGATGAATTGGATGAACGCATGGGAAAAAATATGTAAAGGCGATGGATTGGATAAACGATTAGGAATAAGAATGTACACGGGCCGGAATAGATGAACGAATAGGAATAAGAATGTACACGAGATAGATTGAATGAACGAATAAAAATAAGAATGTTCACGACATAGATTGAATGAAGGAATAGGAATAAGAATGTTCACGACATAGATTGAATGAACGAATAGGAATAAGAATGGACACGAGATTGATTCGATGAACGCATAGGAATAAGAATGTACTAGATGTCGTTGGATAAACGCACGGGAAAAAGAATGTAAAGGACATATATTGGATAAACGATTAGGAATAAGAATTTACACATGATGGATTGGATAAACGGATATATGTAAAAAAATGCACTAGAGACTGATTGGATGAACGCATGGGAAAACATGCAAACAAGATGAATTGGATGAACGCATGGGAAAAAATATGTAAAGGAGATGGATCGGATAAACGATTAGGAATAAGAATGTACACGGGCCGGAATAGATGAACGAATAGGAATAAGAATTAACACGAGATAGATTGAATGAACGAATAAAAATAAGAATGTTCACGACATAGATTGAATGAACGAATAGGAATAAGAAAGTTCACGACATAGATTGAATGAACGAATAGGAATAAGAATGTTCACGAAATATATTGGATAAACGATTAGGAATAAGAATATACAAGAGTTATATTGTATGAACGAGTAGGGGAAAAAATGTAGATAAGATAGATTGGATGAACACATAGGAATAAGAATGTTTACGAAATAGATAGGATAAACGAATAGGAAAAAGAATGTACACGCGATGGATTGGATAAACGATTAGGAATAAGAATGTACACGGGCCGGAATAGATGAACGAATAGGAATAAGAATTAACACGAGATAGATTGAATGAACGAATAAAAATAAGAATGTTCACGACATAGATTGAATGAAGGAATAGGAATAAGAATGTTCACGACATAGATTGAATGAACGAATAGGAATAAGAATGGACACGAGATTGATTCGATGAACGCATAGGAATAAGAATGTACTAGATGTCGTTGGATAAACGCACGGGAAAAAGAATGTAAAGGACATATATTGGATAAACGATTAGGAATAAGAATTTACACATGATGGATTGGATAAACGGATATATGTAAAAAAATGCACTAGAGACTGATTGGATGAACGCATGGGAAAACATGCAAACAAGATGAATTGGATGAACGCATGGGAAAAAATATGTAAAGGAGATGGATTGGATAAACGATTAGGAATAAGAATGTACACGGGCCGGAATAGATGAACGAATAGGAATAAGAATTAACACGAGATAGATTGAATGAACGAATAAAAATAAGAATGTTCACGACATAGATTGAATGAACGAATAGGAATAAGAATGTTCACGACATAGATTGAATGAACGAATAGGAATAAGAATGGTCACGAGATTGATTCGATGAACGCATAGGAATAAGAATGTACTAGATGTCGTTGGATAAACGCACGAGAAAAAGAATGTAAAGGACATATATTGGATAAAGGATTAGGAATAAGAATTTACACATGATGGATTGGATAAACGCATGCAAAAAAAAAACAAAAAAAGAATGTACACAAGATGCATTGGATGAAAGCATAGGAATAAAAAAGAAAACAAGATGGATTAGATAAACGAATAGGAATAAGAATGCACACGAGATGGATTGGATGAACATATAAAAATATGAATGTAGACGAGATAGATTAGATAAACGAATAGGAAAAAGAATGCACACGAGATGGATTCGATAAACGAATTAAAAAAAGAATGGACACGAGATGGAATAGATGAACTCATATAGGAATAAGAATGTACCCAAAATCGATTGGATGAACGCACGCGAAATTGAGATAGAATAGTAACGCACATACCAATAACAATTTTACCAATAACAATTTACCCAAGATGGGTTCGATAAACGCATGGATGTAAGAATGTACTAGAGATTGATTGGATGAATGCATGGGAAAAAGAATGTACACGAGATGGATTGGATGAATGCTTACGAATAAGAATCTAAGGGAACATACTGGATAAACGCGTAGGAAAAAGATTCCATAAAAGAAAGATTGCATAAACGCATAGAATGAAGAATGGAAACAAGATGGATTAGATGAACGCATAAGAATAAGAATGTACATAAGATGGAATGGATAATCGAATAGGAATAAGTATTTGCAGAAAATAGATTGGATAAACGAAAAGGAATATGAATGTACACGAGATGGATTGGATAAAAGCATAGGAATAAAATGAACAAAATATAAGTTGGATAAACGAATACGAATAAGAATCTACAAGAGTTATATTGTATGAACGCTTAGGAATAAGAATGTACATAAGATGGATTGCATGAACGGATATATGTAAAAAAATGCACTAGAGACTGATTGGATGAACGCATGGGAAAAAATGCAAACAAGATGAATTGGATGAACGCATGGGAAAAAGAATGTAAACGAGATGGATTGGATGAAAGCATAGCAATAAAAATTTACACGAGATAGATTGGAAAAACGAAAAGGAATAAGAATGTACACGGGATGGAATAGACGAACGAATAGAAATAAGAATGTTCACGACATAGATTGAATGAACGAATAAAAATAAGAATGTTCACGACATAGATTGAATGAACGAATAGGAATAAGAATGGACACGAGATTGATTCGATGAACGCATAGGAATAAGAATGTACTAGATGTCGTTGGATAAACGCACGGGAAAAAGAATGTAAAGGACATATATTGGATAAACGATTAGGAATAAGAATTTACACATGATGGATTGGATAAACGGATATATGTAAAAAAATGCACTAGAGACTGATTGGATGAACGCATGGGAAAACATGCAAACAAGATGAATTGGATGAACGCATGGGAAAAAATATGTAAAGGAGATGGATCGGATAAACGATTAGGAATAAGAATGTACACGGGCCGGAATAGATGAACGAATAGGAATAAGAATTAACACGAGATAGATTGAATGAACGAATAAAAATAAGAATGTTCACGACATAGATTGAATGAACGAATAGGAATAAGAAAGTTCACGACATAGATTGAATGAACGAATAGGAATAAGAATGTTCACGAAATATATTGGATAAACGATTAGGAATAAGAATATACAAGAGTTATATTGTATGAACGAGTAGGGGGAAAAATGTAGATAAGATAGATTGGATGAACACATAGGAATAAGAATGTTTACGAAATAGATAGGATAAACGAATAGGAAAAAGAATGTACACGCGATGGATTGGATAAACGATTAGGAATAAGAATGTACACGGGCCGGAATAGATGAACGAATAGGAATAAGAATTAACACGAGATAGATTGAATGAACGAATAAAAATAAGAATGTTCACGACATAGATTGAATGAAGGAATAGGAATAAGAATGTTCACGACATAGATTGAATGAACGAATAGGAATAAGAATGGACACGAGATTGATTCGATGAACGCATAGGAATAAGAATGTACTAGATGTCGTTGGATAAACGCACGGGAAAAAGAATGTAAAGGACATATATTGGATAAACGATTAGGAATAAGAATTTACACATGATGGATTGGATAAACGGATATATGTAAAAAAATGCACTAGAGACTGATTGGATGAACGCATGGGAAAACATGCAAACAAGATGAATTGGATGAACGCATGGGAAAAAATATGTAAAGGAGATGGATTGGATAAACGATTAGGAATAAGAATGTACACGGGCCGGAATAGATGAACGAATAGGAATAAGAATTAACACGAGATAGATTGAATGAACGAATAAAAATAAGAATGTTCACGACATAGATTGAATGAACGAATAGGAATAAGAATGTTCACGACATAGATTGAATGAACGAATAGGAATAAGAATGGTCACGAGATTGATTCGATGAACGCATAGGAATAAGAATGTACTAGATGTCGTTGGATAAACGCACGAGAAAAAGAATGTAAAGGACATATATTGGATAAAGGATTAGGAATAAGAATTTACACATGATGGATTGGATAAACGCATGCAAAAAAAAAACAAAAAAAGAATGTACACAAGATGCATTGGATGAAAGCATAGGAATAAAAAAGAAAACAAGATGGATTAGATAAACGAATAGGAATAAGAATGCACACGAGATGGATTGGATGAACATATAAAAATATGAATGTAGACGAGATAGATTAGATAAACGAATAGGAAAAAGAATGCACACGAGATGGATTCGATAAACGAATTAAAAAAAGAATGGACACGAGATGGAATAGATGAACTCATATAGGAATAAGAATGTACCCAAAATCGATTGGATGAACGCACGCGAAATTGAGATAGAATAGTAACGCACATACCAATAACAATTTTACCAATAACAATTTACCCAAGATGGGTTCGATAAACGCATGGATGTAAGAATGTACTAGAGATTGATTGGATGAATGCATGGGAAAAAGAATGTACACGAGATGGATTGGATGAATGCTTACGAATAAGAATCTAAGGGAACATACTGGATAAACGCGTAGGAAAAAGATTCCATAAAAGAAAGATTGCATAAACGCATAGAATGAAGAATGGAAACAAGATGGATTAGATGAACGCATAAGAATAAGAATGTACATAAGATGGAATGGATAATCGAATAGGAATAAGTATTTGCAGAAAATAGATTGGATAAACGAAAAGGAATATGAATGTACACGAGATGGATTGGATAAAAGCATAGGAATAAAATGAACAAAATATAAGTTGGATAAACGAATACGAATAAGAATCTACAAGAGTTATATTGTATGAACGCTTAGGAATAAGAATGTACATAAGATGGATTGCATGAACGGATATATGTAAAAAAATGCACTAGAGACTGATTGGATGAACGCATGGGAAAAAATGCAAACAAGATGAATTGGATGAACGCATGGGAAAAAGAATGTAAACGAGATGGATTGGATGAAAGCATAGCAATAAAAATTTACACGAGATAGATTGGAAAAACGAAAAGGAATAAGAATGTACACGGGATGGAATAGACGAACGAATAGAAATAAGAATGTTCACGACATAGATTGAATGAACGAATAAAAATAAGAATGTTCACGACATAGATTGAATGAACGAATAGGAATAAGAATGTTCACGACATAGATTGAATGAACGAATAGGAATAAGAATGTTCACGACATAGATTGAATGAACGAATAAAAATAAGAATGTTCACGACATAGATTGAATGAACAAATAGGAATAAGAATGTTCACGACATATATTGGATAAACGATTAGGAATAAGAATATACAAGAGTTATATTGTATGAACGAGTAGGAAAAAGAATGTAGATAAGATAGATTGGATGAACACATAGGAATAAGAATGTTTACGAAATAGATAGGATAAACGAATAGGAAAAAGAATGTACACGAGATGGATTGGATAAACGATTAGGAATAAGAATGTACACGGGCCGGAATAGATGAACGAATAGGAATAAGAATTAACACGAGATAGATTGAATGAACGAATAAAAATAAGAATGTTCACGACATAGATTGAATGAAGGAATAGGAATAAGAATGTTCACGACATAGATTGAATGAACGAATAGGAATAAGAATGGACACGAGATTGATTCGATGAACGCATAGGAATAAGAATGTACTAGATGTCGTTGGATAAACGCACGGGAAAAAGAATGTAAAGGACATATATTGGATAAACGATTAGGAATAAGAATTTACACATGATGGATTGGATAAACGGATATATGTAAAAAAATGCACTAGAGACTGATTGGATGAACGCATGGGAAAACATGCAAACAAGATGAATTGGATGAACGCATGGGAAAAAATATGTAAAGGAGATGGATCGGATAAACGATTAGGAATAAGAATGTACACGGGCCGGAATAGATGAACGAATAGGAATAAGAATTAACACGAGATAGATTGAATGAACGAATAAAAATAAGAATGTTCACGACATAGATTGAATGAACGAATAGGAATAAGAATGTTCACGACATAGATTGAATGAACGAATAGGAATAAGAATGGACACGAGATTGATTCGATGAACGCATAGGAATAAGAATGTACTAGATGTCGTTGGATAAACGCACGGGAAAAAGAATGTATAGGACATATATTGGATAAACGATTAGGAATAAGAATTTACACATGATGGATTGGATAAACGCATGCAAAAAAAAACAAAAAAAGAATGTACACAAGATGCATTGGATGAAAGCATAGGAATAAAAAAGAAAACAAGATGGATTAGATAAACGAATAGGAATAAGAATGCACACGAGATGGTTTGGATGAACATATAAAAATATGAATGTAGACGAGATAGATTAGATAAACGAATAGGAAAAAGAATGCACACGAGATGGATTCGATAAACGAATTAAAAAAAGAATGGACACGAGATGGAATAGATGAACTCATATAGGAATAAGAATGTACCCAAAATCGATTGGATGAACGCACGCGAAATTGAGATAGAATAGTAACGCACATACCAATAACAATTTTACCAATAACAATTTACCCAAGATGGGTTCGATAAACGCATGGATGTAAGAATGTACTAGAGATTGATTGGATGAATGCATGGGAAAAAGAATGTACACGAGATGGATTGGATGAATGCTTACGAATAAGAATCTAAGGGAACATACTGGATAAACGCGTAGGAAAAAGATTCCATAAAAGAAAGATTGCATAAACGCATAGAATGAAGAATGGAAACAAGATGGATTAGATGAACGCATAAGAATAAGAATGTACATAAGATGGAATGGATAATCGAATAGGAATAAGTATTTGCAGAAAATAGATTGGATAAACGAAAAGGAATATGAATGTACACGAGATGGATTGGATAAAAGCATAGGAATAAAATGACAAAATATAAGTTGGATAAACGAATACGAATAAGAATCTACAAGAGTTATATTGTATGAACGCTTAGGAATAAGAATGTACATAAGATGGATTGCATGAACGGATATATGTAAAAAAATGCACTAGAGACTGATTGGATGAACGCATGGGAAAAAATGCAAACAAGATGAATTGGATGAACGCATGGGAAAAAGAATGTAAACGAGATGGATTGGATGAAAGCATAGTATTAAAAATTTACACGAGATAGATTGGAAAAACGAAAAGGAATAAGAATGTACGCGGGATGGAATAGACGAACGAATAGAAATAAGAATGTTCACGACATAGATTGAATGAACGAATAAAAATAAGAATGTTCACGACATAGATTGAATGAACGAATAGGAATAAGAATGTTCACGACATAGATTGAATGAACGAATAGGAATAAGAATGTTCACGACATAGATTGAATGAACGAATAAAAATAAGAATGTTCACGACATAGATTGAATGAACAAATAGGAATAAGAATGTTCACGACATATATTGGATAAACGATTAGGAATAAGAATATACAAGAGTTATATTGTATGAACGAGTAGGAAAAAGAATGTAGATAAGATAGATTGGATGAACACATAGGAATAAGAATGTTTACGAAATAGATAGGATAAACGAATAGGAAAAAGAATGTACACGAGATGGATTGGATAAACGATTAGGAATAAGAATGTACACGGGCCGGAATAGATGAACGAATAGGAATAAGAATTAACACGAGATAGATTGAATGAACGAATAAAAATAAGAATGTTCACGACATAGATTGAATGAAGGAATAGGAATAAGAATGTTCACGACATAGATTGAATGAACGAATAGGAATAAGAATGGACACGAGATTGATTCGATGAACGCATAGGAATAAGAATGTACTAGATGTCGTTGGATAAACGCACGGGAAAAAGAATGTAAAGGACATATATTGGATAAACGATTAGGAATAAGAATTTACACATGATGGATTGGATAAACGGATATATGTAAAAAAATGCACTAGAGACTGATTGGATGAACGCATGGGAAAACATGCAAACAAGATGAATTGGATGAACGCATGGGAAAAAATATGTAAAGGAGATGGATCGGATAAACGATTAGGAATAAGAATGTACACGGGCCGGAATAGATGAACGAATAGGAATAAGAATTAACACGAGATAGATTGAATGAACGAATAAAAATAAGAATGTTCACGACATAGATTGAATTAACGAATAGGAATAAGAATGTTCACGACATAGATTGAATGAACGAATAGGAATAAGAATGGACACGAGATTGATTCGATGAACGCATAGGAATAAGAATGTACTAGATGTCGTTGGATAAACGCACGGGAAAAAGAATGTATAGGACATATATTGGATAAACGATTAGGAATAAGAATTTACACATGATGGATTGGATAAACGCATGCAAAAAAAAACAAAAAAAGAATGTACACAAGATGCATTGGATGAAAGCATAGGAATAAAAAAGAAAACAAGATGGATTAGATAAACGAATAGGAATAAGAATGCACACGAGATGGTTTGGATGAACATATAAAAATATGAATGTAGACGAGATAGATTAGATAAACGAATAGGAAAAAGAATGCACACGAGATGGATTCGATAAACGAATTAAAAAAAGAATGGACACGAGATGGAATAGATGAACTCATATAGGAATAAGAATGTACCCAAAATCGATTGGATGAACGCACGCGAAATTGAGATAGAATAGTAACGCACATACCAATAACAATTTTACCAATAACAATTTACCCAAGATGGGTTCGATAAACGCATGGATGTAAGAATGTACTAGAGATTGATTGGATGAATGCATGGGAAAAAGAATGTACACGAGATGGATTGGATGAATGCTTACGAATAAGAATCTAAGGGAACATACTGGATAAACGCGTAGGAAAAAGATTCCATAAAAGAAAGATTGCATAAACGCATAGAATGAAGAATGGAAACAAGATGGATTAGATGAACGCATAAGAATAAGAATGTACATAAGATGGAATGGATAATCGAATAGGAATAAGTATTTGCAGAAAATAGATTGGATAAACGAAAAGGAATATGAATGTACACGAGATGGATTGGATAAAAGCATAGGAATAAAATGAACAAAATATAAATTGGATAAACGAATACGAATAAGAATCTACAAGAGTTATATTGTATGAACGCTTAGAAATAAGAATGTACATAAGATGGATTGCATGAACGGATATATGTAAAAAAATGCACTAGAGACTGATTGGATGAACGCATGGGAAAAAATGCAAACAAGATGAATTGGATGAACGCATGGGAAAAAGAATGTAAACGAGATGGATTGGATGAAAGCATAGCAATAAAAATTTACACGAGATAGATTGGAAAAACGAAAAGGAATAAGAATGTACACGGGATGGAATAGACGAACGAATAGAAATAAGAATGTTCACGACATAGATTGAATGAACGAATAAAAATAAGAATGTTCACGACATAGATTGAATGAACGAATAGGAATAAGAATGTTCACGACATAGATTGAATGAACGAATAGGAATAAGAATGTTCACGACATAGATTGAATGAACGAATAAAAATAAGAATGTTCACGACATAGATTGAATGAACGAATAGGAATAAGAATGTTCACGACATATATTGGATAAACGATTAGGAATAAGAATATACAAGAGTTATATTGTATGAACGAGTAGGAAAAAGAATGTAGATCAGATAGATTGGATGAACACATAGGAATAAGAATGTTTACGAAATAGATAGGATAAACGAATAGGAAAATGAATGTACACGAGATGGATTGGATAAACGATTAGGAATAAGAATGTACACGGGCCGGAATAGATGAACGAATAGGAATAAGAATTAACACGAGATAGATTGAATGAACGAATAAAAATAAGAATGTTCACGACATAGATTAGATAAACGAATAGGAATAAGAATGTTCACGACATAGATTGAATGAACGAATAGGAATAAGAATGGACACGAGATTGATTCGATGAACGCATAGGAATAAGAATGTACTAGATGTCGTTGGATAAACGCACGGGAAAAAGAATGTAAAGGACAACTATTGGATAAACGATTAGGAATAAGAATTTACACATGATGGATTGGATAAACGGATATATGTAAAAAAATGCACTAGAGACTGATTGGATGAACGCATGGGAAAACATGCAAACAAGATGAATTGGATGAACGCATGGGAAAAAATATGTAAAGGAGATGGATTGGATAAACGATTAGGAATAAGAATGTACACGGGCCGGAATAGATGAACGAATAGGAATAAGAATGTACACGAGATAGATTGAATGAACGAATAAAAATAAGAATGTTCACGACATAGATTGAATGAAGGAATAGGAATAAGAATGTTCACGACATAGATTGAATGAACGAATAGGAATAAGAATGGACACGAGATTGATTCGATGAACGCATAGGAATAAGAATGTACTAGATGTCGTTGGATAAACGCACGGGAAAAAGAATGTAAAGGACAACTATTGGATAAACGATTAGGAATAAGAATTTACACATGATGGATTGGATAAACGGATATATGTAAAAAAATGCACTAGAGACTGATTGGATGAACGCATGGGAAAACATGCAAACAAGATGAATTGGATGAACGCATGGGAAAAAATATGTAAAGGAGATGGATCGGATAAACGATTAGGAATAAGAATGTACACGGGCCGGAATAGATGAACGAATAGGAATAAGAATTAACACGAGATAGATTGAATGAACGAATAAAAATAAGAATGTTCACGACATAGATTGAATGAACGAATAGGAATAAGAATGTTCACGACATAGATTGAATGAACGAATAGGAATAAGAATGTTCACGACATATATTGGATAAACGATTAGGAATAAGAATATACAAGAGTTATATTGTATGAACGAGTAGGGGAAAAAATGTAGATAAGATAGATTGGATGAACACATAGGAATAAGAATGTTTACGAAATAGATAGGATAAACGAATAGGAAAAAGAATGTACACGCGATGGATTGGATAAACGATTAGGAATAAGAATGTACACGGGCCGGAATAGATGAACGAATAGGAATAAGAATTAACACGAGATAGATTGAATGAACGAATAAAAATAAGAATGATCACGACATAGATTGAATGAACGAATAGGAATAAGAATGTTCACGACATAGATTGAATGAACGAATAGGAATAAGAATGGACACGAGATTGATTCGATGAACGCATAGGAATAAGAATGTACTAGATGTCGTTGGATAAACGCACGGGAAAAAGAATGTAAAGGACATATATTGGATAAACGATTAGGAATAAGAATATACAAGAGTTATATTGTATGAACGAGTAGGAAAAAGAATGTAGATAAGATAGATTGGATGAACACATAGGAATAAGAATGTTTACGAAATAGATAGGATAAACGAATAGGAAAAAGAATGTACATAAGATGGATTGGATAAACGATTAGGAATAAGAATGTACACGGGATGGAATAGATGAACGAATAGGAATAAGAATGTTCACGAGATAGATTGAATGAACGAATAAAAATAAGAATGTTCACGATATAGATTGAATGAACGAATAGGAATAAGAATGGACACGAGATTGATTCGATCAACGCATAGGAATAAGAATGTACTAGATGTCGTTGGATAAACGCACGGGAAAAAGAATGTAAAGGACATATATTGGATAAACGATTAGGAATAAGAATATACAAGAGTTATATTGTATGAACGTGTAGGAAAAAGAATGTAGATAAGATAGATTGGATGAACACATAGGAATAAGAATGTTTACGAAATAGATAGGATAAACGAATAGGAAAAAGAATGTACACGAGATAGATTGGATAAACAAATAGGAATAAGAATTTACTAGAGTTATATTGTTTGAACGGGTAGGAATAAAAATGTACATAAGATGGATTGGAAAAACCATAGACATTAGTATTTGCAGGAGATAGACTGGATAAAAAAATGGCAAAAAGAATAAACACGAGATTGATTGGACAAACACAAGGAAAAAATAATGTACACGAGATGGATTAGATGAACGCATATGAATAACAATGTATATAAGATGGTTTGCTTAAACGAATAGGAATAAGAATGCACACGAGATGGATTGGATGAACACATAAAAATATGAATGTAGACGAGATAGATTAGATAAACGAATAGGAAAAAGAATGCACACGAGATGGATTCGATAAACGAATTAAAAAAAGAATGGACACGAGATGGAATAGATGAACTCATATAGGAATAAGAATGTACCCAAAATCGATTGGATGAACGCACGCGAAATTGAGATCGAATAGTAACGCACATACCAATAACAATTTTACCAATAACAATTTACCCAAGATGAGTTCGATAAACGTATAGATGTAAGAATGTACTAGAGATTGATTGGATGAACGCATAGGAATAAGAATGTACATAAGTTGGATTGGATAAACGAATAGGAATAAGTATTTGGAGGAAATAGATTGGATAAACGAAAAGGAATATGAATGTTCACGACATGGATTGGATAAAAGCATAGGAATAAAATGAACAAAAGATAAATTGGATAAACGAATATATGTATAAGAATGTAGTAGAGGAGGATTCGATAAACGCGTGCGAAAAAAAAAACAAAACAAGAATAGACACGAGATGGATTAGATAAACGAATAAGAATAAGATTCTACAAGAGTTATATTATGTGAACGCGTAGGAATAACAATGTACAAGAGATCGATTGGATAAACGAATAAGAATACGAACGGACACGAGATCGATTGGAGAAACGAACAGAAATAAGAATCTACAAGAAATACATCGTATAAACGCATAGATGTAAGAATGTACTAGAGATTGCTTTGATGAAAGCATAGGAAAATTTTTATGATGAATGCATGGGTAAAAGAATGTATACGAGATGGATATGATGAAAGCATATGAAAATGTTTTTATACAAGATGGATTTGATAAATGAATAGCAATAAGAATACACACTAGATGGTTTGGATGAACGTATACGAATAAGAATGTATATAAGATAAATTGAATAAACGAATAGAAATAAGAATGTAAACGAGAAGGAATAGATGATCGCATACAGGATTAAGAATGTACCCAAGATCGATTGGATGAACGCATGTGAAAAAGAAAGTTTACGACATGGATTGTAGGAACGCGTAGGAATAAGAATGTACACGAGATACATTGTATGAACAAATAGGAATAACAATGTACACGAAATGGATAGGATTAACGCATAGAAATAAGAATGGACATGAGATGAATTTCATGAACGCATAGGAATAGAAATGTACACGAGATGGATAGATTGTTAAACTAATTGATCATTTTTTTTTTATTTGCACGGGGACTTTTTAACGCTGTCATTTATAGATACTGCAAGAGCCGCTTGTACGAAGACTGAATAACGCTATCCCCCTGTTTAAGAGGCGGTCTCTCTCAAAACCACACATCAACTTGTTTTAGTTTTTAGAGGAGCAAATGAAGTCGAGACAAAATCCTTTTCATATTTTAAAGATGAAATGTTTTTCTATATTTTTTCAAAGTTTTGTTAGTTTTGGTTTTGATTCGCAGAAGTTATTAATAATCAAAGTCATCAGTTTTAATGTTAAAAATTGTCTCATAAGAGATGTCTGACAAAATGTTAATATTATATCTATTTCAAATTACAGTTTGACTAGATGTCAGAGCGAATGTAAAAGACCGTAGTATGTCCATAACAGCCAAAAATACTACTCCAATGCCATGCGAATACGCCGGTAAGAAACCAAAACTTATCTAAATTAGTAATAAATTAGTAATAGTTTTCCGATTTACGGGCACTAAGGCCGATCAGTTGTAGTACCACTGTAGAATATGCCTATATTCTGGCCATAATATGGTTTTGTAGTAAATATTTTATTCATTATTTGTACAGTATATTCATGACTCTTATTCAAAATGTTGGAGAAAAGCGAAACATCTTACCATAGCAATCACTGCCAAAGAGTGTGATATTGCTTGGATAGAAACCTAAGCCTACTGATGGATATGAATATCATTCCGTCCATTATACACTATACCATTTTATAATATAGCTTAGATAGTACGCGCGCTCTCATTGGCTAATTCACTCCAAAAACCTATGCTCTATTTCACCGGTAAAGACATGGTTTGTGATTGACAGCTCACAAATGAAAGTTTCTCTACTACATTTTAACTCCAAAATCTGCACAAAATGGGCAATTTTCAAGATTTTCAAGATTGTTTTAATCTTTCGTAGTGAATTTTCATTCAACAAAGTTTTGTTTTTTTAAATAAAAAGACAAAAGAGGCACAAAATATACCTGCAGAGTGCCTGCTCAAGGTTGAAATTCGCAGCACAATTGTCTAACATTGCTGACTAGGCTTTCTTGTTTACAAATACGCTTGAACTATTTGTTATAAGCTTAAACTTAAACTTCCTGTCAAATTTAAACCAAAGACATACACTTTACAACTAGAATAGTTCTCTGAAAAGGAGTAAAAGAAGTAAAATTCGAGGAAATACTTTGCGAAATGCTAGAGTAAGTTTGCCGAAAAGTTTTTTCGCCGAAGCAACCTCCAGCCAGTCAGTAGATCGAAAAGCGACGAAAACTACGGCCCGAAAACAGTCTGGTTTCACTTAGGAATGAAATAAAAAGGTTCCTAAACAATTCCTCAAATAACAAAACTATAAAACTTACCCAGGATGTGAGGTTTGCTTTGTTGTAGATGTAGAAAAGAAGTTCAAAAAGATCTGACAAAATCCAGTGTTGTTTTTGAAGTAGATCTTGCACGATCCAAAGTTGTGCACATAACGTATAAATATTGAGGAACTGTCACTTCTGTTTAAATTTTAAGTCGGTTTTCCCAAACCTTTTTGTATAATGTTGATGTTTACATCCTTTTTATATTTTTTTTTCAAGACAATTCCGTGAAAACTGCTTTGTAAGACCCGACTCTGCTTCTTTCTGAATGAGAAAAAGTACGACGAATGTGATTCGCTTATTTGCCATAGTTTGGAGAATCTCAATTTTGATCAGAAAATTAAACGTTTTTATAATCTTAAAATATGTTCTGCTATATCATAAAAGCAATAGAAACTAAGTTCTTATGACTCTACCAGTGAAATAGAGCACTTGGGATGTTGGGAGAAACACTCGATAAAGTTCAAAAATCACTCGCCTCCGGCTCGTGATTTTTGAACTTTTCTCGTGTTTCTCCCAACATCCCGCGTGCTCTATTTCACCGGTAGAGTCATACAACTTTGTTTCTATTGCTTAAATATTGATATGAATAAGATATCAGATCGGGCTAGCTAATATGATGATTGAATTTGCAATTATAGAGCTTGTGTTTCCGGCAAAATGTTTTCAGCAAGGAACTAGGCGACAGACACCGATGGAATTTTTATTATACTCTTATCATTTCTAGGTGATACAAGAAAATGTAACTAGCCAATCAGCGCGAAGCTAACAAGCTCAAGTTGTTAGCATAACCCATGACGGGGAAAAATTGCGCCCCAATGACTGCCTTAGTAGGGTAGGACACGGCAAATGTTTTTCGGTATAAACAAAATTGGAACTAGAATTCAAATTTCTCTCATTACAAACGCAGGATCCAGTGTTTCTAAAATACTGAAAAGTTATTATCAATAAAATTATTTTTTCTTTCAAATTCGAGAGCTAGAACGAGCTTCGAGAAAATGTTCAGGCTCCCCTCCCTTGATTTGATAATTGGATGCGGGTTTTACTTTGTCAAAGAAGCTCGTGAACACGAAGTTTATAGAAAAACTAAAACGAAGTTTTAGCCGTAGCATCTCAATATTAACCATGTTAAATCATTTTGACAGGGTTTGGATTCCTCTAAGAGTTCTAGCGACGAGAGTTGTGCTGGTCTAATCGAGTAAGTTTGAGTTGCTGACAAATAATTCAGCTGATATGAATTCTCATAATACTCAATAATAAAACTGAATTGTGGAGAGTCCTATTCGACGCAGCGAGTTCCCTTTGCATTTGAAGGGAACTTAACTAAATTCTAATACTAGTTACATGTTCGTATAGATGCTAAGCTTCTGTGAATATTATACGGAATGCCTTATTTTGACCAGCCGCTTTATGCACTAGTCAAAGTAAACCCCACCCCCCCCCCCCCCGCCAATGGGGACAGGGTGGGGATAAGTGGGACATTTGAAAAATTGACTTGGCAAATGTTGTTAAATACCCCACTTAGTGGGAGAGAAATGGTAATCAAATCCCCGACCCCCTGGAGTCAAAAGTGATAATAGAGTAAAAACTGTTAGAATATACGTGAAACTTTATAAGTGAAATAGGTAGGTTTTGAAACGTGTAGGTTGGACACTGACCTCTACCTTGTGTCTTAACCCCTGATGAGAAATACTTGGTAGAACGAACGACCATCCCAGAACCATCGTATATTTATAGTTCACCTTCCCCACGCCGCCACGAAAAATGAGCTCATATTTCGAAACGTTGCCTTCACTCACAATTAATCTTTTCTCCATTCTGTATGTATCATACTATTCGTTATACAGTCGTTTCATTCCTTAGCTTGGGTCCGAATACCTGTTTTTGCTTGAATATATTCTTGTACATTCACTTGCTTGAATATATTCTTGCATTTTTATACATATTAACACACTAGTAAAATATTCACTTTATCCCCACCCCCACGGGCACCATTGCTTGTCAAATGTGATCCCAAGCCCCACATTGCCCCACCCTGTCCCCATTGGGGGGAGGGGGTGGGGGTTTACTGTGACTAGTGCATTATGACATGTTCCATGAATTAACATATTCAAAGAGTATTTTTTAACAGTTATCACTTTAATTCTTTAATTTACTGAAGAAGCGAACGAGAGTCGTTGGGTTTCCCTTCGGTTTGTTTATATTCTCGCACAATGACGCATTGTAAAAATGCACGGGCTAAAGGCTTAGAAAAGCCTAACAACTTTGGAGGGATTGCATGCAGGCCTGGTCGCAAATACTTTACCTAGTTTATAAGAAATATCGTTTTGTACAAACTCAGTTCTAAAATTACAATTCTCGCTGATACTCAAAAGCAGGAAAAAGAATTATAAATATGAAACCGTTGTGAGATCATTATTATTTATCAATCGTTCCTAGAGTTTACAAAATCGCTCCTCTCAGGCACGTGAGAATTCGTACCGAGAAGGCTAAACTCAAAGGTTATTATTATTATTTTAAGTTAGGTTTTACTTTGTTTGTCGGCAATTTCGAGCTATTCTTACGATTTATCACTGGTTCTTGTTAATGTTCTGCAGTGATAATTTAGTAATGCCTCCCCTCCTCCACTTACCCACAGGGAGCCCACAGCCACTGGTAGAATCAATGATTAGAACAAAATCTATCATGCGTAAATGCACGTGCTAGCTCCCGCACGAGCTTCAAGTCTGAATAAATTATCAGCTGCTAACGTTGCTAGCGTAGAATATAATGACAAGGGATGAAACTTCAAATGGACCCCTCGAACAAAATTGCTTTAAAAAAATCATGAAATGTCTTTTAAGCTTTAAACCTCAAAATTCTGAAACTTGGAAAGTTTGTTCTGTGTGGACAGAAAAAATGGCAACAAATTAAGATCTTGTTTTCGTTCTATCTGCGCCTCGAGTAAGGGGGGACGGAAGTAAAATGGAATCTTATAAATCTGACAGGTAGTTATCAAAATCAATGTTTTTACTTCGTTCTACATTTAAAATAACTTTTTTTTTTAAATAACTTTATCAGGACTCTAACTGCTAAACTGGACATTCCTGGATAAATATTGACTTAAATAAAAAAAAAAAAAATTTTTTTTCTGTATCTATAATAATGATTTTGAAGGAATTTCATTGTCATTACTATCTTCCAGAGCTTTAAACGGAAGACGCTCATTTCCG
Source organism: Anthopleura sola (assembly GCA_023349425.1). NCBI lineage: Eukaryota > Metazoa > Cnidaria > Anthozoa > Actiniaria > Actiniidae > Anthopleura > Anthopleura sola. Next base: position 218,817 of record JALHLI010000047.1, on the reverse strand, counting down.
TTCATCAAATTATAGATCGGCACTATAGATCATTTTCACGTGACGTCATCAATTTCCATATTGGTGTACCTCGATTGCGTGACTATGTAAAAAAGGATGTTGTCACGACTTGCGAAGTGCTCTGAAGAATATGAAATATGTTGCCGGCGAAAAGAAAAATAACGAGTTGAGCGACAATTTATTTTCAATACCTTTATCTGAGTATGCCAAGAAGCTGGAAACTCGCGTGAAATGGCGTTATTTAGAGAAAATTTCGTCGATTGGAATCGACCCCGTGTTGGTTGACAGCAAACGTTTTGAGCCGGACTGTTTACCTCCAGTAGAATCTACAGATCTGCTATTTTATCTCGTCCTAGAAACAAGTTTCTACACAAACCAACAGTTTAAATCTTTTCGTAGTCTGGAAGCTTATAATCAGATGGTCTCCGGATTTATTGCCAGTGTAGAAGGTTATATCATTTCTAACAAGTTTGTTGTTGTCGCGAAGGTGAGACATTCTCAGCGAATTAACGATGCTTTGATCCCAATATGGATAATCACAGAAAGACATGGGAACATAATTTCTTGTCACTGCTTAGGTTGTAAAGCGGGTCTTGGTGAGTCATGTTCTCACGTAGCTAGCGTACTATTTTACTTGGAAGCCTGGACGATAAAATAAACGGCAAGGTATCCTGTACCCAAGTGAAGTGCACGTGGATTTTGCCAACCTACGTTAAACAAGTTGATTATGCTAGAGCACGAGATATCAACTTCACTTCCGCACGGAAAATGAAAACGGATTTAGAGGAAAAAAAATCGATTCTCATAGTGATATTTTCAGCCAAAGCAAGTCAACACAAGTTTTAGGTCCATTAAAGTCTAATTCAAAGAAATGCAAAGCTCCTACGGAACCGGAAATGGACGCTTTGGAGCCAAAACAAGGCCGTGGTTCTATTAAAGCTTGATTTCGCCATACTCAAGCAGGTCTGTTCTTTTTGCAAAGAAATACTTGTACCTATCCTACCCAGAGCTCATAAAGGTCTCTCAAGGAATAACGATTGACATTTCAAAAGATCAGATAGAACAAATTGAGAAAGATATCATAAGACAGTCAAAAGTACCAAATCCAAATCCTGTAAATAGGAAAACTCTAATGCGTCACTAATATATTACCATCTCCTAGAATCACTCTAAAGTACAAAAAGTAATGTTGTTTTGGCTAGGACAGGTTCATAAGAGTCTTTTAGAAGCTGCTTCAGTCCAAATGGAACCAATTTGCAACACAAGTTCTGTTTTTGCCATTCTCTGTAAACTGTTTTGGTTAGATGTTGACAACATGATGCAACAATATCGTAACCCATCTATTGTAGATTATATATGTAATTAACAATGATGACCCCATTAATTATATTTTTTGAAAATTTAATCTCATAAAATCACAATATCAAACATTAGTGTAAAAGAGGTAACTCCATGTGACACACATATTAAACATGTGGAATACGGGTGTAGAAATAACACATATATTACACATCAGCTGAAATACGGGTGTAGAAATAACACATATATTACACATCAGCTGAAATACGGGTGTAGAAATAACACATATATTACACATCAGCTGAAATACGGGTGTAGAAATAACACATATATTACAAATATCAGCTATAGTTACATTTGAAATAAATGTGAAAAATAATATTATTTCACATTGAACCGAGAATGTGAAATTGCAAGTATAAAAATGATATATAATATCTCATCAGCTCAACATAACATTAATATTACATTGCATGTCTTGCACAATTGAAATATATGACAGACTGGGAAACTGCATACAATTTAAAATCTTATATCAAATTTGTTTATTATCTTGATCCCTGTCACTCCTGTTTTAGCTAGGCTTTTGTGGGTTCCTCCTTAAAAGAGACATTGTTTTGAGCTCATTTTGCTACATGCCTCATGTTGCATGGCTTTCAAATAAATTTGGAAATCTGCTAAGATAGGTGAATTTGTGTCCAGACATATCAAAGCACACCACTTTTTCCAATACTCTATCAACTGGCAGTGCTATAAGATTGTCATCACTGAAAATAAAGAACACATCTGTTGAGTCAGAATTATGACTTGGATATAGTATTGGATATACAATTATGAAGTATAATAGGTAATGTGCATCAAAGTGCACAAAGCACTATGGTCTTCTTGCTCTTCTTTTCTCTGCCCTAAAAAAAAGGCAACACAGATAAATGTACAGGGAACAATGCAAGCCAATAATTTTGGACAAACTTCCAAACTTCCAATTTGTGGTGTGCCTTGGTTGTGGTCTATCTTCACATTCACAACCCCATCACTTTCTTCAAAGCTGTGACATTCAGGCAAGATTAGCTGGTTTATAGTTGCCAGTTACATCCAATACTTTGGCACATTGATCACATTGGCAGTGATTGCTTCTTACTTTCACAAAACTCTCAATATGACCATAACCAATCTTTCAAAAACATCACAGTAAAATAGTTTCACTTCTGGACTCACTCGTAGCTCTTGGAATGGAACACTTTGCTGGAAATCATAGCTCTTTGGTAGAAATAGCCAATTGAAATGGGTAAATCAAGAGCATTTCTTAATGCTAATGCAACAGGACCTGTTACCACCCTTGATTTGGGCTCACCTATCATATGCTCCCTTACTGACAAACTCCCATGTCCTCCTGTAAAGTAGTGGAAATTTTACAATCTGGCCATATTTGTTTATATAAAGGATAATAATGAACATCATTTTTTCAAAATATTTCCTAGTTGCTGATTGGCTAATAGCCCTCAGTTAATTTGTCATGGCAAGGATAAAACGTCATTCGTCCAAAAAATTTACTCATTCGACAGTATATCATACCGTCAAATAAATAAAAAATTATTGGACAATTGACGTCATCATAGATGGAGCTGCGTGCGCCACACAATTCTTATCAAACAGTACATGAATTATATAATCATTGAATAAGGCCTGTTTCAAATGTTAAACTTTCCAAGAACTGAACTGAACCAACTGCCTTGGCATTGTTTTTATTTCATTTGGCTCATGGAAAATTTGATGTTTAATTGAAACAGATCCAAGTACGTAAGTCTTACATTGATAATGATGAAGATTAATTTGTCATTTTCTCATATAAAGAAATACCTGTGATCCAACAGGGATTTTGTAGACCAGAGCAAGGAATTTTATTTTTAGTGAAACAGTGAAGCAGCAATTATCTGAAAGAAATATAAATCACAAATTATATTGCTGAGTTTCTCTCTTCTCTTGACTCTGTCTCTCTCTCTCTTATTTACTTGTAGCTGTATATGCTGGGTTACATGAAATAACTTCTTCAGTTTTCCATTTGCATCTTCATAAGAAAAACAGGAAAAAGTCCAGATAATTCCAACTCCATCAACCGACCACTCAGCCATCATGATAATTTTTTAAAGCCTTTCAAACAAATAATAGAGGACCATCTTTCTGGAAGTTCAATAATTCTTTAACTGAAAATGATGTCTTTTGTACGGAGATGAAGAAGCATTTAAATGATACCAAAAATACTCTTAAAAGGGAAAATATAACAGTCCCACAAATGAGATGGGAATATATAAAATACGAGATACGTAAGTTCTTTATGAACTTCTCTAAACAAGTTGCTAGACATCGTAAACATGAATATAAGAAAATTGAAGATAAAATGAAAGAAATAGAAAAACAGGAAGGATGGGAAAAGGATGAGACTTTGATTACGGAACATGATACGCTTAGAAAAGATTTAGAAGAAAAAAGCAATTATATTACACAAGGTATAATTATAAGATCTAAAGCAAGATGGTATGAGTCAGGAGAAAAGAACTCCAAATATTTCTTGACGTTAGAAAAACGAAACAAAGCAAAAACACACATAAAAAAAATTGATGGATAAAGATGACAAAGAAATTATTGATCCTGAAAGAATTTTAGAAAACTTAAAAGAATACTATAGTTCTCTGTTTGAATCGAAATCGGAGAAAACAGAAAATGATTGTCAAACGTTTTTGTCACAATTCCAAAATCCATCATTATCAGCAGAAGATAGAGATTTTTGTGAAAGATAAATTACAGTTTCAGAATGTTTTAATGCATTACAACAAATGGGGCCATCTAAGACACCTGGTAATGATGGTCTTACCAAGGAATTATATATGTGTATATGGCAAGAAATTAAGGATGAATTGGTTAATTGTCTTAACCACAATTTTAAGGTTGGATCATTATCCACTACGCAAAAACAAATAATTATAACTCTTCTTGAGAAACCAGGGAAGGACAATAGATATATAGATGCGTGGCGGCCAATTAGCCTTATAAATGTTGATACAAAAATTTGTAGTAAAGCTTTAAGCAATAGACTTCTAGAAATTCTACCCTCTCTGATTAATCCAGAACAAGCTGCTTTTGTTAAAGGGAGAAACATTGATGAACCAATTCGAACTATTAGTGATATAATGAAATACGCAGAAGCAAAAAATATAACCCCCTTGTTATTTGCCGCCGATTTTGAGAAGGCGTTCGATTCAATTGAGCACAATTTCATACTTCCGACTTTGAAACACTTCGGTTTTGCAGAGAACTTTATCAGATGGATCAAAATCCTACTAAGCGAAAATTTCAGTTGTGTTTTAAATAACGGAAAGGCAACCAAATTTTTCAAGATTAGTAGGGGCACTAAACAGGGTGACCCTATCTCTCCATATATATTCATCCTTATAATAGAAATTATGGCAACTAAGATAAGACAATGTGAGAGTATTATGGGAGTTAATATCAATGGAATGGAAAAGAAACTAGTTCTTTTTGCAGACGATACCACATTTTTTCTTCAAAATACATCATCTCTCAAAAAAGTCCTTGAAATTTTGGATCAATTTTATAATTTCTCATCTCTGAGATTAAATAAGAAAAAGTCGGAGGCAGGTTGGTTGGGAAGGACTTGTCACGATACACCAAGACAATTTAAGGACATCAATTGGATTAATCTCCACCAGATAGGGGTTAAAATTTTAGGTGTTTATTTTTCTTACAATAACAGATTTTTGTACGATAATAATCTTAAACGTATAATCACAAAATTTCAAACAACACTATCAATTTGGAAATCAAGAAATCTCACTGTGTATGGAAAGATTCAAATTCTCCGTTCACTTGGTATACCAAAACTTTTGTTCGTATGTAGATTTATTCCCGTTCCTGAGAAATTCATTCAATTAGTGGAGAATATGACTAAAGATTTTATATGGAATGGTAAAAAGCCAAAAATCAAGCATAGCACCTTAATTGGTGACTATTCAGTAGGAGGACTAAAATGTCCTGATTTTAGATCAATTTTGAAAACAAATCATATAAGATGGGCTATACGATTGCTTCTGTCAACAAAAAATAATAATGAAATACATGTTATACCATCAACATATCTTAAATCGCTAGGAGGCTTCCAACACATCAACTTAAATTTCGACAAAGAGAGAATTCCTGAAGGTATCCCATCTTTTTACAGTTTGATCCTAAATGCGTGGGCTGAAATATCCCAACAAAATGTAATTGATTCCAAAACTGTCTGTCGACAGTATCTTTGGAATAATAAACAAATTAGAATAGACAACAAAGCAATCTTCTATAAGATTTCTCTGACTGTAATATCAATATGATTGATGATTTATATGATAAGAATTATAAACTAACATGGGAACACGTAAAAAGTAAAGGGATAAAAGACAAGGACTATATAAAATGGGCAGGCATCATTTCAGCAATTCCTTCTTCGTGGAAAAAATTAGTAAACGATGATGTAATAAACTTAACGAGAATTTCAAATTTTAAAAAAAGACAAGATTGAACTCGAAAAAATCAAGACACAGCAGGTATATAAACATCTTGTAGATGCAAGGTTTAGCCCTCCTTCATCACATCAACACATAAACAAAAGAATTTTAAATCAAGAATCGAATCCTCTGGAATGGGAAAAGATTTACAAAAGAATTTACTTGACGTCAATTGACACACACTCAAGATATTTTCAATATAAAATATTAAACAACATTCTATATCTTAATCGCGATCTTCATCGATTCAAAATATTAGAATACTCCTCCTGTTCTTTTTGCTCATTATATCCTGAAACAATTGACCATCTTTTTGTAGAATGTATCGAATCTAAGAACTTCTATTTTGATATAAGAAATTGGATGCTAAAATTTGACATTGTATTACCAGAATCCAACAAATTTAATATCATCCTAGGTGTCGATGATGTAACAATAAATTACATAATTTTAATGTATAAAATATGCTTGTATAAAGCAAGAGACACCAGAAAAGTTCCAAATTTGATGTTTCATAAGAATTGTATCAGACAAAATGAAAAAATTGAATACATAGTTACCAAAGGAAAAAATGCCATTTTTAAGCACAAAAAGAAATGGGAAAAATTATACACTTGTGTTTATTCATCCTGATAATTAATACTGACAAAGGATTGTTTTTGTTTTGTTTTTGTGTGTGTGTGTGTGTGTGGCTGTGTGCGATCGTTTTATTGTTTCTTGTAGATTTTTCTATTGATTCTAGTATATTTATAACTATATATATATTCAATTATAACTAAATGACAAATGTTCTTGAGTATAATACTTAGTTTATACTCCTTAATTGTAAATATAAAAAAGATATTGGATTACTAAACAACTATATATCTATATATATTCAACTGTAAATTAATGCTAAATGTTCTCGAGTATAATATCTTTATACTCTTTAATTGTAAATAAATAAAAAAGTTAATTGGACATCTAGAGGAACACACCTAGTGTGTTCCTCCTTAAGTTAGTTGTAAATAAGATATTTGTTTAATTGTTAATAAATTATTTAAAAAAAAAAAAAAAGAGGAAAAAGTCCCGAGAGGACCATTCCAAATGACACATTGAACCAAATGAAGGAGATTATGTACATTAGCAGTGCTTGTCTATTTCCCTAGGTGAGAAAAGCAGCATATTTGAAGCCTGGCTTTAGCTACAGTAGCAACACAAGCATAAGCATAGCAACATACACAAGCAGCACAGATGTATTCTTTCACAGGTTATCTTTGTGATAAAACCATTCTTTCTGAGTAGAACAAAACATCTTAAAGTCAATGATGAGGTGCATGCTGTAAGTTGTGGTGCTTATGCTTGTGTTGCTTAGTTAAATATTTAAAAGAAATCTTTATTTTGTAATCGTCTTGGAATTCTTCCACTTAGCTCACTGCAGGTGGTTGTTTCATGATTCTAAAAATTTGGTTCAAAACTTAAGCTAGTATACTAGTATAGTATACCGAAACCGTGGGTTCCAGTCCTGCCAAGGGCATTTGATATTTTTCTCTTAATTCTTTATTCTATTATTCACACCGAACGCATTTCATTTCACTAATATTGGAAGTCAATTCAATTAAAAGGTGTAAATATGTACATATATGAATAGAAAAGTTAACATGACCAGTTAAAGTAACTATTATTTGTGGTTACTGAATGGAACTGTAAAAAGGAGTATAGAGGCTTGGCCTTACCCTTTTCTTCAAGGTCAAGAAGTGACTTGGTATTTGGTTTGAGAAATGTCTTCATTGCTGGAGATTTAACACCAAACCAGAGACCTGCAAATAATAGATTTTCCTCCAAGGTCCTGACAACAATAAAAACAAATCAATATATTATGATCCATAGAAATGAAATAAGTAAATTGAAGTTGTTGCGCACCCTATGAGAGCAGAGAAAAAAATCTCTGACTCAAGTGAGACTTAAACTAGGGCTCTTGAGTTTGAGTCTCACTTGAGTCAGAGATTTTTTTTCTGTTCTCGTAGGGTGTGCAACCATGCACTTCAATTTACTTATTTCAGTTCTATCCTTCACTTAGTGCCCAGTGGCTTTCAAAAACATTGCAATAAGAGTTAAAAGAGGAAAACATTGGACGCGACAAATGACACATAACAAGTGTACCTATACATTCCAAGTCACTTGAAAGCTGATACAATAAATGGAATAACTATAGAATACCCTGCACAACATAGCTATTAAAGTAGACTGCCTATGAGCCTATGCTTCATATGTCTCTTACTACTTGACTGATCCAATTATGTATGCTATACATAATCTACCCTAATACTAACCCTAAACCTAACCCCAAGGAACTAGGGAAATGCCCAGGTGGGGAGACTTCCTAAAAAAGTGTTTTTGGCATTGTTGGCACTACTCTCTCAACAACTCATGGCATAGGCACGTAGGCTGGCCTACAAGTAATACTTTCCTGTGTGGGGTATTCTATAGTTGTGCCCAATAAATATTTGCAACTCCTACAAATTACCTTTTATTTGGAGGCAAGTCCAGAATTTCGATGTACATAGGCCATATCTTGAAAGCAGATGATTTAAAAATTGCGACTCCATCTGTATTGAATTGTAGGGCAACCTTTGACTGCTGCTGTAGTAGACCCTCTGCCTAAAAATATTGTTGATACTCAGAACCATCTTGGACATCTTCAATATTGTTTAAGTTTTTCTTTTTACGTGTGAATCAGTATCCTAGGTCATCAAAGAATCCTTTCCCTAAAAGATTTAAAGATTTTATATGAATGTTTAAACATTCAAATTATCAAATTTTGAGTAAAAACATGTGAAATACAACATTTCAAAAGTAAAAAAAAGCAGCCAAAACCAAAAGTTAAAAAGCTCTGGACAAAGAAAATTTTATATTTAAGAGTTCAATTTTTTTAATGCTGAGGAATTAATTAAGTAGTTTTCCCAGCTAGACAGTACCTAATTTGATCTAATTAACAAAAACTGTAAAAACACATGGTAGTAGCTAGTAGCATATTTGCATTGCAACAATCTTATATACTTACTTTGAAAAAATTCCTGCAACTGCAGCTCAATGGGAACTTCTATGAAGTGCGATTTCTTTAGGATCTCATCCCTTGGTAGCTAGTGCTTTCTTACAATAAGGACAAACAACTACAGGTCCTTCAAGTAATCCGTTGCAAAATTTACAGTAGTAATGAATACGTAGTGGTGTTTTTAGATCACGAAAACAACCTTTGTATTGATACACAGATCTTGCACAATGGTTGGGGATCTTGCAATGTGCTGATATCAAGTCAAGGAGGTCTGATAATGCTGCGCCGCTTAAAGAATGCTTCATAACAAAAGGCATTAACAGAAGCATGCTTGACCCCATTGTAATAGGTGCTCCGTCATACAGAGGCTGATCTTCAGCAAAATGTCCGCGTTGGTTGCCAGTTCTTTGGTTTTTAATTTGTTGAACTGCCACTAATGCATCCTATTCTACCTCTTCCCCTTCAATATTTTCCTCGTTTTCGACATCAAAGTAATGTTCGTTTTGGACTTGTTCGTCGTCACAGTCATATAATATAAACTTACTTTGAGCTTAAAGCTTTTGATCACCTCGTCATTGGATACTGTTGATTCGTTGATATCAAAAGTAAGTCCGAGATTTCTTTGAGAGAAATTTTTCATCATTCTGTTTTGTAAAGCATGGCGTGAACTCCTTGGAACGGATTCCAAAGGAGATTTTTGCGACAAATATGACTTATACCTCTTCCTTGGGGGTAATGCTATCCCCGGGCGTAGAGGTGGGCCGAAAAACAATATTACAAACCAGCGGTATTTCTAGTTAATTACCATATAATACACAGGGCACCCATGTAGTAATATGCATTTTCCGACAATTTCCGAATGACTCGTTTTCGACGAAGTTTCCGACAAGGCACGGCAGTCTGAATATTTCTTAAATTCAGGAAAATGACTAATTTATAACAATTCAAACCATTCAGCCTTTGTTAAGAAATGTCAAGCGCTTTTCATGAGCTTAATGGATTTGAAAATGAGCAATTTCTCGAACCTCGGCATAGAATAAGAAACACTCAATTGAGACACAAATTTCATGCTCTGAAATGCTATACCTGATTCTACATTTGTTGAGTTCCAGGAGTGGAGGGGGGATCAAATTTACTTTCCGTTGATTTGCACTTTACTATATGACAGTCGAGCGTGTCTCAAATGATTGTTTCTTATTCTATGCCGAGGTTTGAGAAATCGACTTTTGCTACTTATTATGTAAAGAAAAAGATACCAGCTCCCTATTTCTTCTTCAGCTTGAAGGAAAAATAAGGAAATTTAATTTTATCAGTCCTTTTCGTTCTTAAAGTTGATTGGGCTCCCTGTGGTTCTATCGGTCACATGATTTTTCGCGCGCTATGATCGATTCGCTGAACGAACTGTTTTGCGGCAGTCCTTGCAGAGATGGCAGAGCGTAAGAAGAGAAATACCATATTGCCTAAAACCTTTAAAGACTACGTTTCCGCCGACGCGAAAAGCCGACTTTTGGTAGAAGAAGGTAATACATTGTTTGTTAAAAAGTTCAAATACCGTTTGGAAAGCACGTGATTCTATAACAGCGATGGTCGTATCAATAAGACTCTACACGAGATGGCTTGGATGGTCGTACCAAAATAAGAATGTACACGAGATGGCTTGGATGGTCGTATCAAGATAAGAATGTAAACAAAGACTCAGGAAAAACGAAGAGCCCCGGAGAATATAGTACCTGCGGCTCGGTTTTACACAACTTCTCCCAAACGTCCCTCGTGTCCCTCAGGCTATGTAAACACAGCAAACGTTTTCTATTGGTTAAACACGAGATGGATTGAATGAACGCATAGGAATATAAATGTACACGAGATGGATAGATTGTTAAACTAATTAATCTTTTTTTTTTTTTTGTCGCACGGGGACTTTTTAACGCTGTCATTTATAGATACTGCAAGAGCCGCTTGTACGAAGACTGAATAACATCCAGTGGATAAAACCTATACACCAATTCAAAGTTTAAGAATCGTTTTCAATGCAAATGCGACTTTATCCTGAATTTCTCACCTTCTTTTGTTTAGTTACATGACATAAGAATCTTTAAACAAAAGAAGGTGAAAAATTCGGGATAAAATCGCATGCGCACTGAAAACGATTCCGCTTAAACTTTGAACTGGCTTATACACTGGATAACTATTATCCTGGTTTCGTACAACCGGCCCCAGTAGTATAGACAGCAACACAGCAATTACAGAAAACTTGGTTAAGTTCGTATGAAGTAGTTGCACTACATTCTTACAATCATAGTGTAATATTCTCTTTCAGTCATTGTTATTAATAAGGAATGGACAACCAACTCCGACCGGAGTCACCTCCGGCACGAAGTGGTGGATAAACTAAGGCTACCCCTGCACCCCGGCTGAACCGGGGGGGGGGGGGTGGACACGATCTCTTCCCGGGCCGCTAATTGATTTCTTGTCTCTTCCCGGGCCGCTAACTGATTTCTTGTCGAAGTAATACATCCAAAGGCGTCCTTTTACTTTACATAACCCCACAACCTATCAGGAACTGCCTATTTTGCCGCATAGGGACATTCCTTCGTGATAAGTGTTATAAATAACATTCCTTCTAAACCGATTCTAAATCGGTTTATTCTCTAACCGATTTAGAATATAAAGACATACTCACGAGATCATTGTTTGTATGCATTTGTTTGCTACGTTTTTTGTTCCCCTCCCTAGAGAAAAATGAATCTTTTAATAAAACTAATATACGACATATTTTTTTAGCTTTGAAATAACAGAAATACAATAAAATGTTCTGTTCATTAAGAACATGTATTTGATGGTCTGTCCGACACTAGAGAAAAACGTTTGCGAATGCGTGCCTTTCCGCACGCTTTCCAAGAATGTACAAGAGTATTAGTGAGAAAATAAATTTTTGTTTTCTCCGAGTATACAAAAGAATTCGTGGGTATACTTTTATGGGACCAAGATACTATATTAATAAAGACAATATGAAAGAATAAGCCTTAAGTTTTAATGACTGACTCTAAGTTTTGGCATTTGGTAAAGACTATTCTTCAAGCAAGTGTGAAAGTCAAATTTGCATACTTTCACAATAGCAAGAAGACGCTTTTGACTGCTTTGCAAACGGACTTGGAGCATGCGCAGACGTTTTTCACGCGTGTCGGTCTGTCCCCCGAGACTTACAGCGCAACGCTCAAAAGTATGACCACTTTTAATATATTCGCATACTTCTATGCACAGGTTTTTTGCTGCCAAACGAGTTTTTACAACCCTTATTTGGTAAAACCAGACAGCTTGGCATCAAATGTGTCTGTTTAAAGTACAAAATCTCGTGCATACAAGTATGCGAATACATTAAATGTGGTCCTACTTTTGCACGTCGAGATGTAAGAATTTCACAGCGCAACGCGCTAAAGTATGGCCACTTTTAATGTATTCGCATACTTCTATGTGCGGGCTTTTTGCTCCAAATGAGCTTTTACACGCCTTATTTGGTAAAAGCAGACAACTTTGCATCGGTTTTAAAGTACAAAATCCCGTGCATAGAAGTATGCGAATACATTAAATGTGGTCATACTTTTGAGCGTCGCGCTATAATAGAGAATTTACACATAGTCAGTTGTAACTGTAACGTGAAGAGACGCAAGCGGCCAAGATTTCTGTCGACAAGTTTCAATATAATTTCGAGACAAATTGTAAGTACAAGTTTTGAAGAAAAAAAACACGCTTTTTGAGTTTTATCACATGTCAAAAATTGTCTCATAAGAGATGTCTGACAAAATGTTAATATTATATTTATTTCGAATTACAGTTTGACTAGATGTCAGAGCGAATGTAAAAGACCGTAGTATGTCCATAACAGTCAAAAATACTACTCCAATGCCATGCGAATACGCCGGTAAGAAACCAAAACTTATCTAAATTAGTGATACGTCAAAGAACGCAAATAAGTTGCCGTTTGGAAGCTCGCAAGACGTGGTCTAGAATCGATACAAAAAAATCACAGAAATGCTTCCAGAATTTGATATTTCGATTTTTCGGGAAAAGACATTCGTTTCTTGTCTTTCTTGTATAGAAAAAAAATCTGTTCGCTTCTATTGATTTGCAAATTTAGTACAAGTGCTAAAGAAACATATATTAGCTACTGCCTGTTAAGATTCATTTTAGAAATAATATATTTGTGTTATAATAATATATAGTTAATTCAATTAACGTTGTGGATGAAATAAGCCAAATGCACTAGTCAAAGTAAACCCCCACCCCCCCCCCCCCCCACAAATGGGGACAGGGTGGGGGCAATGTGGGGCTTGGGATCACATTTGACAAGCAATGGTGCCCATGGGGGTGGGGATAAAGTGAATATTTTACTAGTGTGTTAATATGTATAAAAATGCAAGGATATATTCAAGCAAGTGAATGTACAAGAATATATTCAAGCAAAAACAGGTATTCGGACCCAAGCTAAGGAATGAGGGAGGGTTGTAGGGGAGGCCGGGGAGAGAGGTTGTTTAAGAGATGTGTAGTTTTTTAACGACTGTATAACGAATAGTATGATACATACAGAATGGAGAAAAGATTAATTGTGAGTGAAGGCAACGTTTCGAATAGCCTGCTTAGCGGCCCTCTGTAAACCTTTCAGAGGGCCGCTACGCAGGCTACGTTTCGAAATATGAGCTCATTTTTCGTGGCGGCGTGGGGAAGGTGAACTATAAATATACGATGGTTCTGGGATGGTCGTTCGTTCTACCAAGTGTTTCTCATCAGGGGTTAAGACACAAGGTAGAGGTCAGTGTCCGACCTATTTCACTTATAAAGTTTCACGTATATTCTAACAGTTTTACTCTATTATCACTTTTGACTCCAGGGGGTCGGGGATATGATTACCATTTCTCTCCCACTAAGTGGGGTATCTAACAACATTTGCCAAGTCAATTTTTCAAATGCCCCACTTATCCCCACCCTGTCCCAATTTGATGGTGGGGGAGGGGGGGGGTTTACTTTGACTAGTGCATAAGTCTAAAGCTTTATTTGAGAGCGGAATCATGAAACTTATTTCACCGTGGCATTATAACAATCAGAAACTCACTGTATGCTTGCAAATTCCACGACTTAGACATATATTCCTTAATTTTTAGATAGTCTACAGTGAAGTTTCTTGGTAAAAAAAGGAAATAATCTTTTGCTTTTTTAACCGACGACAACGTTGAATTGAATTTGCTATTATGAACTATATATAACGGTATTTTAGAGATGATTTAATATATAGATTTAGGCACTGCCTAACAGCGGAGTTCCCATAAATAGTATCAGTATAGTGCTAAAAACGTGACAATTGTGTGACGCGGCATAACTTCGGTTACAGCGTTACAACTTCTTCTGATTTTAATATCAGAACACAGAAGGAAAAACTAAAAGAAAACCCTTTATTTTAAGCCTTCAAAAGCATTAGAAAACTTTTCAATTCAAAGAAAAATAATTATTGATTGTAGACCATATGAATACATATATAGAACAAAGGATTTTATTCAGCAAATCTTAAGTTAGAAGTTTTTTAGGTGGAGATTGAACTACACTGAGAGTATATTCACTTGAACCTCACATGTAAAAAGAGACATATTCATCAATGCAATATAATAATTTTCTTTGTTACTACTTTAGTAAGTTGGTCTTTGAAAAGTTTTTTTCAGATTTATTCTTAACTTTATTATCGAGCGAAATATCTTACGAAAACCTAAGCTTATCCATAAAAAAACAAGCTCATCATTTTTGCGATTGTGTAATAATAATAGCTGGGAAAGCCCGATAAATAGCAAATATTTGGTGTGATATGTATTCCTTTTTCATATTTCATTCAACACTGAAACAAATTATATACTGATAAATGTCAAAATTTGCATATGATTATGAAATATGGAATCTTGTTTTGACATCAGAATTCCTCGATTGAGAGGCTCGCTGGCCGTCAAATATATTTTTTCGAAGAACGAAGTCTTCTTACTAAGTCTTATTAGCCTTTTTCTACGGAACTGAAATATTATTCTTGCAGTATAATCAGGTTTTTCTGTTCTACAGGCTACTTTTTCTCTCACTGAAGTTTCAGTCACGAAACTTCATCGTAAGATTAAAAAATCTTCCCTCGCTAAATCTTCCTTAGCAACTCGCTAAAGTCGAAAAATTGCTTTTGTTCACTTTAAGACAGACATGACTTCGATTAAATTTATTTTCGCATTGCAAAAATAAGAAAAAATACTTCTTCTAGGGGTAAAAATCAGCGATTTGGTATTTTTTAGGGTCTTAAATTTGAGGTTTAGCAAATCAGCACTTTCTGGTATATTTTAGGGTGTTGAAAAAGGAACTAGCCCATCGCATAATAACGCAATACGTATGCCTGCGCACACTCGGAATATTACTCAAGGAAAAACATTTCAAAAGCCTTTATTTTTGAATAGTATTATTTTTGTGGTATCTCTTAGGGGTTAAAATTTGCCAAGCCACGCCCTTTCGAAAAAACTTCCGGTACCTATCTTTTAGGGAAGAGGTCAAAACAATAGTCCAAAATAGGGACCCGTTTTTATTCATTTAGGTGGTGGGTACCGGTTCATACCCCCTCCCCCCTCAGAAGCCTATCAAAATGCTCAGTACTGGATGTCTATAGTGACCATTTCTATGCACAAACATGTTTTCTAGCATACACTGAGACGGACAGTTCATTTACTTCTCTGATCTGACTTTTAGTTTTGGAGATATTTGAAGACAAAGTCTAAGATTTTACTTCCAGAGGTGGTGGGTACCGGGTGATACCACCCCACCCCCCTAAATCGGGTCCCTATTGCGGACAATTGTTTTGACCTTTTCCCTTAGGGGTATTTTTGGAAATTTCCGACGAGCATACCCGATACTTTACCCCCTGAGTCCCCCCCGGGCTTTGATTACATTATTGCGATTTTTTCCTTGCATTTGTGAATAAGCAAAGCACGCGGGAACCCTGTGCATAGTGGTACACGGACGGACATATGTATGAACAAATTAATCCATGAAAAATCAACTCGATGGATTACCATTTTGTTTTTTTTAAGTATGGTGCCTGCGGGGGCTCTGCTAAAACTCTAGGATTTAAATATTTTGGTAATGGGGGACATTGATAATTTCTGTATAACCAATAGAGTAACTATACTGAGGTGTCAAAATGGAAGAAGCCTTGAAGCTCAGGGAAAATACAGGTTTATTCAATTAGTATTTTCTAAGCATCGCCAGAAAACCGCGACATGCAAGTGCGGTCAGCGGTATTCAATGGGCGCATTGCGCATGCGTTTAATAAGTGGAAACCCTACTCTATCGAAGATATTTAAACAAGGGAATCAAGATTAAGGCCCATCTCGACTTTATCTTAGAATTTTTTAGTAGAAACTCGCGCGTTTTTCAAAAGTTCCCGCAAGTTTAGTAAAGGATGGATTATAGTTAGTAGATGATCAAGAAAAGGAGACAGATAAGCATCACGATGTTATGTGAATGGTGAATTGTCAAGTTTTCTGTCTGATTCGAACAAAAACAAGATGCCAAAGTGCAGATACTTCGATAAAAAATACAATTATTGCTTTCTTGTTCCAATTCTATTTCGGGATTCTGAACTTCAAATGCTGATTGATTGTCAAGATAATCAAGTAAATATAGTCATGGATGCTGTAAGTTTTAAAATTCGTAATAAAAGCTAGAGATGAGCATGCTAAACCCTGAATATTATGTAAAATACTTTCAACAGAGTCGCTGTACTGTATAAATTATGGTACTTACTCCAATTTCGATATCGTGTACATGTGATAGAATCCTTGATAATTCTTCCTATCGGTTGTTTCTCGGGGGAAAAATAGGGACACTGGTTATTCAACCAGCTTTAAATGAGTTTCAAGGCATATTTGAAAGCAGACATAAAAAGTTTCAAAAAAATATGCAGCAGGAAAGAGAGGCTTTTCATGATTAGCAACATGATGCTACAGAAGCTATTTTGCTGTGATGTCATTTTGATATTATAATATCATTGAAAAACTCATGGTATTATGTCTACTGTAAATGGGAGAATCTCTCTGCTAAAGTGGGAACTGCTGGAACTGGAAGCATTGAAGTGAACTTGTGTATGATAACTGTGGGTTATCATTCGAAAACAAAGGTTTTTATACTTAAGTCAATGCCAACTCACAGTGTTTTTTCTCTATTCAGTACTTGTCAAGGTCAAAAATTGTGTCCAAAGCCAGCTGTTATAATCAGATACTCCCCTAGATAAGTACTAGCAAAAACATTAAAAATAGAAAAGTTTTCCTCATTTCTGTGAAAAGCTCATAAAATTTATTAATTTTATTAATTATTTAATAATATATCCTTCATTATTTTGACACACAGACACACACAGTAGAAAGCCCATGTTATGGAAGTTTAGACCAAAAGTAGATAGATTTTTCATCTACCAATCTACAAAAAATTATAAATATATTAAAGGAATATACTGTAAGTCCCTTATGATGCATGAAGCCTTAGAAGGTAGTATATATCCTTTACATTGCTTTATGAGTATACCTCATTTGATACCGACACTAGTTTAGTAGATAAGATGATAAGATAGTTGTAAACTTATCCTGGTCACACTTTTGTTAAAAGCATAAATATTGTAACACTGCATTTGCCTTTCAGGAAATAGAATAATCAGTCATTAATTCCTTTTTTTAAATCTTTTCAGTTTCTAATACTGAAAATGCTGCTTTTTTTGGAACTAAAAAAATGTTGAAAGCTCTTTTGGAATAGTTTATTGATAAACTACATAATATCATGATTACCTTGGGATCCATTGTTTCCAGAGGGCTGTTTAAGGTCTAACATCCCCCTGGATGAATAGCGATGAGGGATATTTAGTCTAAATATCCCTCATGATTATATTCATGGGGGATATTTAGTCTAAATTAGTCAAGCCTCGGGAGGTTTAGTTAAAGTCCCTCCGCCTTCGGCATTGGGTCTTCAACAAAACCTCCCTCGGCTTTCAGGGACATTTAATCACTAATCACCCTCAAGTCATGCTATTACTTATAAGAAGTCAGGCAACTGTGTTTCATTCATTATATTTCTATCAGAACAATGATATTATATGGAATAAATAGAGAAAAAGAGAGTGACATACACTAATGTACTCTTTTCACAACAGGCTGAAGGGGTTGGGCCGGGATTCATAATTTATGTAGATGGGGGCTATGACATTTTTAATGTTTTTCCCTTATATTTTTTGGAAGCTAGCCCCCCTGATGTCATAAGTGAATTTTTTCTGCCCCCCCCCTCTCATGAGATATTCTGAAACCATGGTGAAATACCATGACCCCCTCTTCCCACTATCCTGTTTAACTAAACCTCAGTCTAAAATGGCTGATTCAAACATTTTTTGAGTCTCAACATTTTGCATTAGACTATGACATTTGTATTATGATAAATGAAAGATTTTATTTTCAAAAAAATCTACTAAGTACTATTTATTGCACCATTGTTATCGATCTACATTATACCATTAACATTTTATACGTCTAGCATGACCAAATGCTTCTGCCCACCCTTCCTCCCCCTTCATCACTCACCCGCTACCGTATTTTATCTTCACATTTATTGCATTCACAACATCAAAATGATTTTATATTTTTTTTTCATAATATTACCCCTCTCCACAGACACACATGCACTCTGATTATACTTTTATCCTATTTTTTCTTTATTCCCTTTCTATCCCCACCTTTGCCTGAGTCTGAATACTTTTGCCAAACATAGTTTTCTCAGTTTTCTCTGAGATCTATGTTCTTAAAAATTTGTGATGTATCAGAACTGATAATGAAAACAAATAACCTTTTTAACTGAATTTTTTTGATGCCCCCCCCCCCCCCCCCTATTATGCCTTGTTCTAATTTTTGGGAAAGTTTCAATGGGCCTTCCCTCCTCCACCACCACCACCAAAAAAGAAACTACTCTAGAAAAATCATGACCCCCCCCCCCCCCAAAATCTGGATAAATTATGAACCATCCCTAAGAAAAGGAAACTAGACCTACTGTATAACTGAAATGCTCCTATTAAATGAGTATGAGGATAAAATATTTTAGTGAAAATGCAAAAAGGAATTAGCTATGTATGTAAATTTATTATTGATTTAGTTTGTGATTGTTCTAAATTCATGGCATCATATTAAACCTTGCTTATAACACATGATGCAGAACAGGTTAAAGCTATAGTAATCTTTTTATAACAGTTGATGTTATAACGGTTAATGGTTATAATAAAAAAATGTACAGTGTTACGGAGGGGAACAGAAAACACAGTCTTAATTTATGTTCATGGAATGTCAAAGAACTCTCTGAAATTGATACATTTCAAAGACTTTCTTTAGTCTTATACCATTTTTTATTTATCCAGGTTTGCAAAAATAGAAGTTTCAAGAGTTTATGTACCTTTCTTGTTTCACAACATGAACTTCTATTAGATGTGGTAGTGTTATGGAGGGGAAGTTTTTGTCCATGCATGACCATGACTGTCATTCAACAGAGTGAGATGGAAAAAGTTCATCTATTTGTTAAGAAATCAACAAAGTTTGAAAGATATATGAGATGTCACTTTATGTCTTTTGGCATTTAAGAGCCTTTTAAGAAGGAACATGGTTTTAATCTCTTCTACTTCTGACAATGTGTGTCATTCTGTAACTAAGCATGAATACAATTAGTGCTGTGTAGTATAACTCAGTTTTTACTTAGTATTTGTGAATGCTACATTTTGTAAAACAAATGTCTGAAAGAGATCTCACTTCTGTTTTGTTTTTTTTACCTTCGTAACACTACCACCTCTAATAGAAGTTCTTGTTGTGAAACAAGAAAGGTACATAAACTCTTAGCCCAAGTTCTGTTTCTGTGGTGATTATACTAGAGTTCACTAATAGTTTTGTGGTCTGGATTTTTTTCAAAAATACTGAAATAAAATTAATGATACCTGCTTTTAAAACAGTCTTCATGCAGCTGTTCCTTGTCTTAGTCTGTACTTAATTTCAGCCAATTTGGAGCATTTTTGAGCCTTAGAGCCCTCACTATAATTATTATTTCCCCCCTTGAACTTCATAATACAGATCAGTAATATTACACAAATAAAATATCGAAAATGGAGTTTCCCCTCTGTAACACTTTTTTTACAACCTGTATCTTAGAAAATTGAAAATGAAACAGGCTTAAATGTGGCCTATCTTAAACCTTATATGGCACATTGGAAAGAATGAAATTGGCTAGGTATTCCAACTTCACATGTGAAAGAAAGACTATTTTAATTACCTCAAAATATTACGGCATATATCTGCTGTTTACCTTTATTTTTTATCTTTATTTTTTGTCCAAAATACTTTGAAATGACCCGCAAATCTGTTTTGGATAATGAAGGTACTGATTTGGAATTCTTAGGAGCTGAATTAAATTTTTATAGAGCTGAAACGTTACGAAAAGTAGTGTTGTTTTGGCTATGACAGGCTCATAAGAGTCTTTTAAAAGCTGCTTCAGTCCAAATGGAACCAATTTGCAACACAAGTTCTGTTTTTGCCATTCTCTGTAAACTGTTTTGGTTAGATGTTGACAACATGATGCAACAATATTGTAACCCATCTATTGTAGATGTAATTAACAATGATGACCCCATTCATTATATTTTTTGAAAATTTAATCTCATAAAATCACAATATCAAACATTAGTGTAAAAGAGGTAACACATACAATTTATGGGGAAAATACAATATACAAGTGTACAACTAACTGTAGAAAGATTTTCAGAAAGCTCTCAAATAATTTCTGCATTCAAAATTGCATTGAATAATGAAATACGTTATCAACCAAGGTATACCCTCTTATCAATCATGTTTAGCTATAGTGTAAATACAATGCAAAGGGCATTCAAATCATGCATTCTACAACCTGTGGCTTAACAAACTTTTTTACTTCACCAAAGTTGGTGTCCTTCTGGGGAAAAAATAGACATTTGCAGTCAATATTATTCCTTAAATAATGATGAATTACCATTGACTTATAAAATGATGGCCTCTTGGCTTTCCACATAGAGGTAATAGATAACCATTCAATCAAATCACATCATACAAACTCTATATATATTTATATATAGCTGGGCATGTAACTGAAACTATATACATTTTAGACTCTGTACAAGGTGCACAAATTCCATCATAAGTATTAATATAATGCTTTGTACCTAACTTGGCTAGTTGTAGGAAAATTTTAATTTGATACTATGATGCAACTTTTAAAAAAGATATTGAAATAAGTTCAAAGTAAAATAAACACTAAATATTTAGCACTGCTGCCTAAAATGTAAATGTATATCACGACTCAGGGTCTAGCACTCAACACACATTTACCTCGATCACAGATTAGAACAACACACACACATTAACAACATCTAAAATGTATTCCAAGCAATGCGTACTGGACATGAGATACCGAGACTTAGGGTCTCGCACTCAACATGCGACCAAGCAATGTATACTGGAGATGAGATAATGCATTTACCCCTATCACAGATTAGAACACACATTACATTAACAACAATGTGATATGCAATCATAGCACCTGCACTAAGGTGCTAATAGTGTGGTGCCAAAGAGATGTAGTTCATTGCAAGTTTTTGTTTACAAAGCTTATAACTGTTAGTTCAGTTAGCATTATTTAGGCGCGCTTTTGAATTTATAAAGCTAAATATAACTTTATGTGAGCTTACTCAGTAAAGAAAAATGCAGTAAATTTCATTAAGGCAAAACAACTTCACTTACATTTACAGTTTCATGGCTTTGAGGTGTCTATTAAGGGGTAAATAAACTAGAACCAGAGGATTCTCGAGACTGCATGTCCTCTGGTGGAGAATCGCTCGAAAGTGTATTGCTGGACATAGAAGGCTGAAACATAAAAACAAAAGTTAAAGACGGTTACAAAACATATATGCAATATAACAACACAAATAAGAATAATTTCAAATCCTAAAAAACGATTAATAATGGTAATAGAACTGAGTTGAGTGCAATTTGGGCTGAAATCACAAGAGTGATTACAAAATTGCACGACCGCGCAGCGGGAGTGCAATTTGTTAATCACGAGTGTGATTTCTGCCCAAAATTGCAAGACACTCAGTTCTATTACCTATTAATCATTTCCATTTTGAAATTAATATATTAAGATACTCAACAGTTATATGTAGCTTGAAAAGTGATTGTTTGACAAAATGATGCAATTAATGATTCAAAATAGTGCAATAAATTATTAATGCTTAAATCGCACACTTTGTAGACAATCAGATTGCAGGATTTGCTAATGATTTCAAAATGGATATGATTAATTCATAAATATTCCTTCAGGCCATGATTATGATCCAACCCCCTCAACCGAATTTGGGAACTACTGGGACTGGGAACTACCACAGGAAGCCCAAGCTTGGTTTAAAATATGTGTTAGAATAAATCAGTCACATTTTTTCCAAGATGTTCTAGGAAATTCAAGGGTTTTTGTTCATGGGACCGAGATGTAGCGTAATTTTTAGCAAAATTAAAATTCGTATTATCAAAAAGTCATTTAATAGGTCACAAAAATCATCTAATAAGTGAAAAAGTTATTTTATCAGCACATATCATATTATTAGCAAAAAAATATTATTTTTATCAGTAAGAAGGTAGTCTTATTAGAAAAAAGTAATTTTTTAAGTAAAAAAGTAAGTTAATCAGCAAAAAAGTCATCTTATCAGCAAAAAAGTTATTTTTAAGCAAAAAAGGGCTTTTAAGCAGCAAAAAAGTAGTCCTATCAATAAGAAAGTCATTTTTTAAGCACTAAAGTCAATTAATCAGCAAAAAGGCATCTTATCGGCAAAAAGGAATTATAATAGCCAAAAACTCATTTTCTAAGCAAAAAAAAGTCATTTACTCATCAAAAAAGTGGTTTCATAAGCAAAAGAGTCAATATATTAGCAAAAAAGTCTTTTTTATAACCTAAAAAGGCATTTTATTAGCAAAAAACGTAATGTTTAAAGCAAAAAGGTAATTTTATAGCATAAAAATCATCTTATCAGCAAAAAATTGATTTGAAGTTAAATAAATATTCTAATAGTGGTCAAGTGTGACGTCACGTTGGAGCGAAGGAATGCAGTTCTAAACGACACCTGGGGAAAAACGTTTGCGCATGCGTAACATTTTGAGGACGTGACGTCACATCAGCCTTTGTAAACATGGCATTTTCATGGCTTTTTGCCAGTTTTTGTAGTTTGCTTCACAAATTCGTAAAACTTGTAAGGAAATTCATTGAAACTTAGTGTTGCTACTCTCAGCATATCTTGACAATTGTTTTTTTCAACGTAGTGTAAAAGTATACCAAAGAAATTTTTAGTATACTGCGAGAAAAAAGGATTTGAAAAAGATGTTTACGTCTTGGAGTTACGTAATTCTCATTTTACAACTTTTTTCTATCGTAAGGGACTGTTCGTTTATTTCATCGCAGGGGGGACTGGTGGTTTTTGTTTAATGTCAATATTTTTAAAAATTACCCCCCTCTCAAAAGCTTTTGTATGATTTTTACCCCCTCCTCTAAAACATAACATTTAAATTTTTACCCCCACCCCCTCCACAATATCAAATTTTACCCCCCCCCCCCCTAAAAAACGTTCTTTGAAAATTTTTTTCAGATTCTTTACAAAGAAAATGAGGAAACAATTACCAGAAGAAAATTAAAAGCAAATGACATGTCGGTAAGGTAAGCAGCATATTCTTTGTGAAGAAACCTCAAAATAATACAACGATTTCTATTGCCCATTTATTTTCTAGAACGTTTAAGAGAAGAATATTATAACTACAAGTTACATTTTTCAATAAACTGTCATTGTACACTCAACAGATTTTCCAGCTCAGTAGCTCTCCCATTCAGAATCTAATGGGTGAACTCCAAAAAGCTAGAAAGGAATACGAAAAGGCCTCCATGATGACAGAAGAACTGGAAGATATGGTTGAAAGTATTCAAGGCCACTTCAGAAATTTATTCATCTATTTATTGAAATTAATACCTATGGAAATTTTGGACGGTGAACTAAGTGTTGTAGAAACAAATTTTGGCACAATACGACTGGCTGATGATGGTCAAGTTATAATAGATGCTGGAGTTTGGGAACAAATGTGTGATGAATTTAAAAGACTTGATGGAATAAAAGGTGATCAGATTTTTTTTGCTTTGGCTAGTCAAAAATCACAATTTTGTGCTCGAGTGAATGTGTAAATATTTGTCTTTTTTTTTTTTAACACAGAAAATGATTTTGAAGAATTAGTTGCAAAATTTCAACTGGCTTTGTATCACCATTACGAGAATCAAGGACCCAAACTATATCATCCCACAGCAATGAGAGCCTTTGCAGAACTGAACTCTCCTGGGCTGTTTGACATGTTACTGAAAGCCATCACCCATGATGATGTGAGACTACACAAACCTAGAAGAAAAACACAGGAGCAAAGAACTGTAGCCTTACTTCACATCCTTGCACATTTCAGGTTAATGAAAATGGGATACTTAGTACACATGAGTGCCATGTTGTATCAGAATTACAACAAGAGCCAGAGGCGAGTGATTGTAAATCTGATACAACAAGGCCACGCTTGTTGTAAACTACTTTTGTGGAATTACTTAAAATCCTTTGAGACATTTTTAATGTAACAGAATGCAGTCATTTCATATGCTAATTAATTACATCCACTAGTAAGGGCTTTATCAGAACAGTGTGACCAGTGACTTCTAAAATTGGATTGGCTTGAATCCTCATTAATTATTCTTGAATTTTAAAACATAATTAAGGAAGTCTATCATATAAATGAGGATTGTTCAGTATACATGCACGATTTGAAATCATTATTGACAATCATTTTAATTTATTCTAGATCACAAAAAACCAATCAATTACAAAGAGACTGTGGGATTTTCCTCGCCCAGCATGGATTGTCAAGGATTGGTCAAGCAGCAGGCCAAATTTTAGGAGATTCCATTCACCACAGAACAGTTGACACAGATAGAGAGAAAATGGCTCAAGAACATGATGATAAAATAAATACACACATAATGACAAGTAATCAAGTAAGTGTACAAGGGTACAACTGAAAATACCAGATGCATGCAGACTGTGTGGCTGTACATTGCATTAAAATATGACAAGCTCTACTATTGCTTAGATATGTTTGGTGATCACATCAAGTCTTAAATTTGTTGAGAATAGTATAATTAATAAATTCAAATGTTATCAACAGGATGCTAGACTCCTTGTAGTAATGCTAGATGATTTCCATGTCATCAGCTCCCCAAAGCAGCCCATATCAATCTTGCAAAAATCAACAGCAATTCACATGGCCACAAGTCTTATTGACATACCAACAAATGTTCCAGCCATAAAAAGACCATCTACTAGAGAAATACATAGAAATGTAGATGTACAAAGCCATGGTGTTGTCAAAACCTGCAGGGGTGGAATTTGCAGTACTGATGTTGTAGAAATCATAGAAGACTACCTTGATTCCCAAAAATGCTACTTGGAGAGCCTGCCACATGCCTATAAAACAATAAATCCAGAATCAGTGGAAATACAAGTTAAAGAATTAGGGTAATAAATTATTCTATCAATATTATTTAAATCTGATACCTGTAGTGGGAAACATATAAACAAGTATTACCTAATCTGGCATAGTTATTCTAATATGCCATTATGTTATCTTTTTCAGAATTTATTCTAACCAAGATCAAAAGGAGTTACAAACATTAAGCTCTTGTATTCTAATAGGCGAAGCAGAGCAATCTTTAAAAAGTAAAGAGGACTATAAAAAGCATTAGAACACTGCATGACCATTGCACCTCAGCTTACGGAATATCTGAAACATTACTTGGCTCCTATCCCTGGTGACTGGCCAACTTGGTTCTATATCAAAAAAATTATAGCCCAAACAACAAGTGAAGATGACCCCATTCTATCCCTCATTCCAGAGCAAGAGCCATTTCATGCTAGTCTTAATTTACAAGAACAAGCAGTTATCCAGTACCACTTTCTTTTTAATGAACTGCACCAGCATTTGTATTCTAAACCATTACCAGAGAAACCTAAACCAGCCCTATGTTTCTTACTACTAAGCTCTCTACTACTTGGTTGGCTTATGATTAGAGAAAGAATAATCCACAAGTTTAGCTTCTGCAAAGACCACGAGTATGTTCTCATGCTGTTTCTTCTAGATGAAATTCTTCCTCTTGGATTTTTTCAATATTCGACAGTGTTTCGAAGTGGAAACTTTGAAAACTATCTATGCTAGCTATGGTTAGAATTACACTGATTTTTATTATTTGGAAGTGCAAACACTATAACCGATCATCCATCTCCATGCTTAGTGATATCAAGCACCAAATGAATTCTCTCAAAGAATATTATCAAAGAAAGAATTGGTTGACATTATTCTCAGAGAAAAAAATTGAAATTTTCCATTCTGAACTGAGAAGCAACATTTCTCCATGGTTAGATGTGGATGCAATAAAAAAAATTGCAAAATGCCTAAGTTCACAAAGATTTGAGATTGCATTTAAGCAGAACTTTATCAATAGCCAAGGAAATCACCAAATGTACACCAATAGAGACTGGAGTGTGATTGCAGGAGCTTCAGCAGAGTATTTGCTCAGCACTTTTAAAAAGATAGCAAGCAGCATTGGGAAAGCTAGCAAGGTATGTGGTGTTTAAGATTTAAGAATCTAACTTACAAGAGCCATATCATGCAATAAAATATTTTTATGTGAAATGCTGATTGACAAAAAAAAATTGTGGATGAAAAAATTTCATCCAGATATTACTGTAAATTTCATACTAGATATTTTCTGATATTAAATAAATTATTGTTTGCAGATCCCAAGGCCAGTAGATCCCAAGACTGGAAAACCTAAAGGAAAGTTAGAATATTTTTTGCCCTCTTTTGACACCAAAATTGAAAACAACTGCATGCCTTTGGGATACAGTTTTGAAAACTGCCATCAAAACTCTGAGCCATGTATCAACACAAAATGTGATCTTGATTCCTGTTCTGAAACTGGTTCCTTTACAAGATTACAGTGCTTCCACACCTTCCACACAACATGCTTAAATGGAGAGACCCAATGCCCAATCTGTTCACCTTACCTTAAAGATAATATCAAAAAACTTGCAGAATCCTTTAACTCATCTCTATTAGAACCAACCAAGTCATCTAACCCCAGTGTCACAACAGATAACCTGCAATCCAATGAAGGAAATGAATCAAATGTTAATGCCATGCCACCCTGTTATTATAAGTCTGCAGAATGGCGAAATGAGATCCAGAAAATTCTTGATTCATTTCCTGTAGTAAACCAACCAACAATCAAGAGAAAATCAACATCAACAAATGGCAATCAGGGAATGCCACCAACCTTTGTCCAGAGAAAATGCTCAAATTGTCACCAGCCAGGTCGTACACGGTCCAGGAATGGTCAAATTACTTGTCCTCAGCTTCTTAATCAGCAACAAAATTCACAAAGAATCTCTAATGTGCATCCTTGTCCAACTCCACTAGCCACCAGCAACCCACGGCCAGCACCACAAGCTTATCTTATAACATGTGACAATAAAAATTCTATACAGTTTTGTTTTTTTCCATATCAGGTATCACAGTCTACAGTAAATGGAAGACAAAGTAGTACTGCCTGTGCACTCATTGCTCTGCTGGTGGCTCACAAGTATCATAACCAAAACTCTTCTTTACCTGTTCACACTCAGTTATCTCCTGCATGGTTTAATCTCATAGTTTCTTCAATTCTAGAAGGAAATACCATTCACGACAATGTTTTCCAGCACATGCCAGTTACACTTCAAATACCAATGGCTTCCAGTCTGCTAGTTGGATCAATCGGTCAGATTCGCCTTGGACAAGAGCTTCCCGTCAACTTCACCTCAGAAAACGGTCCAACCTCAAGCAACTTGGACTATCACCTTGGAGATATGGTCAACAATTCAACGTCTTCCCCTCCTTCGGCAATCATCGTGACTTTTCGTGGAAACACATTCAGTTTTGTGCCTGGTAAACAGAACAATCTAATTTTTCTTGACAGCCACGTGCATCACCCTTTTAGTGAGTTAATTGCTTCTTGTCCCGTCGACACACATTCCAGAATTGTTAAAGTGGATCAAGCTTCAATACCTTGGTACTGCCTACAATCTATGCAGATTTACTGCTATTTATTTCTGAAACTAAAAGAAAAAATTGAAAACAACAAATTAAGAATTCTTGTATCAGCTCATTTTTACCGAGATATTGATTCACTTCACCAGACACTTATGGCTCCAGGTAAATTTCTGATGTACAAAATAGTTCACAGAACACTTAAGAAATATGTAAAGAACGGTAAGAAATTTACTTTACCCGATTTGATGAATTCGCCGAGCACAAAAAGCGAATAATCGAGGAATTAGTACGTCAAAACGTCCGCCATCTTGAATTGAACGAATCGAGTCACGCTCGGTTTGCTCGCGCATGCGCAAACGTTTTCCCCAGGTGTCGTTCTAAACAACTCCTTCACGCCAAGCGCCATTAGCGTGACTGCTTTGTTTTGAAAACGTATGCTCCTTGTAATTGCTAAAAACAATCGTTTCTAAGAAAGAAAAATAGTTAAATTGGTTTAATTGGAACGTGTTGTTCTAAAAGTTCTTAAAATAACAAGATCGCTTGAATTATTGAGACAATTTGACGTCTTCAAGTTGCCGTAACGAAACTTCGAGGTCAACATGGTTCAATGCTTTGCTCCTGATTGCAATCACGCTTCAGAAAGTCATACCTGCAGGTTTTTTGCTTTTCCAAGCAGTACAAAGAAAACAGAAGATTACAAGCGGTGGATTAAACTCTTAAGGTAAGATAATTCTTCGTTATTAATAACGGAATTCCTCTCAGAGATATCACGGAATAGAATATTCAGTAAAGAATAAGCTTGTCAGCGCAGCGTTGCATTTTTGCTTTATTTTATACTAAAAATAAGTCATTCATTTTATAGACGAGATGATAGATCTCCTGGGAAACATTCACGAATTTGTAGCTGCCACTTTCGAGTTGGTATAAAGGAAAATGGACCGGAAATTTTTAAGAGAAACGCTCCCGACGATTACTCAAAAACGAAGAAAAGCAAGAAGATAAAGACCAGCGTAAACAAACAAAAAACAATCGCAGAGATGGTTGAGAACTATCATGAAAAAGAAAATAAATGCAGCGAAACGAAAGAAAGACCCCCTGTCACAGAGATTATTCTGCAAGCAGAACTAGAAAGCAAAACAAGGGAATTAGACAGCTATAAAGGTAAAGAAACTTACAACGAAGTCATTAGTGTCTCTACCCTGAGCCCTGATGTGATAAGAATGTAGACTAGACTCCCCACAAAAGAGATTTTCGACATTGTAGTTAGTTATGCCTTAAGATTTAAAGAATCAATTTGTTATTTTTATGGTTGGAAAGTTACTTCGATTTCTTTTGAAGATCAAATATTTATAGTGAATATAAAAAAATATTATATATGAAAGTGAAGCAAAACTACACCAATTTGCACCTTGCTCAGTTATTTTCCTGCAGTGTAGCTACAATTACCAATATTGAAATTACCTTTATATACGTTTTACATGAGATATTATTGAAAGATATAATGACAACTATTCCCTCAAGACACAAGAATAGTACTTGCTCACCATCATCCTCTTTCTCGGGTTTTGCTTCTTGTAGAATTGTTGTTGACTGTACTGATATTGAGGTTGCAACTCCAAGGCTAATGAGTCAACAAAGTGCAACTTACTCTTCTTATAGAGGAATGAATTCTTTTAAGGTTTTAGTTGGTGTTGCACCTAATGCAGTCATTACTTTTGTAAGTCCTTTTTACCCTGGGTCTATTTCAGATAAAGAAATTGTAGACAGTTCAAGGTTTCTAAAACACTTAGAGACAGGGGATTTAATTTTAGCAGACAAGGGATTCCTCATTGAAAGTATTGTCCCACCAGGTGTTACTGTTAACATTCCTCCTTTTTTGAATAATTCACTGAAAGTGAAGCTAGGGCAACCAAGTCAATTGCAAAGTGTTGTATTCATGTTGAAAGAGCTAATGCTAGGCTAAAAGATTTTAAAATTTTGAGTTTTGTACCATCTTATCTTAGATGTCATGCAGATATTCTTTTTCAGTTGGTTGCTGCATTAGTAAACCTACAATTCCCTCTTATAAAAGAGGTTTGTGAAGATATAAATTATGACTAGAATAAACCTTTTCAAGGCAATAAATATTTAATAGAATAATTGCAACTGAAACTGAAAGTACCTAATATATAAAAATATATATAAAATATACAATCTTATTATTTAAATGCCTGCAATCATAACTAAATGCAGCTACATTTATGAGTAATATATACACAATGTTCATAAACTGTTATCATACAGTCATTTAGCATGAAACCTGACAGTACTATGCTTTACACTTATAAATTATCTATATTTTTGTTTTAAACCTTGTCACTAGTGTAATAGTACTAATTATGATTAAGGTTGCATGCTTATTGCTGTATTATAACATGTAGTTATTTATGTATCTGCATGCTTTACAGTTCTGTTTATAAATAGCTAAAAAATACAACCATTAAAAATCAAATAACAAAATAGGTAGAAACTGCAGTCACTAAAGAAGCATGTGACCTGATTGCTATGAACAGTACTATGCTATATTTCTATTAATGTTTTCTACTTTGTTACTAAGTGCTAATAGTACTAGTACTGATTACAAGGCGGCATGCTTATTTGCCAAAATATTCTCATGTTGAACAGTTCTGTTTGTAAAATAAATATCAATAATGAAACAAAGCATTAAAGTTCTCCTTCTGTTATTTTGTGAAATAAGTGATAGAAATAGAAATCAGTTAGTACATCAATATTGGCTGCCCATGATACATCTCTCTTGATGGTTAAAATGACTGCATCTTTGGTGGTCCAGACCACAAAATAACAGAACTGCTGTCTCTTTGTAAGGAACATTTGGCCTTGGACCTGATGCCAATATACATGGTCTTGCTTGAGTATCAGGTTTTCATCATCATTTGCTTTAAGGCAGAATGAGTCATTCTCAACACCTTCCATTATGGTCTGATTTCGTTGGGTGTATGGGCATTTTACCTCCAGCACATGATTTTGACCAACAAGCCCATCAGGCGAGGCACCAAGGACACCACTCTCGTCCAGCCACAGACCAGTCTCTTCCACAGGTAGGCCAGTTTGCAACACGAAGTACTTGACTGCCTCCTTTTCATTATTGGTACCCCACTGAACTGCCTTTACCCTTGACAAATCATACTCCCCCAAAAGGCGGAGTGTGTCACTCTCTTGCATTTGAGTACACTTCCAAAGTTGCTTGCAGTCAAGCGGCCCTTTCTTGCTAGGTGCCAAGAAGGGTTTTCTCTCTGTCCTTTGGTGGGGCTAGCCACAACATCAATGACATTGACAGTTACTTTGGCTTTGTCTTGGATGTAGGCAATTTGGTTATCCTGACCGATTGTAAAGATAATTCCTATCTTCTTGGTCTGGGGCTCTGGGCCTTGTATTTCTTGCTAAGCGGAAACATTTCTTTGGCAGATTGTGGTGTATTGTTGGTGAATAAAAAGTGCCACTGAATGGCTGCATTTAAACTCTCCCCTTGGACATTCGCATTCTGTCGATTTTATGGCATTGTTGTCGTCAAGATAGATCTAAGATGAGAAAAAAAGAAACAATAAGTCTTTATCCCATCGAGTGGCGAACAAATTTGATCAATTAAGTTGATCTACTTCATGGCTAACATAGCCCGTATATTTATGCGATTCTACTTAAAAACATGCCAAATCGTTTAAAAAACATTCCATTGATAAAAATCGAACTTCACAGTCTTCTTATACTTGTTTATTGAAAAAATAACTGTACAAAAAGACAATGGTTGTGTTTGTTGTTACGGTACGAACGATCTTTTGAATCATTGAGCTTACCGTGACTTTATACGATTTCTGCTTCATACTTGCGTGGACTTGAGCTCTTATTACACCGTCATGATAATTAAAAGTTTCTACATGTCCAGAATTAGAGTGGTTTTCTCCTCTAGATATAGATTTTTGCTCCCCAGAGAAGAAAGAACTAAGAGACGCGATTGATAAAGCCGCCATCTTGGTTTATTTAGAACTGAAAAATTGGTAGAAGGGTTTTCTCTCTGTCCTTTGGTAAGGCTAGCCACATCATCAATGACATTGACAGTTACTTTGGCTTTGTCTTGGATGTAGGCAATTTGGTTATCCTGACCGTTAACTTCTAAAAAGTCTTCACAATATATCAACTCTTCTATGGTTGGGATAGGCAGTGGCTTTGTTTGTGGAGGCTCAGGGCTTAATATCCACCAGAGGCCTGTAAATCTGCCACATTCGTACAGCTTATTGTAAAGATAATTCCTATCTTCTTGGTCTGGGGCTCGAGATAAAGCCTTGTATTTCTTGCTAAGCGGAAACATTTCTTTGGCAGATTGTGGTGTATTGTTTTTCGGCTCCTTCCTCTTCCACGAACACTGAACGTCTGTTCTACTTAAATTGTGAATGCCGTGAATAAAAAGTGCCACTGAATGGCTGCATTTAAACTCTCCCCTTGGACATTCGCATTCTGTCGATTTTATGGCATTGTTGTCGTCAAGATAGATCTAAGATGAGAAAAAAAAGAAACAATAAGTCTTTATCCCATCGAGTGGCGAACAAATTTGATCAATTAAGTTGATCTACTTCATGGCTAACATAGCCCGTATATTTATGCGATTCTACTTAAAAACATGCCAAATCGTTTAAAAAACATTCCATTGATAAAAATCGAACTTCACAGTCTTCTTATACTTGTTTATTGAAAAAATAACTGTACAAAAAGACAATGGTTGTGTTTGTTGTTACGGTACGAACGATCTTTTGAATCATTGAGCTTACCGTGACTTTATACGATTTCTGCTTCATACTTGCGTGGACTTGAGCTCTTATTACACCGTCATGATAATTAAAAGTTTCTACATGTCCAGAATTGAAGTGGTTTTCTCCTCTAGGTATAGATTTTTGCTCCCCAGAGAAGAAAGAACTAAGAGACGCGATTGATAAAGCCGCCATCTTGGTTTCTTTAGAACTGAGAAATTGGTAGCCAAGGCAACGTGACGTCAAGTCTTGACCACTTATTTACATAAATTGTCCTAATTTTCATAAATTTACATAATTTTTCCAAATTTACATAATTTTTCCAAATTTACATAAATTTTCCAAGGTTACATAACTTTTCCAAATTTACATGATTTTTTCAAATTTACATGATTTTTCCAAATTTACATGATTTTTCCAAATTTACATAATTTTTCCAAATTTACATGATTTTTCCAAATTTACATGATTTTTCCAAATTTACATAATTTTTCCAAATTTACATAAATTTTCCAAATTTACATAAATTTTCCAAATTTACATGATTTTTCCAAATTTATATAATTTTTCCAAATTTACATACATTTTCCAAATTTACATAAATTTTCGAAATTTCCATAAATTTTCCAAATTTACATAAATTTTCCAAATTTCCATGATTTTTCCAAATTTACATAAATTTTCCAAATTTACATAAATTTTCCATATTTACATAAATTTTCCAAATTTACATAAATTTTCCAAATTCACATAAATTTTCCAAATTTACATAAATTTTCCAAATTTACATAAATTTTCCAAATTTACATAAATTTTCCAAATTTACATAAATTTTCCAAATTTACATAAATTTTCCAAATTTTCATAAATTTTCCATATTTACATAAATTTTCCAAATTTACATAAATTTTCCAAATTCACATAAATTTTCCAAATTTACATAAATTTTCCAAATTTACATAAATTTTCCAAATTTACATAAATTTTCCAAATTTACATAAATTTTCCAAATTTTCATAAATTTTCCAAATTTACATAAATTTTCCAAATTTACATAAATTTTCCAAATTTACATAAATTTTCCAAATTTACATAAATTTTCCAAATTTACATAAATTTTCCAAATTTACATAAATTTTCCAAATTTACATAAATTTTCCAAATTTACATAAATTTTCCAAATTTACATAAATTTTCCAAATTTACATAAATTTTCCAAATTTACATAAATTTTCCAAATTTACATAAATTTTCCAAATTTACATAAATTTTCCAAATTTACATAAATTTTCCAAATTTACATAAATTTTCCAAATTTACATAAATTTTCCAAATTTACATAAATTTTCCAAATTTACATAAATTTTCCAAATTTACATAAATTTTCCAAATTTTCATAAATTTTCCAAATTTACATAAATTTTCCAAATTCACATAAATTTTCCAAATTCACATAAATTTTCCAAATTTACATAAATTTTCCAAATTTACATAAATTTTCCAAATTTACATAAATTTTCCAAATTTACATAAATTTTCCAAATTTTCATAAATTTTCCAAATTTACATAAATTTTCCAAATTTACATAAATTTTCCAAATTTACATAAATTTTCCAAATTTACATAAATTTTCCAAATTTACATAAATTTTCCAAATTTACATAAATTTTCCAAATTTACATAATTTTTCCAAATTTACATAAATTTTCCAAATTTACATAAATTTTCCAAATTTACATAAATTTTCCAAAACGGATGAAAAAGGTATGAAACAGATGAAAGAACGTCCGTTATGGTATTTTTTTAATCGAAAACGGACGTCCTTTGAGATAACGGGACCATTTAAAAAACATCAAGAAACAGGCACATCTCTTCAAACAGGCATTTTAAAGAAATATTTTGCTAAATATTCTTTTTATTATTTCACTTATTTAAAAAGGAATTTTTATACCCACAACGCACACTTTTAGTAATCTGGAGACTTTTGTGTGTAACAATTTTTTTTTTCACTTTAAATAGGCTCTTTATTATTTAAAAAGAATATTTTAAGTATAATAAGTTTTTTGATCCGTTTTAATTAAAACGTATACTTCTACCCATACCGGACATCCTTTGAGATAACGGAACTGTTTTAAACATCATCAAGAAAATTTTCTTCAAACGGGCACATTTGCATTTTAAAAGAATATTTTGCTACTTCTAAGTTATCGTCTTTCTCTTGCCTAAAATGTCATTATTTACCCACAGTGGACCCTTTTAGTGATCAGGAGACCTTTTGGATTAACACAAAAAATTTTTACTTTATGAGGGCCCTTGAGCGTTTTAATAGAATATTTTAGTTTAATTAGTTTTTTGATCCAATTTGCTCAAAACGTATATTTGTACTCATACCGGACGTCCTTTGAGATAACGGGACCATTTTTAAAAACATCAAGATAATTCTCTTCAAACAGACACATTTGCATTTTAAACGAATATTTTGCTAATTGTTCTTTATCTTATTCCTCTTGTATAAAACGGAATTTTTATACCCACAACGCACACTTTAAGTAATCTTTTTTCCTTTAAATAGGCTTGTTTTCATTTTAAAAGAATATTTAGTATAACTAGTTTTTTTGATCCGTTTTGCTTAACACTACCCATGCCGGACGTCCTTTGAGATAACGGAACTGTTTTAAATAGCATCAAGAAAATTTTCTTCAAACGGGCACATTTGCATTTTAAAAGAATATTTTGCTACTTCTAAGTTATCATCTTCCTCTTGCCTAAAATGTCATTTTTTTACCCACAAAGGACGCTTTTAGTGATCAGGAGAACTTTCTGATTAACACAAAAAACTTTTACTTTAAGAGGGCCTTTTGGCGTTTTAATAGAAGATTTTAGTATAATTAGTTTTTTGATCCCATTTGCTCAAAACGTATCTTGCTTCCCATAACAGAAGTCCTTTGAGATAGCGGGACCATTTTAAAAAACATCAAGATAATTCTCTTAAAACAGGCACATTTCCATTTTAAACGAATATTTTCCTAATTGTTCTTTATCTTATTCCTCTTGTATAAAACGGAATTTTTATACGCACAACGCACACTTTTAGTAATCTGGAGACCTTTTTGGGTAACACAATTTTTTTTTTACTTTAAATAGGCTCTTTTTCATTTTAAAAAATATTTAATATAATTAGTTTTTTTGATCCGTTTTGCTTAAAACGTATCTTTCTACCCATACCGGACGTCCTTTGAGATAACGGAACTGTTTTAAATATCATCAAGAAAATTTTCTTCACACGGGCACATTTGCATTTTAAAAGAATATTTGCTACTTGTAAATTATCATCTTCCTCTTGCCTAAAATGTCATTTTTTTTACCCACAATGGACCCTTTTTGTGATAAGGAGACCTTTTTGATTAACACAAAAAACTTTTGCTTTAAGAGGGCCCTTGAGCGTTTTAACAGAATATTTAAGTTTTTTTGATCCAATTTGCTCAAAACGTATCTTTCTACCCATACCGGACGTCCTTTGAGATAACGGGACCATTTTCAAAAACATCAAAATAATTCTCTTCAAACAGGCACATTTGCATTTTAAGGGAATATTTTGCTAATTGTTCTTTATCTTATTCCTCTTGTTTAAAACGGAATTTTTATACCCACAACGCACACTTTTAGTAATCTGGAGACCTTTTTGGGTAAGAAAATTTTTTTTTTACTTTAAATAGCCTTGTTTTCATTTTAAAAGAATATTTTAGTATAATTAGTTTTCTGGATCCGTTTTGCTTAAAACGTATCTTTCTACCCATATCGGACGTCCTTTGAGATAACGGGACCATTTTGAAAAACATCAAGATAATTCTCTTCAAACACGCACATTTGCATTTTAAGGGAATATTTTGCTAATTGTTCTTTATCTTATTCCTCTTGTTTAAAACGGAATTTTTATACCCACAACGCACACTTTTAGTAATCTGGAGACCTTTTTGGGTAAGAAAATTTTTTTTTTACTTTAAATAGCCTTGTTTTCATTTTAAAAGAATATTTTAGTATAATTAGTTTTCTGGATCCGTTTTGCTTAAAACGTATCTTTCTACCCATATCGGACGTCCTTTGAGATAACGGGACCATTTTGAAAAACATCAAGATAATTCTCTTCAAACACGCACATTTGCATTTTAAGGGAATATTTTGCTAATTGTTCTTTATCTTATTCCTCTTGTTTAAAACGGAATTTTTATACCCACAACGCACACTTTTAGTAATCTGGAGACCTTTTTGGGTAAAAAATTTTTTTTTTTACTTTAAATAGGCTTGTTTTCATTTTAAAAGAATATTTTAGTATAATTAGTTTTCTGGATCCTTTTTCCATAAAACGTATCTTTCTACCCATATCGGACGTCCTTTGAGATAACGGAACTGTTTTAAATATTACCAAGAAAATTTTCTTCAAACGGGCACATTTGCATTTTAAAATAATAATTTGCTACTTGTAAGTTATCATCTTCCTCTTGCCTAAAATGTCAATTTTTTACCCACAATGGACCCTTTTTGTGATCAAGAGACCTTTTTGATTAACACAAAAAACTTTTACTTTAAGAGGGCCCTTGAGCGTTTTAATTTTTTAGTTTAATTAGTTTTTTTGATCCAATTTGCTCAAAACGTATCTTTCTACCCATACCGGACGTCCTTTGAGATAACGGGACCATTTTGAAAAACATCTAGAAAATTCTCTTTAAACAGCTACATTTGCATTTTAAGGGAATATTTTGCTAATTGTTCTTTATCTTATTCCTCTTGTTTAAAACGGAATTTTTATACCCACAACGCGCACTTTTAGTAATCTGGAGACCATTTTGGGTAAAAAAAATTTTTTTTTACTTTAAATAGGCTTGTATTCATTTTAAAAGAATATTTTAGTATAATTAGTTTTCTGGATCCTTTTTGCATAAAACGTATCTTTTTACCCTTAACGGACGTCCTTTCAGATAACGTGACCATTTTAAAAATATTATCAAGAAAATTCTCTTCAAACAGGCACATTTGCATTTTAAAAGAATATTTTGCTAATTTTTATTTATCTTATTCCTCTTATTTAAAACGGTATTTTTATACTCACAACGTATGCTTCAAGATATCTAGAGACCTTTTCGGGTACTTTAAATACTTTAAATATTCCCTTTTCCATTTTGAAAGAATATTTTAGTATAATTAGTTTTTTGATCCATTTTTCTTAAAACCTATCTTTCTAACAATAACGGACGTCCTTGGTGTTATTGGGACTATTTTGTAAAACATCAAGTAAATTATATTCAAACGGGCTCATTCGCTTTTTAAAAGAATATTTTTCCAATTCCTATGTATCCAATTCAGAGAATTATACAAGTTCAGAAAGATAATGCAATTTCAGAAAGATAATGCAATTTCAGAAAACTTATACAAATTCAGAAAAATTATGCGAATTCAGAAAAATTATTCAAATTCAGAAAAATTATGCAAATTCAGAAAAATTATGCAAATTCGGAAAAATTATGCAAATTCGGAAAAATTATGCAAATTCCAAAAAGTTATGCAAATTCCAAAAAATTATGCAAATTCAGAAAAATTATGCAAATTCAGAAAAATTATGCAAATTCAGAAAAATTTTGCAAATTCAGAAAAATTATGCAAATTCCAAAAAATTATGCAAATTCCAAAAAATTATGCAAATTCCAAAAAAATTATGCAAATTCGGAAAAATTATGCAAATTCGGAAAAATTATGCAAATTCGGAAAAATTATGCAAATTTGGAAAAATTATGCAAATTCGGAAAAATTATGCATATTCGGAAGAATTATGCAAATTCGGAAGAATTATGCAAATTCGGAAGAATTATGCAAATTCGGAAAAATTATGCATATTCGGAAAAATTATGCAAATTCGGAAAAATTATGTAAATTTGGAAAATTTATGTAAATTTGGAAAATTTATTTAAATTTGGAAAATTTATGTAAATTTGGAAAATTTATGAAAATTTGGAAAATTTATGTAAATTTGGAAAATTTATGTAAATTTGGAAAATTTATGTAAATTTGGAAAATTTATGTGAATTTGGAAAATTTATGTAAATTTGGAAAATTTATGTAAATATGGAAAATTTATGTAAATTTGGAAAATTTATGTAAATTTGGAAAAATCATGGAAATTTGGAAAATTTATGTAAATTTGGAAAATTTATGGAAATTTCGAAAATTTATGGAAATTTCGAAAATGTATGTAAATTTGGAAAAATTATATAAATTTGGAAAAATCATGTAAATTTGGAAAATTTATGTAAATTTGGAAAATTTATGTAAATTTGGAAAAATTATGTAAATTTGGAAAAATTATGTAAATTTGGAAAAATCATGTAAATTTGGAAAAATCATGTAAATTTGGAAAAATTATGTAAATTTGGAAAAATCATGTAAATTTGGAAAAATCATGTAAATTTGAAAAAATCATGTAAATTTGGAAAAGTTATGTAACCTTGGAAAATTTATGTAAATTTGGAAAAATTATGTAAATTTGGAAAAATTATGTAAATTTATGAAAATTAGGACAATTTATGTAAATAAGTGGTCAAGACTTGACGTCACGTTGCCTTGGCTACCAATTTCTCAGTTCTAAAGAAACCAAGATGGCGGCTTTATCAATCGCGTCTCTTAGTTCTTTCTTCTCTGGGGAGCAAAAATCTATACCTAGAGGAGAAAACCACTTCAATTCTGGACATGTAGAAACTTTTAATTATCATGACGGTGTAATAAGAGCTCAAGTCCACGCAAGTATGAAGCAGAAATCGTATAAAGTCACGGTAAGCTCAATGATTCAAAAGATCGTTCGTACCGTAACAACAAACACAACCATTGTCTTTTTGTACAGTTATTTTTTCAATAAACAAGTATAAGAAGACTGTGAAGTTCGATTTTTATCAATGGAATGTTTTTTAAACGATTTGGCATGTTTTTAAGTAGAATCGCATAAATATACGGGCTATGTTAGCCATGAAGTAGATCAACTTAATTGATCAAATTTGTTCGCCACTCGATGGGATAAAGACTTATTGTTTCTTTTTTTTCTCATCTTAGATCTATCTTGACGACAACAATGCCATAAAATCGACAGAATGCGAATGTCCAAGGGGAGAGTTTAAATGCAGCCATTCAGTGGCACTTTTTATTCACGGCATTCACAATTTAAGTAGAACAGACGTTCAGTGTTCGTGGAAGAGGAAGGAGCCGAAAAACAATACACCACAATCTGCCAAAGAAATGTTTCCGCTTAGCAAGAAATACAAGGCTTTATCTCGAGCCCCAGACCAAGAAGATAGGAATTATCTTTACAATAAGCTGTACGAATGTGGCAGATTTACAGGCCTCTGGTGGATATTAAGCCCTGAGCCTCCACAAACAAAGCCACTGCCTATCCCAACCATAGAAGAGTTGATATATTGTGAAGACTTTTTAGAAGTTAACGGTCAGGATAACCAAATTGCCTACATCCAAGACAAAGCCAAAGTAACTGTCAATGTCATTGATGATGTGGCTAGCCTTACCAAAGGACAGAGAGAAAACCCTTCTACCAATTTTTCAGTTCTAAATAAACCAAGATGGCGGCTTTATCAATCGCGTCTCTTAGTTCTTTCTTCTCTGGGGAGCAAAAATCTATATCTAGAGGAGAAAACCACTCTAATTCTGGACATGTAGAAACTTTTAATTATCATGACGGTGTAATAAGAGCTCAAGTCCACGCAAGTATGAAGCAGAAATCGTATAAAGTCACGGTAAGCTCAATGATTCAAAAGATCGTTCGTACCGTAACAACAAACACAACCATTGTCTTTTTGTACAGTTATTTTTTCAATAAACAAGTATAAGAAGACTGTGAAGTTCGATTTTTATCAATGGAATGTTTTTTAAACGATTTGGCATGTTTTTAAGTAGAATCGCATAAATATACGGGCTATGTTAGCCATGAAGTAGATCAACTTAATTGATCAAATTTGTTCGCCACTCGATGGGATAAAGACTTATTGTTTCTTTTTTTTCTCATCTTAGATCTATCTTGACGACAACAATGCCATAAAATCGACAGAATGCGAATGTCCAAGGGGAGAGTTTAAATGCAGCCATTCAGTGGCACTTTTTATTCACCAACAATACACCACAATCTGCCAAAGAAATGTTTCCGCTTAGCAAGAAATACAAGGCCCAGAGCCCCAGACCAAGAAGATAGGAATTATCTTTACAATCGGTCAGGATAACCAAATTGCCTACATCCAAGACAAAGCCAAAGTAACTGTCAATGTCATTGATGTTGTGGCTAGCCCTACCAAAGGACAGAGAGAAAACCCTTCTTGGCACCTAGCAAGAAAGGGCCGCTTGACTGCAAGCAACTTTGGAAGTGTACTCAAATGCAAGAGAGTGACACACTCCGCCTTTTGGGGGAGTATGATTTGTCAAGGGTAAAGGCAGTTCAGTGGGGTACCAATAATGAAAAGGAGGCAGTCAAGTACTTCGTGTTGCAAACTGGCCTACCTGTGGAAGAGACTGGTCTGTGGCTGGACGAGAGTGGTGTCCTTGGTGCCTCGCCTGATGGGCTTGTTGGTCAAAATCATGTGCTGGAGGTAAAATGCCCATACACC
This sequence comes from Anthopleura sola, assembly GCA_023349425.1. NCBI lineage: Eukaryota > Metazoa > Cnidaria > Anthozoa > Actiniaria > Actiniidae > Anthopleura > Anthopleura sola. The sequence continues at coordinate 177,212 of JALHLI010000047.1, read as the reverse complement.
CAACGAAATCAGACCATAATGGAAGGTGTTGAGAATGACTCATTCTGCCTTAAAGCAAATGATGATGAAAACCTGATACTCAAGCAAGACCATGTATATTGGCATCAGGTCCAAGGCCAAATGTTCCTTACAAAGAGACAGCAGTTCTGTTATTTTGTGGTCTGGACCACCAAAGATGCAGTCATTTTAACCATCAAGAGAGATGTATCATGGGCAGCCAATATTGATGTACTAACTGATTTCTATTTCTATCACTTATTTCACAAAATAACAGAAGGAGAACTTTAATGCTTTGTTTCATTATTGATATTTATTTTACAAACAGAACTGTTCAACATGAGAATATTTTGGCAAATAAGCATGCCGCCTTGTAATCAGTACTAGTACTATTAGCACTTAGTAACAAAGTAGAAAACATTAATAGAAATATAGCATAGTACTGTTCATAGCAATCAGGTCACATGCTTCTTTAGTGACTGCAGTTTCTACCTATTTTGTTATTTGATTTTTAATGGTTGTATTTTTTAGCTATTTATAAACAGAACTGTAAAGCATGCAAATACATAAATAACTACATGTTATAATACAGCAATAAGCATGCAACCTTAATCATAATTAGTACTATTACACTAGTGACAAGGTTTAAAACAAAAATATAGATAATTTATAAGTGTAAAGCATAGTACTGTCAGGTTTCATGCTAAATGACTGTATGATAACAGTTTATGAACATTGTGTATATATTACTCATAAATGTAGCTGCATTTAGTTATGATTGCAGGCATTTAAATAATAAGATTGTATATTTTATATATATTTTTATATATTAGGTACTTTCAGTTTCAGTTGCAATTATTCTATTAAATATTTATTGCCTTGAAAAGGTTTATTCTAGTCATAATTTATATCTTCACAAACCTCTTTTATAAGAGGGAATTGTAGGTTTACTAATGCAGCAACCAACTGAAAAAGAATATCTGCATGACATCTAAGATAAGATGGTACAAAACTCAAAATTTTAAAATCTTTTAGCCTAGCATTAGCTCTTTCAACATGAATACAACACTTTGCAATTGACTTGGTTGCCCTAGCTTCACTTTCAGTGAATTATTCAAAAAAGGAGGAATGTTAACAGTAACACCTGGTGGGACAATACTTTCAATGAGGAATCCCTTGTCTGCTAAAATTAAATCCCCTGTCTCTAAGTGTTTTAGAAACCTTGAACTGTCTACAATTTCTTTATCTGAAATAGACCCAGGGTAAAAAGGACTTACAAAAGTAATGACTGCATTAGGTGCAACACCAACTAAAACCTTAAAAGAATTCATTCCTCTATAAGAAGAGTAAGTTGCACTTTGTTGACTCATTAGCCTTGGAGTTGCAACCTCAATATCAGTACAGTCAACAACAATTCTACAAGAAGCAAAACCCGAGAAAGAGGATGATGGTGAGCAAGTACTATTCTTGTGTCTTGAGGGAATAGTTGTCATTATATCTTTCAATAATATCTCATGTAAAACGTATATAAAGGTAATTTCAATATTGGTAATTGTAGCTACACTGCAGGAAAATAACTGAGCAAGGTGCAAATTGGTGTAGTTTTGCTTCACTTTCATATATAATATTTTTTTATATTCACTATAAATATTTGATCTTCAAAAGAAATCGAAGTAACTTTCCAACCATAAAAATAACAAATTGATTCTTTAAATCTTAAGGCATAACTAACTACAATGTCGAAAATCTCTTTTGTGGGGAGTCTAGTCTACATTCTTATCACATCAGGGCTCAGGGTAGAGACACTAATGACTTCGTTGTAAGTTTCTTTACCTTTATAGCTGTCTAATTCCCTTGTTTTGCTTTCTAGTTCTGCTTGCAGAATAATCTCTGTGACAGGGGGTCTTTCTTTCGTTTCGCTGCATTTATTTTCTTTTTCATGATAGTTCTCAACCATCTCTGCGATTGTTTTTTGTTTGTTTACGCTGGTCTTTATCTTCTTGCTTTTCTTCGTTTTTGAGTAATCGTCGGGAGCGTTTCTCTTAAAAATTTCCGGTCCATTTTCCTTTATACCAACTCGAAAGTGGCAGCTACAAATTCGTGAATGTTTCCCAGGAGATCTATCATCTCGTCTATAAAATGAATGACTTATTTTTAGTATAAAATAAAGCAAAAATGCAACGCTGCGCTGACAAGCTTATTCTTTACTGAATATTCTATTCCGTGATATCTCTGAGAGGAATTCCGTTATTAATAACGAAGAATTATCTTACCTTAAGAGTTTAATCCACCGCTTGTAATCTTCTGTTTTCTTTGTACTGCTTGGAAAAGCAAAAAACCTGCAGGTATGACTTTCTGAAGCGTGATTGCAATCAGGAGCAAAGCATTGAACCATGTTGACCTCGAAGTTTCGTTACGGCAACTTGAAGACGTCAAATTGTCTCAATAATTCAAGCGATCTTGTTATTTTAAGAACTTTTAGAACAACACGTTCCAATTAAACCAATTTAACTATTTTTCTTTCTTAGAAACGATTGTTTTTAGCAATTACAAGGAGCATACGTTTTCAAAACAAAGCAGTCACGCTAATGGCGCTTGGCGTGAAGGAGTTGTTTAGAACGACACCTGGGGAAAACGTTTGCGCATGCGCGAGCAAACCGAGCGTGACTCGATTCGTTCAATTCAAGATGGCGGACGTTTTGACGTACTAATTCCTCGATTATTCGCTTTTTGTGCTCGGCGAATTCATCAAATCGGGTAAAGTAAATTTCTTACCGTTCTTTACATATTTCTTAAGTGTTCTGTGAACTATTTTGTACATCAGAAATTTACCTGGAGCCATAAGTGTCTGGTGAAGTGAATCAATATCTCGGTAAAAATGAGCTGATACAAGAATTCTTAATTTGTTGTTTTCAATTTTTTCTTTTAGTTTCAGAAATAAATAGCAGTAAATCTGCATAGATTGTAGGCAGTACCAAGGTATTGAAGCTTGATCCACTTTAACAATTCTGGAATGTGTGTCGACGGGACAAGAAGCAATTAACTCACTAAAAGGGTGATGCACGTGGCTGTCAAGAAAAATTAGATTGTTCTGTTTACCAGGCACAAAACTGAATGTGTTTCCACGAAAAGTCACGATGATTGCCGAAGGAGGGGAAGACGTTGAATTGTTGACCATATCTCCAAGGTGATAGTCCAAGTTGCTTGAGGTTGGACCGTTTTCTGAGGTGAAGTTGACGGGAAGCTCTTGTCCAAGGCGAATCTGACCGATTGATCCAACTAGCAGACTGGAAGCCATTGGTATTTGAAGTGTAACTGGCATGTGCTGGAAAACATTGTCGTGAATGGTATTTCCTTCTAGAATTGAAGAAACTATGAGATTAAACCATGCAGGAGATAACTGAGTGTGAACAGGTAAAGAAGAGTTTTGGTTATGATACTTGTGAGCCATCAGCAGAGCAATGAGTGCACAGGCAGTACTACTTTGTCTTCCATTTACTGTAGACTGTGATACCTGATATGGAAAAAAACAAAACTGTATAGAATTTTTTATTGTCACATGTTATAAGATAAGCTTGTGGTGCTGGCCGTGGGTTGCTGGTGGCTAGTGGAGTTGGACAAGGATGCACATTAGAGATTCTTTGTGAATTTTGTTGCTGATTAAGAAGCTGAGGACAAGTAATTTGACCATTCCTGGACCGTGTACGACCTGGCTGGTGACAATTTGAGCATTTTCTCTGGACAAAGGTTGGTGGCATTCCCTGATTGTCATTTGTTGATGTTGATTTTCTCTTGATTGTTGGTTGGTTTACTACAGGAAATGAATCAAGAATTTTCTGGATCTCATTTCGCCATTCTGCAGACTTATAATAACAGGGTGGCATGGCATTAACATTTGATTCATTTCCTTCATTGGATTGCAGGTTATCTGTTGTGACACTGGGGTTAGATGACTTGGTTGGTTCTAATAGAGATGAGTTAAAGGATTCTGCAAGTTTTTTGATATTATCTTTAAGGTAAGGTGAACAGATTGGGCATTGGGTCTCTCCATTTAAGCATGTTGTGTGGAAGGTGTGGAAGCACTGTAATCTTGTAAAGGAACCAGTTTCAGAACAGGAATCAAGATCACATTTTGTGTTGATACATGGCTCAGAGTTTTGATGGCAGTTTTCAAAACTGTATCCCAAAGGCATGCAGTTGTTTTCAATTTTGGTGTCAAAAGAGGGCAAAAAATATTCTAACTTTCCTTTAGGTTTTCCAGTCTTGGGATCTACTGGCCTTGGGATCTGCAAACAATAATTTATTTAATATCAGAAAATATCTAGTATGAAATTTACAGTAATATCTGGATGAAATTTTTTCATCCACAATTTTTTTTTGTCAATCAGCATTTCACATAAAAATATTTTATTGCATGATATGGCTCTTGTAAGTTAGATTCTTAAATCTTAAACACCACATACCTTGCTAGCTTTCCCAATGCTGCTTGCTATCTTTTTAAAAGTGCTGAGCAAATACTCTGCTGAAGCTCCTGCAATCACACTCCAGTCTCTATTGGTGTACATTTGGTGATTTCCTTGGCTATTGATAAAGTTCTGCTTAAATGCAATCTCAAATCTTTGTGAACTTAGGCATTTTGCAATTTTTTTTATTGCATCCACATCTAACCATGGAGAAATGTTGCTTCTCAGTTCAGAATGGAAAATTTCAATTTTTTTCTCTGAGAATAATGTCAACCAATTCTTTCTTTGATAATATTCTTTGAGAGAATTCATTTGGTGCTTGATATCACTAAGCATGGAGATGGATGATCGGTTATAGTGTTTGCACTTCCAAATAATAAAAATCAGTGTAATTCTAACCATAGCTAGCATAGATAGTTTTCAAAGTTTCCACTTCGAAACACTGTCGAATATTGAAAAAATCCAAGAGGAAGAATTTCATCTAGAAGAAACAGCATGAGAACATACTCGTGGTCTTTGCAGAAGCTAAACTTGTGGATTATTCTTTCTCTAATCATAAGCCAACCAAGTAGTAGAGAGCTTAGTAGTAAGAAACATAGGGCTGGTTTAGGTTTCTCTGGTAATGGTTTAGAATACAAATGCTGGTGCAGTTCATTAAAAAGAAAGTGGTACTGGATAACTGCTTGTTCTTGTAAATTAAGACTAGCATGAAATGGCTCTTGCTCTGGAATGAGGGATAGAATGGGGTCATCTTCACTTGTTGTTTGGGCTATAATTTTTTTGATATAGAACCAAGTTGGCCAGTCACCAGGGATAGGAGCCAAGTAATGTTTCAGATATTCCGTAAGCTGAGGTGCAATGGTCATGCAGTGTTCTAATGCTTTTTATAGTCCTCTTTACTTTTTAAAGATTGCTCTGCTTCGCCTATTAGAATACAAGAGCTTAATGTTTGTAACTCCTTTTGATCTTGGTTAGAATAAATTCTGAAAAAGATAACATAATGGCATATTAGAATAACTATGCCAGATTAGGTAATACTTGTTTATATGTTTCCCACTACAGGTATCAGATTTAAATAATATTGATAGAATAATTTATTACCCTAATTCTTTAACTTGTATTTCCACTGATTCTGGATTTATTGTTTTATAGGCATGTGGCAGGCTCTCCAAGTAGCATTTTTGGGAATCAAGGTAGTCTTCTATGATTTCTACAACATCAGTACTGCAAATTCCACCCCTGCAGGTTTTGACAACACCATGGCTTTGTACATCTACATTTCTATGTATTTCTCTAGTAGATGGTCTTTTTATGGCTGGAACATTTGTTGGTATGTCAATAAGACTTGTGGCCATGTGAATTGCTGTTGATTTTTGCAAGATTGATATGGGCTGCTTTGGGGAGCTGATGACATGGAAATCATCTAGCATTACTACAAGGAGTCTAGCATCCTGTTGATAACATTTGAATTTATTAATTATACTATTCTCAACAAATTTAAGACTTGATGTGATCACCAAACATATCTAAGCAATAGTAGAGCTTGTCATATTTTAATGCAATGTACAGCCACACAGTCTGCATGCATCTGGTATTTTCAGTTGTACCCTTGTACACTTACTTGATTACTTGTCATTATGTGTGTATTTATTTTATCATCATGTTCTTGAGCCATTTTCTCTCTATCTGTGTCAACTGTTCTGTGGTGAATGGAATCTCCTAAAATTTGGCCTGCTGCTTGACCAATCCTTGACAATCCATGCTGGGCGAGGAAAATCCCACAGTCTCTTTGTAATTGATTGGTTTTTTGTGATCTAGAATAAATTAAAATGATTGTCAATAATGATTTCAAATCGTGCATGTATACTGAACAATCCTCATTTATATGATAGACTTCCTTAATTATGTTTTAAAATTCAAGAATAATTAATGAGGATTCAAGCCAATCCAATTTTAGAAGTCACTGGTCACACTGTTCTGATAAAGCCCTTACTAGTGGATGTAATTAATTAGCATATGAAATGACTGCATTCTGTTACATTAAAAATGTCTCAAAGGATTTTAAGTAATTCCACAAAAGTAGTTTACAACAAGCGTGGCCTTGTTGTATCAGATTTACAATCACTCGCCTCTGGCTCTTGTTGTAATTCTGATACAACATGGCACTCATGTGTACTAAGTATCCCATTTTCATTAACCTGAAATGTGCAAGGATGTGAAGTAAGGCTACAGTTCTTTGCTCCTGTGTTTTTCTTCTAGGTTTGTGTAGTCTCACATCATCATGGGTGATGGCTTTCAGTAACATGTCAAACAGCCCAGGAGAGTTCAGTTCTGCAAAGGCTCTCATTGCTGTGGGATGATATAGTTTGGGTCCTTGATTCTCGTAATGGTGATACAAAGCCAGTTGAAATTTTGCAACTAATTCTTCAAAATCATTTTCTGTGTTAAAAAAAAAAAAGACAAATATTTACACATTCACTCGAGCACAAAATTGTGATTTTTGACTAGCCAAAGCAAAAAAAATCTGATCACCTTTTATTCCATCAAGTCTTTTAAATTCATCACACATTTGTTCCCAAACTCCAGCATCTATTATAACTTGACCATCATCAGCCAGTCGTATTGTGCCAAAATTTGTTTCTACAACACTTAGTTCACCGTCCAAAATTTCCATAGGTATTAATTTCAATAAATAGATGAATAAATTTCTGAAGTGGCCTTGAATACTTTCAACCATATCTTCCAGTTCTTCTGTCATCATGGAGGCCTTTTCGTATTCCTTTCTAGCTTTTTGGAGTTCACCCATTAGATTCTGAATGGGAGAGCTACTGAGCTGGAAAATCTGTTGAGTGTACAATGACAGTTTATTGAAAAATGTAACTTGTAGTTATAATATTCTTCTCTCGTTCTAGAAAATAAATGGGCAATAGAAATCGTTGTATTATTTTGAGGTTTCTTCACAAAGAATATGCTGCTTACCTTACCGACATGTCATTTGCTTTTAATTTTCTTCTGGTAATTGTTTCCTCATTTTCTTTGTAAAGAATCTGAAAAAAATTTTCAAAGAACGTTTTTTAGGGGGGGGGGGGGGGGGTAAAATTTGATATTGTGGAGGGGGTGGGGGTAAAAATTCAAATGTTATGTTTTAGAGGAGGGGGTAAAAATCAAACAAAAGCTTTTGAGAGGGGGGTAATTTTTAAAAATATTGACATTAAACAAAAACCACCAGCCCCCCTGCGATGAAATAAACGAACAGTCCCTTATGATAGAAAAAAGTTGTAAAATGAGAATTACGTAACTCCAAGACGTAAACATCTTTTTCAAATCCTTTTTTCTCGCAGTATACTAAAACTTTCTTTGGTATACTTTTTACACTACGTCGAAAAAACAATTGTCAAGATATGCTGAGAGTAGCAACACTAAGTTTCAACGAATTTCCTTAAGTTTTACGAATTTGTGAAGCAAACTACAAAAACCGGCGAAAAGCCATGAAAATGCCATGTTTACAAAGGCTGATGTGACGTACGTCCTCAAAATGTTACGCATGCGCAAATGTTTTTCCCAGGTGTCGCTCAAGTAAGCTTATATTAAATGACTGTGACGACGAACAAGCCCAAACCGAACATTTCTTTGATGTCGATTCCGTGTCTCAAATGAGTGTTTCTTATTCTATGCCGAGGTTTGAGAAATTGCTCATTTTCAAATCCATTAAGCTCACGAAAAGCGCTTGACATTTCTTAACAAAGGCTGAATGGTTTGAATTGTTATAAATTAGTCATTTTCCTGAATTTAAGAAATATTCAGACTGCCCTGCCTCGTCGGAAACTTCGTCGAAAACGAGTCATTCGGAAATTGTCGGAAAATGCATATTACTACATGAGCTATATTACAAGAGAAAATCTTTATACATTATCATGATAATTGGTGATGATTAGAATGCAAATTTTGGTCTGTTTGTATCACAGTCCCAGTGTCTCTCCACCAAATGTGTTACACCAGAGACTAGGTTCAAAATATTTACTGACAAAAAGCAAAGCACCAGAGGGGACCAGAGGGTGGATGAATTGAAAATGTTACTCGCATTTGCATCTTATCTGACTTGTCTAGATGTTAAAGTGTAAACAAATAAGTCGCTCCGTAATTCAATGGTTATTATAAACGGTCTTCTTCCATATCTTCGACATATAACCTCCGATATATACATAACCATGGTTGCTGGAAAATCTGGGGTTGCTGGAATCATAAAGGAGATATCTAGAGCAGTTTGATGTGTAAATGATTGTCTGACTCTCTTTAAAATAGCTTGACCTCTTCCCGACCTCTTGCATGGATGGCTTCAATAGAGATTTCGCCGTTTTGAACTCATATATAGCGAGAAAAGTATATTTTATTCACACTTTTATTTTAGTTTTAAACATAGTTAATATTAACTATGTTTTAAAGTAAGAAATCATCCAAAGGCAGATATAATTCTGTAATTCAGTCTTCAAGGTACGCGGTAATAAAACTATATTTTGGTCTGAATGAGTGACGTGTGATGCCTGTTGCCTTCGATACTCATTCAATCACTCTAGGAGAATCGCGATACAAAACTTATTGCGATTTTGAGCCGTCAAAACAGGTTATATTGAAGGCGTTGGAAGAAAATATACGGTACTGCCAATACGGAATATATTTTCTCCCAACTAGCCGCCAAAAATCTTAATAAGTTATCGATAATAGATATTTTTATGCACGAATATTTTTTTGTGTTTCTTTGGACTGAGGGTTTTTGTGGCACTGCTTCGCGAAGCAGTACCACTATGCTATCGAGCGATGTCCGTGAGTAAGTAAACTTTATATTTTAGATAGGAACCCCAAATATAAAAAAAAAAAAGTCAACTGAAACGATCAATACCTTCTCGGATTTTCTCGAAAACTATAATAAAGTTCGGAACTTTTCGATTTAGAAACATCTTGGTTACAATACTTAAACAACATGTGTATGCAAGGAACTTTGGCTGATCATATCATAATACAAGCTGGGGCCGACGCAATAAATTTAACTAAATGCAGTACAAAGTGTACCTCCTCCTTTCGCAAGATCGCAAGATAACTGAGGTTTGAAAGAGGAACTGATTTAAAAAAATAAGTATGATTTAGTGCGATTTCCATTTATGCCATTTATGTATGGTTTATCTTCGTATTCCACTATATTTCACCTAATACAAAACATATAAACGACATCTTATCAGCACATACAAAACTCACGAAATGGACATATTGTACAAATTTCTTTAGCACTATAATCCCATTACTAGCAGTGCCACATGCGCTTTATAAGCGCTATATTTTTTGGGTGGGGGGCGGGGGGAGACTCGTGCAGACTAGTGTATGGTGGCAGGCTTTGGGACCTTTACTTCTTTGGAGGATTTTTTTCAGTTAGGGGGTGGGGGATTGTTACCTACTCCCTCCCGAACATTTCTAGCCATAGTCCACCTTTCCAATAGACAAACAAATAAAAATCAAAACACACAAGACTAACTGGACCAATTTTAGGTCTTGTAAAATACTTTATCTTCTCTTGAAAATCTCGGCTATCGAGGCGCAGTTCATATATCCACCTTCAGATTGTATATCGGCTCATAGTCAGTTTCAAAGTTAGTCACTGAAAACCTACAAAGTTGAGGCCTATATGAGGATATTGAGAGTGGTGTCCCAAGTGAGGATTCACGTGAATTAACTTATTGTTTAGCAATCTTTTATTCCTCTAGCTTATGGCTGTGCTCAGTTCTAGGATGCACTAGAGTCTGAATACAAATCTAGGCATGCACCGGCGCGGCAGACATGCACACTATAATGATAAACACTTGATATCAAACAAATAAAGCTTTTCGACACAAACTGCAGCTTGAGGATGCTCAGGAGGTGAAATTTTACTGGTAACTGAAAGTATATAAAAGTTGAATAAACGAAATAAATCACAAAAAGAATAAAAATCAAGTCAAGGAATTCGAGCCTTCTCATCGGCTGTGCTTCAAAGTATTTTTTGTGCGAGATGATGCATATAGAGCGTATTTCCGGGTCCAACTGCTCACAAAAACCGATAGAATAAAGCGAAAATGTTTTCAATGATTTAACCTTCACCTTGAACAATTAGAACGGTGGAAAACACATCCTGTCCTGAAGAAAAAGTAAAAAAATCTTTATGAAACTACTTTTCGTGTTGGACCCGGAAGTGGTTTTTTTTTATACGAGTGACATCACACATATAACAGCCCCATAAAATACGACCATTTCAGTTAATAATAAGCCTAATGGGACAGGTCGACCAGTCGTGTCTCTCCCAGCGGTGCGACTGTTGCTCCGCGGTCCGTAGCTAAAGTTGGGATCATTTCAACCCCATATCATTGCTTTTTACAGTATTTTTGGGTGAGATGATACAAATAGGCATAAAATACAACCATTTGTATCATAAGCCTAATGGGAGAGGTCGACCGGTCGTAAAAATTCCCAGCGGTGTTTAGAGTGTTAGTCCTTGGTCCGTAGGTGAGGGTGAGATCCTTTCAACCCCATATCATTGCTTTTTACAGTATTTTTGGGTGAGATGATACAAATAGGCATAAAATACAACCATTTGTATCATAAGCCTAATGGGAGAGGTCGACCGGTCGTAAAAATTCCCAGCGGTGTTCAAAGTGTTAGTCCGTGGTCCGTAGCTAAAGTTGAGATCATTTCAACCCCATATCATTGCTTTTTACAGTATTTTTTGGCGAGATGATACAAATTGGGATAAAATACGACCATTTGTATCATAATCCTAATGGGAGAGGTCAACCGGTCGTAAAAATTCCCAGCGGTGTTTAAAGTGTTAGTGTCACGAAGGTTTCTTCTGGCGGGACTAGCTCGTCCTTCGGTGACACAGAATATGGAGACTTTCTCGTGTTTCACTGATCTTTATTCCGCTCTTGACTTCACTCTGACATCGACTGAACTCTTGCTGCACTTCAACTCTAACTGCGACTGACTAGTAGCAACTTTGGAATCGACTAGTAGCAACTAGCAAACTCGTATTTATGCCAATAGCTAGGGGCTACGTCACATAACCGGTTTGTACCAAGTCAAACTGGGCACAACCAGTTATACAGCATATGACGTAAGGCTTGAAGGTAGATATTTACTTAGTGCAAAAATAAGAGCACCTGTCCACAAGACTCGCCCTAACTAAACCGGCGATGGAATTCGCTAGTTCAACTAGTAAAGTATATTTTACAATATAGGAATCCGGTGTCTCTATTGAAACACCTCTAAGCCAGAGCTTAGAAAATGGCTTATCGAGTGTTTGTTTGTTGAGTAAACAGAGCTACCATTCCCAGTACGCATGTGCAAACTTGCGCAGGGCCAAAACTGGTTTGCTCTGTAAAATCACTGGATATCTCCTAACAACATCCACCTGTATTAGGCAATTGGATCTAACCCGTGTCAACAAACAAACACACTATTACCAGCTGTCAATCATTCTATATCCCTAATCCATTAGTTGCCGTGATACCAAAACTTTTGACATTTTGATCTGCAACTTGACCTTTCATGCCTGTCTTTCTCTAGACTTTATGGCATCGCAATTAACTATTTGTTTATCTTAATTAAATATAATTATTTTTCCTGTTTCTTATTTTCTTATTCATGTCACGTCCTTTAGGAAAAATCTCTCCTCACATTAGTCCTTGGTCCGTAGGTGAGGGTGAGATCATTTCAACCCCATATCATTGCTTTTTACAGTATTTTTGGGTGAGATGATACAAATAGGCATAAAATACAACCATTTGTATCATAAGCCTAATGGGAGAGGTCGACCGGTCGTAAAAATTCCCAGCGGTGTTTAAAGTGTTAGTCCTTGGTCCGTAGGTGAGGGTGAGATCCTTTCAACCCCATATCATTGCTTTTTACAGTATTTTTGGGTGAGATGATACAAATAGGCATAAAATACAACCATTTGTATCATAAGCCTAATGGGAGAGGTCGACCGGTCGTAAAAATTCCCAGCGGTGTTTAAAGTGTTAGTCCTTGGTCCGTAGGTGAGGGTGAGATCCTTTCAACCCCATATCATTGCTTTTTACAGTATTTTTGGGTGAGATGATACAAATAGGCATAAAATACAACCATTTGTATCATAAGCCTAATGGGAGAGGTCGACCGGTCGTAAAAATTCCCAGCCGTGTTCAGAGTGTTAGTCCTTGGTCCGTAGGTGAAGATGAGATCATTTCAACCCCACATCATTGCTTTTTACAGTATTTTTTGGTGAGATGATACAAATTGGGATAAAATACGACCATTTGTATCATAAGCCTAATGGGAGAGGTCGACTGGTCGTGAAATCTCCCAGCGGTGTTCAGAGTGTTAGTCCTTGGTCATCTCTTGGTCGGTAAGTGAAGTTGGGATCATTTCAACATCACATCATTGCGCTTTAGGGTATTTTGGGGTGAGATGATACAAATTGGGACAAAATACGACCATTTGTATCATAAGCCTAATGGGAGAGGTCGACCGGTCGTAAAAATTCCCAGCGGTGTTTAGAGTTTTAGTCCTTGGTCCGTAGGTGAGGGTGAGATCATTTCAACCCCATATCATTGCTTTTTACAGTATTTTTGGGTGAGATGATACAAATTGGGATAAAATACGACCATTTGTATCATAAGCCTAATGGAAGAGGTCGACCGGTCGTAAAAATTCCCAGCGGTGTTCAGAGTATTAGTCCTTGGTCCGTAGGTGAAGTTGAGATCATTTCAACCCCACATCATTGCGCTTTAGGGTATTTTGGGGTGAGATGATACAAATAGGCATAAAATATGACCATTTGTATCATAAGCCTAATGGGAGAGGTTGACTGGTCGTGAAATCTCCCAGCGGTGTTCAGAGTGTTAGTCCATGACTGCACACTGCGTTAGTGACTATTGGAATGGTTGGTTTAAAGTTGACACACTTTGTACAACCACAATTTAGTAACCTCATACCAATGGGTAATTTATTTTTGGCTGAGTTAAAAAAAAAAAAGAATCTTTTTTAAACTATAAAAGATATGGTATATCTGATGGTATTAAAAAATCTGAATCTAATCAATATCATTTTACTAATATCAGAAAAAATTATATTAAAATATATAAGAAATATAATATATAACCATAAAAATCTCACTAAAAAAATAATCTATATATATATATATGTAGTTTGCTGATTGTTTTGGGCTCGTTCAGGTGGTTTTGTGCCGTATTGCATCACTTTGGCTTATTTTGGATCGTTCGAGATTTTAGTCCTGAACTACAAATTATTGAAATGATTCTTAAGGAATTATCTTTTCGAAAATTCTGATATTTGTACGTTTAGATTTCTTTTAACTACTTTTTCTACTGTCGTGATACAATATCTATAAAATTGTGTCCATTTGTATCATGATACATATGGACACAATTTTGCGTTTTAATCATCACGGAATATCATGATAACGTACCGTAAATTTGAACTGCAACATAAGTGACTACATGGGTGCCCTGTGTATTATATGGTAATTAGACTAGAAATACCGCTGGTTTGTAATATTGTTTTTCGGCCCACCTCTACGCCCGGGGATAGCATTACCCCAAGGAAGAGGTATAAGTCATATTTGTCGCAAAAATCTCCTTTGGAATCCGTTCCAAGGAGTTCACGCCATGCTTTACAAAACAGAATGATGAAAAATTTCTCTCAAAGAAATCTCGGACTTACTTTTGATATCAACGAATCAACAGTATCCAATGACGAGGTGATCAAAAGCTTTAAGCTCAAAGTAAGTTTATATTATATGACTGTGACGACGAACAAGTCCAAAACGAACATTACTTTGATGTCGAAAACGAGGAAAATATTGAAGGGGAAGAGGTAGAATAGGATGCATTAGTGGCAGTTCAACAAATTAAAAACCAAAGAACTGGCAACCACCGCGGACATTTTGCTGAAGATCAGCCTCTGTATGACGGAGCACCTATTACAATGGGGTCAAGCATGCTTCTGTTAATGCCTTTTGTTATGAAGTATTCTTTAAGCGGCGCAGCATTATCAGACCTCCTTGACTTGATATCAGCACATTGCAAGATCCCCAACCATTGTGCAAGATCTGTGTATCAATACAAAGGTTGTTTTCGTGATCTAAAAACACCACTACGTATTCATTACTACTGTAAATTTTGCAACGGATTACTTGAAGGACCTGTAGTTGTTTGTCCTTATTGTAAGAAAGCACTAGCTACCAAGGGATGAGATCCTAAAGAAATCGCACTTCATAGAAGTTCCCATTGAGCTGCAGTTGCAGGAATTTTTTCAAAGTAAGTATATAAGATTGTTGCAATGCAAATATGCTACTAGCTACTACTATGTGTTTTTACAGTTTTTGTTAATTAGATCAAATTAGGTACTGTCTAGCTGGGAAAACTACTTAATTAATTCCTCAGCATTAAAAAAAATTGAACTCTTAACTATAAAATTTTCTTTGTCCAGAGCTTTTTAACTTTTGGTTTTGGCTGCTTTTTTTTACTTTTGAAATGTTGTATTTCACATGTTTTTACTCAAAATTTGATATCTAGAAAACTAGCATGAAACTCTCCATTTTTTTTCATTTGTAGTTTAAACATTCATATAAAATCTTTAAATCTTTTAGGGAAAGGATTCTTTGATGACCTAGGATACTGATTCACATGTAAAAAGAAAAACTTAAACAATATTGAAGATGTCCAAGATGGTTCTGAGTATCAACAATATTTTTAGGCAGAGGGTCTACTACAGCAGCAGTCAAAGGTTGCCCTACAATTCAATACAGATGGAGTCGCAATTTTTAAATCATCTGCATTCAAGATATGGCCTATGTACATCGAAATTCTGGACTTGCCTCCAAATAAAAGGTAATTTGTAGGAGTTGCAAATATTTATTGGGCACAACTATAGAATACCCCACACAGGAAAGTATTACTTGTAGGCCAGCCTACGTGCCTATGCCATGAGTTGTTGAGAGAGTAGTGCCAACAATGCCAAAAACACTTTTTTAGGAAGTCTCCCCACCTGGGCATTTCCCTAGTTCCTTGGGGTTAGGTTTAGGGTTAGTATTAGGGTAGATTATGTATAGCATACATAATTGGATCAGTCAAGTAGTAAGAGACATATGAAGCATAGGCTCATAGGCAGTCTACTTTAATAGCTATGTTGTGCAGGGTATTCTATAGTTATTCCATTTATTGTATCAGCTTTCAAGTGACTTGGAATGTAGGTACACTTGTTATGTGTCATTTGTCACATTCAATGTTTTCCTCTTTTAACTCTTATTGCAATTTTTTTGAAAGCCGCTTGGCACTAAGTGAAGGATAGAACTGAAATAGGTAAATTGTTGCGCACCCTACGAGAGCAAAAAAAAATCTCTGACTCAAGTGAGACTCAAACTCAAGAGCCCTAGTTTAAGTCTCACTTGAGTCAGAGATTTTTTTCTCTGCTCTCATAGGGTGCGCAACAACTTCAATTTACTTATTTCATTTCTATGGATCATAATATATTGATTTGTTTTTATTGTTGTCAGGACCTTAGAGGAAAATCTATCATTTGCAGGTCTCTGGTTTGGTGTTAAATCTCCAGCAATGAAGACATTTCTCAAACCAAATACCAAGTCACTTCTTGACCTTGAAGAAAAGGGTAAGGCCAAGCCTCTATACTCCTTTTTATAGTTTAGATGTATAGATTGTACAACTTTTAATTGAATTGACTTCCAATATCTTATCTGGCCTTATAGCCCTGGCAAGTGTTCTCAGAACCTCTGCAGTCTTGCTTTACTCTGTATGCACATTTATCACCACACATTTCAAAATTTCGTATAAATATGGCATTTTTCACAAATCAAGCACTTATTACATATGAAATGTATTTGACAGGCATTCATGTGACTCTTTCTGACAGAGGGCAATTGACATGCAAAGCCATTCTATCAAATGGAAACTTTGATTTACCAGCATGGTGTATGGTGTGCAATATGATGCAGTATAATGGTCTCTGTGGTTGTGGTACATGTGAAGAACCAGGTGAAACTTTCAAAGTTGGTAAAGGTCATTCTCATATCTACCCAATGTCACATGAAATGGCAAAAAGTCCAGATGGTCATGCTGTGTTAGGAACAAAGGAGAACACAAAGATGTATGCAGAGGAAGCACTTAGGTCTGAATCACTGGTAATAAATTGAAAGTCATGAAAAAAACTTGCACTTAATATCCTGATTTTTTCCCCAGGGGATTCCAGTGTATCATTGTTACCATAAGCTAACTGACTTTCAAATGCATACAATATAATATAATTCAATCCAATATAATTATCAAAAGTTCATTTTGGTTTTTACAATGTATTCCTGGAATTGACTCAGGTCAATGTGATGTCATGGTAACAGTTGAAGTGCTCAACTATTCAAATTTGTTTTAATTAATTTTAGTTTTAATTCTTGTTTGAAGGGCATGAATTTCAATCATGTCTTTTTGCAACAAAACCTTGTCCGATTTTCAAGAAATGTGCAGTCATGAGTCTTCAAGCCTTGAACTATGTATCAGTATTTGTTTTTCTGCAAATTGGGTAAAATATTTTGAGATAATAAAATGGCTCTTTGAGGAAAAATACTCATAAATCCAAAAAAAAATTTAAAAATTTCATTGAGCAAGTGTAAAGGCATAGGAGAGTATATACAGCAAGTTTTGTGGCAATCTAGTCCTTAGAAGTTGCCACACAAACTTACGCTGGCCAATAGGATACAAAACTTCCTAATGAAAACTACCGCCAAAATCTCAACAAAATTTCAAAAACAACGAGAAACATATCTACTATTAGAAACACCAATGCCTATTGTAACTTGTGAACAAAATATGCAGACATCAGGGGCTAAACACCAATGTTATCCTCAAGCAAATTTCGGAATAATTGTGACCATCAGGTGAATGTCCCAAATTTGTATTAACAAATCAATAGGTGCGGACCACCTTAACTTATCAATCATATATTTGTTTTCTCAGTCAATCTTATCTGTACGCACTCCTTTAATTCCAAATCCAGGTTACAGGTATCAAGGGCCCATCAATGCTTTCCTACCTGCCAAACTTTGAAATAACAAAAGGAGTTCCAATTGATTACATGCATGGGGTTTTGCTTGGTATGACAAAGAATCTCTTAAACTATTGGTTCAACCCTAAATACAATCAGGAAGATTGGTATTGTGACAACAAGATAACAGATGTTGACAAGATACTAGCTAGCATAAGACCTCCTGATGAAATAACAAGACTTCCAAGAAGTATTGGAAAGGTAATGTTGGCAAGAAATAATCATAATTGCCAAAACTTATCTCAGATGAACTGATTTTTTTTCCTTTCTAGCCTCTGAGTTCATTCATGGCTATTCCATTATGCAGTACCCATAATGTCTGTGGTATTGAAGGCCCTCTGTGTGCATCATTTTATGTTGCTTGCCAAAGCTGGTGTTTACAACCTCTGCAAAGACTCAATTTCACAGCAAGACTTCCAAGAATCTTCTATTCTGCTGAAGACATTTGTATACTATATGGATAAGCTATATGGTAAGAGTTCCTCTAAAAATTATAACTTAAGGTGTCTCGATTGAAATAAACAGTGCGTGTAAGGTGCAATGTGAAACTCTCCCAATTGTCAATTCTCATGCCATCACCCTAAAACTTTAAATGATTAGGAGTAATTTATTGGAAATGATAAATTATGTAGGAATTTTGTGCAAATTAGACACAAAATAACAAAAACTAGGCACCACTTTTTTTCCACAAAATTGCAATTTATACAAAATGGAGGGTTAAGTTTTGAACCAAATTTTTAGGATCATGAAACAACCACCTGCAGTGAGGTAAGTGGAAGAATTCCAAGACAATTACAAAATAAAGAAGATTTCTTTTAAATATTTAACTAAGCAACACAAGCATAAGCACCACAACTTACAGCATGCCACTGAGATAGCACCTCATCATTGACTTTAAGATGTTTTGTTCTACTCAAAAAGAATGGTTTTATCACAAAGATAACCTGTGAAAGAATACATCTGTGCTGCTTGTGTATGTTGCTATGCTTATGCTTGTGTTGCTACTGTAGCTAAAGCCAGGCTTCAAATATGCTGCTTTTCTCACCTAGGGAAATAGACAAGCACTGCTAATGTACATAATCTCCTTCATTTGGTTCAATGTGTCATTTGGAATGGTCCTCTTGGGACTTTTTCCTGTTTTTGTTTTGAAGATGCAAATGGAAAACTGAAGAAGTTATTTCATGTAACCCAGCATATACAGCTACAAGTAAATAAAAGGGAGAGAGACAGAGTCAAGAGAAGAGAGAAACTCAGCAATATAATTTGTGATTTATATTTCTTTCAGATAATTGCTGCTTCACTGTTTCACTAAAAATAAAATTCCCTGCTCTGGTCCACAAAATCCCTGTTGGATCACAGGCATTTCTTTATATGAGAAAATGACCAATTCTTTGTCGTTATCAATGTAAGACTTACGTACTTGGATCTGTTTCAATTAAACATCAAATTTTCCATGAGCCAAATGAAATAAAAACAATGCCAAGGCAATTGGTTCAGTTCAGTTCTTGGAAAGTTTAACATTTGAAACAGGCCTTATTCAATGATTATGTAATTCATGTACTGTTTGATAAGAATTGTGTGGCGCACGCAGCTCCATCTATGATGACGTCAATTGTCCAATAATTTTTTATTTATTCGATGGTATGACGTCATACTGTTGAATGAGTAAATTTTTTGGACGAATGATGTTTTATCCTTGCCATGACAAATTAACTAAGGGCTATTGGCCAATCAGCAACAAGGAAATATTTTGAAAAAATTATAAACCAGCTAATCTTGCCTGAATGTCACAGCTTTGAAGAAAGTGATGGGGTTGTGAATGTGAAGATAGACCACAACCAAGGCACACCACAAATTGTAAGTTTGGAAGTTTGTCCAAAATTATTGGCTTGCATTGTTCCCTGTACATTTATCTGTGTTGCCTTTTTTTTTGAGGGCAGAGAAAAGAAGACAAAGAAGGACCATAGTGCTTTGTGCGCTTTGATGCACATTGCCTATTATACTTCATAATTGTTAACTATATGAAGATGTAGATAATTCTGACTCAACAGATGTGTTCTTTATTTTCAGTGATGACAATCTTATAGCACTGCCAGTTGATAGAGTATTGGAAAAAGTGGTGTGCTTTGATATGTCTGGACACAAATTCACCTATCTTAGCAGATTTCCAAATTTATTTGAAAGCCATGCAACATGAGGCATGTAGCAAAATGAGCTCAAAACAATGTCTCTTTTAAGGAGGAACCCACAAAAGCCTAGCTAAAACAGGAGTGGCAGGGATCAAGATAATAAACAAATTGATAAATAATGATCTCACATCGGTTTCATATTTATAATTCTTTTTCCTGCTTTTGAGTATCAGCGAGAATTGTAATTTTAGAACTGAGTTTGTACAAAATAATATTTCTTATAAAATGATAAGTTGGAGTATAAAAAAAATTCATCTGTGTCTGTCACCTGGTTCCTTGCTGAAAACATTTTGCCGGACACACAAGCTCTATAATTGCAAATTCAATCATCATATTAGCTAGCCCGATCTGATATCTTATTCATAATGCACTAGTCAACCCCCGCCCCCGAACCCCGGGTGTTAAAATCAGACATTTCCCCTGGTAGTCGGGGGCACATTCACTGTTAAAACCCCCACTATTGTTGGCCTGCTATTTTGGTCAGTAGTAAATAACAAAACAAACACATTTCACTCCAACTCCAATTTCCTGTGCCACACAGCTAATCTTTGTGTGTTCCATTCTGATTCACAAATATTTAATGTCCAATATTTTCAGGGGGGTCTAGTCAGTTGGGTTTCATAATGGCATTCTAAGTTTAAAATGAACAATGCTTGGCAACTGAATCTATCTCTATCCACATAATTTATCATCCATCTTGTTATATGTAAGGGAGCATTCATTTTTTAGGAGGGGGGGGGGGTCATTAAAAAATTACTAGATAAAAGGGGGGGTCGTTATACAGTCGTTAAAAAACTACACATCTCTTAAACAACCTCTCTCCCCCTCCCCTACAACCCTCCCTCATTCCTTAGCTTGGGTCCGAATGAACAACGAACAACTTATATCACAGTATGTCTTGTCTATGCTGCATAACAGTGCTCGATACACAGTAGTGCAGAGCATAAATATAGTATAGTCTAGATTAAACCATTTCTCATCCTCGGACATTATCAGCCGATATCCCAGTCGCCAGAAGGTGTTTATTTACTATTTTTGATATCTTTTTTAAATCGTGCGCAACAACACGTTAAATCCGGAAGTTCAAAATTTCGGTGGTTATGATTGCAAAATTTCTCTAATCCTTACATATAATTTTGTGATATCATGTACGACAAAGTACATGAGGCTGAGAGGCTGTCTTTCATCTTTCTTGTAGTGTTGGACACAGGGAGACCCATCAGAGGGTCATTGAAAAATCCAATTTCCCTGTTTTGCACCTCAAAACATAGTTAATGGAGTGGAATCATTCCAACCCATTAACTATGCTCAAAATCACTTGTTCGAAATCAATATAGTATCAAAAATGATCAAGAAAATCGAGTTTCTGTGTGAATATCGAGTCGTAGACTGGGAATGCTCAAAATTGTTGTTTGATGACCATACATTCCCTTCTGCCGGTCAGTGCCTTCAAAAGACATGCCCGGCAGATTTTTTTTTTTTTAATTCAGTAGAACGACTAAGTTTCGCTACATCAAACCACTATTTTTTTGTAGGCGGCCAAAGTGTTTAACATAATATACGATTTATCTATCGATGGTCGCATCGCAATAAGAATGTACACGAGATGGATTAGATGGTCGTATCAAAATGATTATGTTTACGCGAGATAGATTAGATGGGTGTATCAGAATAAGAATCTACGCGAGATATATATATTGGATGGTCGTATCACAATAAGAATGTACACGAGATGGATTAGATGGTCGTATCAAACCCGGGGGGGGGGGGGGGGGGGGGTACTCCCCTATATTTGCTATACGGGTATGTGCCACCCGATAGGGTATGGTTTTTTGGCTTTTAGGTCTGGGGTAGGGTATCATTTTTTACAATTTGTCTGGGGAAGGGTAAGGTTTTTGTCTGGGATAGGGTATCTTTTTGACATTTTTTCTGGGATAGGGTTATGTTGTTTTAGCCTGGTAGGCTACGTTTTCTGCCGGCACAAAAAAAAAAAAAAAACGATTTAAATTCAATTATACAATTGCCAAATAGTTAT
Organism: Anthopleura sola; assembly: GCA_023349425.1. Classification (NCBI taxonomy): domain Eukaryota; kingdom Metazoa; phylum Cnidaria; class Anthozoa; order Actiniaria; family Actiniidae; genus Anthopleura; species Anthopleura sola. The sequence continues at coordinate 155,397 of JALHLI010000047.1, read as the reverse complement.
TGAAATAGATAGATAGATAGATAACTAGTTTATTAAAATTTAAAAAAAAAATCTATTGAATAACTGTTTTTTGCATGTCAACAAAATGTAGGTTTAGTCTGGGGTAGGGTATATGAAATCAAAATTCTAGGTCTGGGATAGGGTCAGGGTTTTGAGGACCTGGCGGTACACCCCCACCCAAGTTGGGGTGGTAGTACCCCCCCCCCCCCCCCGGGTATCAAATAAGACTGTACACGAGATTGATTGGACGGGTGTATCAGAATAAGAATGTACACAAGATGGCTTGAATGGTCGTATCAAAATAAGAATGTACACGAGATGGCTTGAATGGTCGTATCAAAATAAGAATGTACACGATATGGCTTGGATGGTCGTATCAAAATAAGAATGTACCCGAGATGGCTTGGATGGTCGTATCAAAATAAGAATGTACCCGAGATGGACTAGCTAAATTCTTTTTTAATTCGATTAGTGTCGATTCTCGTTACGCTCGCATCAGTTATTAGACAGACAATCAAAGCAATTAAGCAAAGCAATTTTTTATTGTAACATTTAAGCGTCTTTATGCACTTGTTATAATTTTAACAGCTTGTCAATATTTATTCTGGTATTTTTAGTGTACAATACGTTCCCATTCTACAACACCAATGACTTGAACTGGTAACTTGACTTTTGAACCCTGCCATAAACTTGAGAATAACTTTTATCAAATATAAATCTTTTTATATCAACGTTAAACTAAAACACACTGAGGTATACGCATAAATATACGATGGGCCAAGTCAAGCTAAAAGGAACTTGAACATTTTCCAACAATAAGTAGTCTTGTCCTAAGAGCGAGAAAGACTGATGAACTGTAAAATACTTGTACAGGAACAGGTTTGAGTCTGTCTGTCATAAAATTTCAGAACTTAAGTCAGATATCAGCATTTTTCCTGCTATCACAATGGTAATAAAATCATCCAGACAGACAGAGAAGCTCATCTCTACTCCGTGCATACCACATTCAGTGTAGCAAGTAAGAAGAATAGACAGCTTCCATAGCTGCAGTCAGCCAACACATGAAGTTTGTCCTCTAGTTATTTGCAGTTTGGAAAATAGCTAGCTGTTCATGTCTCAAGAAAGATGGAAAGAGCGCTGGCCTTCGTGAGCTGCTACTCTAAGTTTTTCTTCCATGATCTGCTTGGTAGAGTAGTCAGGGAGCTTGAGGTAGTTGACGCATGTCATTACAGATGGTAAGTAGTTGTCTGCGCTTAGCGGAGGTTCGAATGTCTTCCTCACAATGGTTAAAGGTGGGTTTAGACTTCGGAACCCTACAATAAATTAATAAATACATCCATCATATTTTACGTCATCATAACGACGTAACGACATAACAACATACACACATAGATATTACACTGCCATACCTCCTACAGGGAGTCTGGGGCTTCCAGTAACAAACTGGAGGAATAATCGCTGTTGGTTCGGATCGTACAAGCTCAGAAGCTCGAACAAATTCTTGATGGCACGACTGCAAAAAGATAGAAAGGTGCATGATAAGAAACTACACAGTTAAATACGATTGATTACCTTGACTGATTCTCGTTGTACACTTGTCTATAGGTCACAACAGACAGACAGATGATTTCTTACCTGTCATGATTATAGCCATGGTCAGGTCTGCAGCAGTCGACAAGATCTGTAAAGAAAATCATCTTAGTAAATAAAAGATGCTTCTATCTGTCTAGTCCAGCAACATGGAAAATACTCTATTATGAATTAATATGTAAACTTCGTACGCTGACCAAAATTCAAGCAGTTCATTGGCTAAAATCGATCACATGATATCGTTGTATTTAGGACAACGGGCTTGTCGTGATTTTATACAGTTTAGTGCACGCTCCAAGTGCATTATACAAATCGAAGGAGAAAATGATAGATTTGAGGAATGAGGAACTTAACGACCAGGAAATTGAAGTTTTTATAGTTGACGCGATTTTAGCGACAAACGCAATGAGGAATTTCTGTCTTTTAAGATAAAACCAAACGACTGTACATTTGTAATTCAAAACAAAGCAAACAAAACAAAACAATAGTTCTAGATTGCTGAATGAAAATTATCTTGTTTAAAGTGTTAACGTAAAGATAACAGTTTTATTTTGTTTTTAAAAGTAGAAATTATGGAAACTTAGGGAAAGAAATCCTCGCGGAAAGGCTGTGAAAAATTCTATCAAGAAAAACACTACAGTCCCTCTAAGCTCACTTTTGCATTTACAGAGAAGGTGTTAACCGCTACCTAACTTTTTTTAACAAGTTAGAAAGACGTTTTCTATATACTGAATAGCTTTCCCGTTTTCAAAGTCACTATTATTGAATGCTAAATTAATTGTAGAGAATCAAAGAGAAAGGCACTAGCAAGTGTAAAGTTCAATTACGAGTAATAAAAGTGACAAGTGAATAAAGATTTGAGTCAGAATTATTGAATTATTGAATTATTTTCGCATTTTGAGTTTGGAATTATTTATTTATCTTTACTTTTGTATTACTTTCTGTATTTATTAAAATAGTAATGGCTGTTTGAAAATTAAAATACTTTTTGATTCAACTTCTCAATTTTACAATACTCGTAATTCATAAATGACAAATTTAAACATGTCTCGCCGTCTGCTCTGCACAGCGTACTCAGTTGGGGTGTTGGAAAAGCGAAGACCCGGAAAACGAAGACTGAAGACCCAGGAAAAACGAAGACCCCCGGAAAAACGAAGACCCCTATAAGTAATAAACTAAATAACGTAGCTTTTTTTAAGATTCCATGAATTCTCCCATACTTTATAACTGGCTAATACTTATTGCTCTGCTTTTTGTTGTTGCTGTCGTAAGCACGGGCGCCTCGCTTGCTAACTCTTTAGTTCCAGGAAAATCGAAGACCCAGGAAAAACGAAGGCCCCCGGAAAATATACTCCAATGATTGTCTTTTCGCGTTATTGATTGTTCATTTGCAGCGAGTGATACGAAGATGCAATTGTTCATCTCTATGTAAATTGCGTTAATGAATTTCTGTTATTTAGGATAACGATGCTAATGAATGTCCGTTGTATGCCATTGAAAGTCAAGATATATGTAAATGACATACTTGAATGTTCTTTCGCATTAATGAAGTTCATGTTCGTATTAATGAACGTATATTGGCCTTATTGTTTCAACCCTTGGCGTAAATGAATGTATATTTCGCCTAAATGAACAGCAAAATGTGTAGTGTTTGCACTTTATTTTTTTTTACATTTCATGAGTTTCTCTGCTACCGGAATTTCCTAAAAAGTACCATACAACAAAGTCAAGTTTTTCCCGTAATTTCGACTTAAAAATCGCCAAAAAAGCAGATGAACTCCTTAAGTATACAAAGCAATACCAAGTGCTTAACATAAAAATGATCTTTTTGTTATAACTTTGCTGAAAAGGGAGCTATTTCTGCCGCTAGCTAGTTTCAAAGCTGTGCGTTTACAAATGTGGAAACCCATTTACAGTCGTTATTCGCCTTTGACGAACTGACAGCAGGTGATTGACGTTACACTTATTCTCAAAGCAAGCCCCGATAGTAGTAGTAAGATAGTAAACTTTTCTCGCAATATTTGGAATATATTTCTCTGGAATCTATGCCTTTTATGCTGCACAAAGGGATTAATTTTTAACAGGTAAAACCCTGGAATCTCACTTATCTTTTAAAAAAACAAAAAACTTATGATTATTCTTCACATAAGAAAGAAAAACCTAGAAGAGTGATGCAGCGAGACGCCCGTGCTGATGACAGCGACAACAAAAAGCAGAGCAATAAGTATTTAATAGTCAGCTAAGTATAGTAAAACGCGTTATAAAAAAAGCTTCGTTATTTAGTTTCTTACTTAAAGAGGGGCTTCGCCTCCGCCTCCGCCTCGTGCAGTATTAAAATTTCTCATTCATTATACAGTCAGCGCGTGCGTTTATTCTCCAACAAAACACTCACATCAGTCTCTATTTAAACCCCTAAGTTGCAAAACGTGGTTTTCAATAGCGAAGCAACATACACAAGTGCAGATAGTCTTTTAAGGTTACTTAACCCCTTTATATTTGGGTATTATTTTCAGTCAACCTACGGATTTTTATCGAAGTGTGGCACCCGCTAAAAAAAAAGTCTGCGGACGTGTGTGACTCCGCCGACAAACATCAACATTTTAGTCTGCATTCCTTTCTTCAAGGGATCGGTATCTATTTTATAATTTTCTTCTCTACAACTCATCAAAAGGATACCGACCCTTGGAGAAAGGAATACAGACTAAAACGTTGATGTTTGTCGGGGTATTCGTAGACCTCTGCCAGACAAATAAGCAGACGATTTTTTTATTGCTAGTCAAATTGTTGATTGTATTGTGACATCCGTATGACAAGCATTTCTTGTTCCACTGAGGAAATTCACCGTTTCAGAGTCGTAATACGAACAACATTCGCTAGCTTGCAACGCAACAATGTTCTTGGTTTTATGAGAACCACAAGAGTAATAATCGGTTTTGTTTTACTAACGTTTGATGTCCCATTTTTCTCCGCCACTACCACAAAGAAGCAAATCCATCTGTGAAAAAAAATTAGCCATCAGCATACACTAGCCCTCTTCGCAGACGTTCTTAGGGTCGTCACGCTGTCACGCAACGTTTCTCTCTCTTCGTGGGGAGATAAGCATTGCGTGACGACCCTAAGAGCGTCTGCGAAGGAGGCTATCAGTACACATGTTTAAAGATATATTTGTGTTGCGACCCTGAAACTGCTCACTGGCAAAAGAAGAAACAAGAAGATTGAAGAAGATTATTTACCTCGTGTGGAGAAAACCCATTGAGATTCGCTAGCGAGAACACAGAATCAAATCCCTCTTGGAATGCTTGGAACTGCTTCTCGACTCCGTCAACAAACGTCCAGTGAACAACCAACTATAAAAAAAAACCCAAAAGAATCAAAGAGGACACATGGAGTAAAAAGCGAATAAGGTTCTTTGAATGATTAAAAGCGCGTGCAGATAAAATAATAATAAATTTGCGTTTTTTTTTTTTTTTTTTTGACATTTTATTATGAGCACAAATTTACAGTTACATAAATCATTAAAAAAAATTGCAGTTGTCTTTGGTAACCATATACTGCGAAGCATCGCAATCTAATAGGAAATGTTCTTTGCTTGCTACAAAGTTCATACTAAACTATCCAGCTGAGGTCTCTTATTAAGAAAGACTTTCAACCTTGAACTTGCTGCCCCTTAAATATTGTAGGGAGATAAACGACGCAATACTGCTTTACATATTCAAAACTGGCATTATGATATTGACTGTAAAAAAATACTTCTCTTCTGCCCTATCTCACGATAAAATTCGTAGTTCTGACTCTAATAACCCTACAAGACTCATACCTTGATGTACTCCTCTAGGTTGTGAATAGTTACTGGAATATTGCGACCATTTTTCTATTAAGAGAATAATACAAGTCTCTTGTTAATCAAAAGGGAAGATAAAGACAGATACCACAAGTATTAATACCTTGAGTTCAATATTAGGATAGCCAGGCAAGATGAAGTCCAATCCCAAGTCTTCTACACTCGCTCCATCCAGCGTCAAGTTCTCAATAGCTAGCTGCAGGCTTTCAGTTGCGAGACTTGCGTCTTCCTCTAAGCGTTTTTTCTGCCTAACCAAAGCTTGTAGCTGCCCCATGGACTTTGCTAGTGTAGGATCTACGTGCTGTAGGTCTCTGTAGCCGAAGGAATTTTCTACCCCTAGCATCCATTTATAGAAAGTTTCACTCAGGGGGATGTCGATCATACGGAAGTCTAAAACTGCTCGACCTAGGAATCGTCCAAGGAACCGAAACTTGGTGCGTAGCTTGGTGAGGGCAGTAGCTTTTGTATTCTTTGGAATGGGAGCTGTGAAGAGGATCAAAGTCAAGACACGGCTGACTCAAGATTGAATTGGAATTTAGTGTGTTAGGTTTTTTGTATAGGGAGGAAACCCTATCAAGGGAGAGGCCCACCTGGGAGAGACCTGACGAATTGGCCTTTCCGGAATTCAAGAGGGGACTGGGAACGAGTCTAGAATATTTTACCTAATTAAAAACAAACTCCATCACATGAAAGACTAGACTAAAATTAATAAATTTACCAAGTTTACATTGTTTGTGCAAATACTGACTGATTTACAGGCTTTAAGCAAATCGTAAAAATAAGAGAGAATGTATGGTGTTTGGGGACGCTGTCCTCAAACCCCATACATTCTCTCTTATTTTTGCGACTTTTAAAAGCTTGCCACTCAGTAAGTATTCATCCAAACATGCTCAAACTCGGTAATAATACTAATACTAGTATGACCTTTTTTGTGATGTGGATCATTTCTTAATTAGATTAATATCTTCACTCGGCCCCAGTCCCCTCATGAATTTCGGAAAGGCCTATTTGCTCACATGTGATGCTGAGATCGAGACTGGAAATGGAATTCAAGACCCCAGAGGCGAGTGCACCAACGCTACACTACCCGTGATTTGCTTATACCAAGGGAGAGTCAGACCCCCCTTCCTACTCCACACTACTAGAATCCAAACAATGTTAGGGATAATATAGCTGGTAAACGAAGTGATTATAACTGAGGTACAAACCTGGGAAGAGTCCACAGGGTGAATGTACATAGGTCACACCTTCCTCAGCACCTAAATAGACAAAAAATGAATCAATAAACATAAAATACCTGTTATAAACAGTACAGCCATATTGCGCAACACCACAGCTCATTCAATCAAAATGCTGACATACCACATGACCAGCATGGCACGACACGGCACTTAAATGTAGGTGTAAGAAATTCCCCTCATCATTTGAGAGACCAACGCAGAATCTATTCTTATCGTGAGCAGTATTCCTTTGGCCGTACACTGCTCTGTTTCTATTCCTTTTATTTACCTTCAGTAGGAGGACGTGCTACAGTAGACCCACGCCACATCTCCATACTTGATTTCTGGAACTCCTTTGATACTAGAGTATAAAACTCAAGGGTAGGACCAAGACCTGTACCGACCTAGAAAGAGATTACAAATGATCCTTTTAGAATCGCCTAAGAACAGAAAGTCGTATATTTGAAGACAACGAAATTAACATCACGCTAAATAAACATACCTCTCCCTCGTATTGTATTTCCAGTATGGACTGTGAGCTGCCCAGGTCCTGGATGATTTTCTCTGCCTGGGTGAGTAGGTCTTTCCTGGACACCATGTGCTGGGAAACAAGATGGTACCGTAAATCCTCTATTAAGCCTCCCTCTCTAATAAGCCCCCCTTTTTAAAGAAAGAAATTTATTAAGACCCCCTCTCTTTTAAGCCTCTCTCCCCCTCCCCATTCACAACACAATAATGGTAAATCATAGAGAGAGAGACTAAACTAACACAAGTGAATCAAATGTTGAAAATACCCTGTAATTTGAACAATGCATATACCATGTGATTAACATCTCTGTAAATTATGCGAGACAGCCAACAGCCAATTAAACTTCCGTTTAATCCTGAGTTTACCATGTTGTGTTTACCATGCTTTGGCTAAAAATCAATAAGCCTCCCCTCTCTATTAAGTCCCCCCTCTCCAATACGCCCCCCCCCCCCCCCCAAACGTGCCTGAAATAAATAAGCCCCTGGGGGGCTTAATAGAGGATTTACGGTATATGTCATGGTGTAATTTCTTTTAGCATTTTTCTGATGATATTCTGTACCTTTTTCCTGTCAAGGCGTGGAGCTACACGATCAGACATCTCGGTATTGATCAAATCAGGGATACTTTCCTGTGGCAAACATCAAACATATTATAGGGAGTTTATGAATACAATAGATGTGCCAAAGATACCCTGGTACTAACCTGTAGTTTACTCATGGCTCTTTCCCTATCGAAAGCTGTACTGAAGAATAACTGTTGCCGACATTCGAACGGGAACAAGAAAGGACTGTAAAGAAACAAAAGTATGTTTGTTTATTGAATAAAAGGGTGATAGAAAAATAATGGATACTATAGCAATGGAGTGTACCATTTCTTGGGAAGATCTCCGATCCATGAAGGATAGTTACCAGTCATCACGGCAATTGGATCTAAATTATTAAAAAAGAAATTTTTGGCCTTACAAAGTTGTTATAATCTTGGATACCACCATCATCATCACCACTACCACCACCACCATCATCACCACTACTACCACCACCACCATTATAACCACCACCACCACCATCATCACCAACACTACCAACATCATCACCACCACATCCACCCCCACCATCATCACCATTACCACCACCACCACCATCGTCACTACCACTACCACCACCACTATCATCACCGCTACTACTACCACCACCATCATCACCACCACTAACACCACCACCACTATCACCATCACCACTACCACCATTACCATCATCGTCACCCTTCTTCATCATAACCACAACTGTAAGCTATATCAGCACATACCCTGTAGTTGTCTCAGAATCTTAGCTGAAAGTTTGGAGTTAATGAAGTCACCATTGGAAATCAGTGGGTTGTTTTCATTACTCTGCAAAATAAAGACACAATTAATATTAACATTAATATCAGAAGCAAGTTGATAAGCAGCTCCAATAATCTTACAAAAAGGACTGTGATATCATTACCTCAAACAGCAGTGGCCAGTTGTTGTTCAAAACATGCAGTGCTCTCATTAAACATATGACCTCTATTGAAGGGTCTGATATTCCTGCAGATAAAATACACGATTGTGTTATTTGACACTGAGAATTGATAAGGAGCTGAGGGCAGACAGATAGACTTACCCAAATCTGATGGGAAACAGTTTCTGAGTACTTGACTGATTGATGATGGTCCTTTATCTGTAAGTGAAATAATGAAATAACAAATGAATGAATGATTGAATGGATGGATGAATAAATCAATCAATGGAAGGATGGATGGATGGATGGCTGGATGGATGAAAAAAAATGAATGAATGCCAAATGGATCGGCGGGTAAATAGGTGATGGATTGATATACTAATGAATGGATGAGTAGTAGTAGGTGGATGGTGGAAAAACGGAAGATAAATGGATTAATGAGCAGATGAATGAAAACGTGGATAGATGGCTGGACAAATGGATATATGGAAGAATTGGTGAATGGATTGATGGCCAGATGTATGGGGAACATAGAGGATGGAGTATGTGCATTTTTGAACGATAGAAGAGGGAGAGAATTACATGGAAATACTGTTATAAAACAGCAGTATACCTAAATCATCTTTAAGAGACCTCTTGAGTGAAGTCTTGGAGGAGCTTCTACTTGTACTAACCCCTCTCAGTTTACTATTACCAATGGGTGAATCACTTCCATGTGTCAGTGGACGGAACCTATACAACACACAAAAACCAACACAACCAAGGTAACTAAATACAAGGTGAATGCAATGCAATGCAATGCAATGCAATGCAATGCAGGGCAGGGCAGGGCAGGGCAGGGCAGGGCAGGGCAGGGCAGGGCAGGGCAGGGCAGGGCAGGGCAGGGCAGGGCAGGGCAGGGCAGGGCAGGGCAGGGCAGGGCAGGGCAGGGCAGGGTAATGAGAGAAATGAGAGAATTAACAGTGTGAGTGAATTCCACAGAGTGGCTCTTCATCCACTGCAATCAAATTGAAATTTAGAGAAACCAGAGAAAAGCCCCCGAAGCACAGGAGAGAACCAACAAACAACTCTACTCACATACGACACCGAGTCAGGGGGGGGGGGGACTCTGATGTTAAAGAAGCAGTTTTGTTCTTCGTACCTTCATAAGGGTTAATTTTCATTATTTGGTACATTTTAGGGTGTTCAAATGAAAAACTAATTAAAATGCTGTGGGTAGTACAGGGACTGTAGCCAGAAAGCAAAAGATAATGGTTCTTTGGGTTGGATCAAGATACACCTCTTGTTATATAGCCTTGATTATGTTGATATAGCATAGAAAACACTAGACTGATTCCATAAGTCGGTCCCAGTTCGCTCTTTGTTTTTTTTTTTTACTGCTCGCTAGTTGAGCAGCCTCCACCTACAAATAAGGGAAAACTCCAACTTATGGAATCAGTCTAAGAAAACACTAGACAAATTAAAATACTACAAAAAGGTAAGCAAAGTGATGATAACTCACCAAATCGTATGCTGTCCAACCCAGATGCTTGGTCTTCCAAGAACACCTTGATCTTCTTCCGTATCTCGGTCTTCATCTGCCTGTAATGTGACAAGTAAATAAGGCAACCTTGCAAAAAAGTTTGAAACTGTACACTTAGGTATCAGGCATTAGTCATTTGTTGGTGCAAAACAAACAGTAAATGAATAAGTTAAAATAAAAAAAAGTTTGCAAAAAAGTTTGAAACTGTACACTGAGGTATCAGGCATTAGTCATTTGTTGGTGCAAAAAGCAGTAAATGAATAAGTTAAAATACTTTTCAGAATGTTTTGGACTGTTGGTCAGTACACTAATTTGTCTATTTGTCCACCCATCTATATATCTATGTCTGGCTGTCAGTCAGTCAGCCAAACAGATATTCTCCTAGATTATCCCTTACCTGTCCATATTGCTTGATAGCCTGATATACTGTCATGTTATAAGGAAGTACTCTGTCACCAATCATTATCTCTAGATGATGCCTACAATAAAACAGCATAGTGTTACAGTCTAGGTTACAGTCTAGGTTTGCAGGTGCCTCTTGGTTAAAGAATCAAGACTACGGCCAAAACAGGATATATTTTCTCCCAACTAAACCCCAATATAAACCCATATTGGTGACTCAAAGCTGCAATAAGTTATAATTAAAGCAAAATAAAAATTGAGCACTAAAATGTTCTTAAAATACATACGAACGTTTCGGTGTTGCATAACATCATTATCAAGTCAAAAATGTAAGCGAAAAACGAAGCATAAATAGACTGGGTATATAAATGAGTTCCAATGCATGTGTAAGCCTAAACTCTAGGGGGAAAACGATAATGTGTTAGTTTCGCACGAATCGAGTCGAGATTATGTATTTAAAGTTGGTTTGATGTCTTTTATAAATAACATCTCATACACCAGACAATCACGCTTGATGGAACATTTCTTGAGTACTTTGAAGAAGTTGTCCATATGAGAGTTTCTGTCCAAACCATGCTCAGATACTAGATGCTTGGTAATTGTGGAATACTTGTATATTCGACCACACGTTGATGAGGGGTTGAGCCGTGTACCTTCACACAAACCACAGTCAAAGAGATATACTTGTCTCAATAACGATTGACACCTGAAAATCTACAAATCTGAGACTGGCAAGGATTATGGGTACTTTACATGTTTCGACTGCTTGATAACTGTTGATGGACTTGAGATCTTTCACTAATAATAATAATAATAATAATAATAATAATAATAATAATAATAATAATAATAATAATAACAATAATAATAAAGAAAATTTATAGAGCGCTGTTTCATCTGGGGATTGCAACAGCACTTTACAAAATTATGATAAAACTTTGATTTGAGCTTTTTTACTATTTATAAAATTCAATAAATTAAACATTAATGGTTAGGACTTAACTAAAATTTAAATCACTATGTGATTACTGGCGTACTTGTATCTAAAGTAAATCAAATGCTCGCTTAAAGAGCAAGGTCTTAAGATTACTTTTAAAAAGATCAATATAGGACTGGATTTTATATTAACTGGGAGGCTCTTCCACAGTTCAGGTGCTACATAGGAGAAAGTCCTACCATAGGATTTCAGATGAAAAGAAGATTTTTAAAAAGATTGGATGAGGAAGATCTCAAGGACCGAGAAGGTACATACACTTTAATGAGGTCGGAGAGATACAAAGGAGCACTGTTAATCGAAATTTTAAATGTAATCAAAAGTATTTTAAATTCGATACGTTGTTCTACAGGGAGCCAATGCAAATCTAGAAGAACAGGCGAAATATGATCATGTTTCTTTAGATCTCTTGATCAATTTCTTAACGACCTCACACTGTTGTACATAGAACTCCCTGTTGACAGTTAAACGCGAACGTCGCCATGATTTTTCTAGCTTTCATCGTTTGATTCTTTCAGCTTTAAAATTCTAAAATATCAGGAGCTCAAATTTAAGCAGCCACTCGTGACGCTAATATATAGATTTTACAAGATTTTTTGACTTGATAATGATGTTATGCATCGTCGAAACGTCGTCTCTTTATATATTTTAGAAGTTTCTTATGGGTTTTAAGAACATTTCAGCATTCAATTTTTGTTTTACAGTTTATTCTAAATCTCTTTTTGTAAAGCTAAATAACCAGAGAATATGCCTGTGTTGGAGTTTTCTAATCAAAAATTGTTAATATATGTAATGACTGTGATGGCTGCAAACTGAAAATAGGGTGTCTGTCTTGGAAAGAGTTTTGGAGCAAAATGTTTCAATGTTTAGTCAACATCTGCAAAATGTCAATCAGCTGATACCTGCCTACTAAAGTGTGTGTGACTGTAAGCTTAACTAATAATAGAATTCAGCCCGGGTAGCAGTAAACATATCCAGGAAATAAATTGTATATCCATGCATTACATTACACTGTACCTTGGCATACTCTCTCCTTGAAGTTCCAAAGCCTGTGATAAAGATAAAAAATAATTATGTTATGAGGTCACAGTTACAATACATGTCAACGTAGGTATTTCACTGTACTAACCAGAGATTCATCAATTTCATCATCAGATCTGAAAATATACAAAAATATAATCAATACAAAGGAATATTACCTGCCATGGATAGATATTATGAAGATTAATATAAATAATGTTATATCTTACCCATCATCTTCACTTCCATCTAAATCGTCAATAGCCTTTAAGGTAAACAATATTGATGAATCAATTGGAAAGGTGCAATTATGCAAATTAAAGTTCTGGTTCACATAATTACACTTTCAGGCTTATATGGACATCATCAAAATCATCATCATCATCAAAATCATCATCATCGTCATGTCATCATTATCGTCAACGTCATCATCATCATCATCACCAACGGTCAAGTAGAACTGGAACATACTAGATTCAAATATTCAAAGGCTTGTCAGCCATAAAAACGGACAACAGAGGCTAAATAAAAGCTAAATTGAAGGTCAAATAGACTGAATGGTGCTTCATTCCAAGTAAAGAACAACAGATAAGTATAATAACATGTAACATTATCCTATCCTTTGTTCTAGTGCCTTTGGGCTATTTTATTTATAATTGTATAGACTAAGTGTGAATAAAAGGATAATATTGTTGTTGTTATCTGTATGTGGTGTACATCAAATTTACCTCCTTCAGTTTTCCATATCCCCTAACCACAAGATACCGTTCTACAGCCTGTTGAGGAAAAACAAGAACAGCATTTAGTTTATTTATTAATCAGTATTATGTGTCACATGACAAGATATAAACCAGACAAAGCCTGCTTGTATTATCAAAATCATTATCACCACTGCCTACACACTCAATTCCCATCTGTGAGTTTGTTGTGTCCTGATTTAGATCCTTGAGAAGCTGTTGCTTCATGGTTTGATTTGTGAGCCTTAGATTAGGCCAGAGGCTGTTTCAGGGTTTGATCTGTGAGTTAGCCATACCCTGTATTAGATCAGCCCAGAGGTTGTTTCAGGGTTTGATCTGTAAATTAGCCATACCCTGTGTTAGATCACCCCAGAGGTGGTTTCAGGGTTTGATCTGTAAATTAGCCATGCCTTGACTTAGATCAGACTAGAGGTTGTTACAGGGTTGGATATGTATATTAGCTATATATGCAGGGCTCGACACTAACATACATCAACTAGTCTCAGACTAGTAAAGGTTTGCTGTGGACTGGTGGGAAAGACCTTGGGACTAGTGATTATCCACAGTGACTAGCCCAACAATTAGTACCTAAAAAAAGTTAGTGTCGAGGCCTGTAATATGCCCTGACTAAATAGATCAGCCTAGAGTTTGTTTGTGGGTTCATCTGTGAATTAGCCATGCACTTACTTAGTTAAACTGGGTGAGACAAAATTGTTGTTTAATTCATATGACTGTGATGATACTCTCTATTGTATTATTGATAACTATTAAACTATTATTATTAGTAATACCTGTACTAAAGCCAAAGGGTCTATCTTGACAGGTCCTCCTTTCCACTGTTTGAGGGTCTTACAGTCTGGATGCCGCTGGAGATGACACTGGAGATAGATATTAGATAAATATAATTATGACTGTACATGTAACCAGTCATAAAGATGTAGTAAAGTAATTACCTTAATTTGATGAGTGCTGAAGAACCTCAAGGCCTGCGATCCCCTGAAACAATGAACAATAAAACATAAAATAAAGGGCTTAATGTGAAAGTGGCCTAAGTGAAAACTTGAGACCATTTTTAAAATTTACTTAAACCAAACAAAAATACCACCAACTAGCCTCTTTTGACCTAAACATAAATGTTCTGTATTTATTTTTCGTGATTATGGCAGAAAAAGCAGAAAAACGCTCCCTAGTTACGCTTTGGCTTTGCTTCACAACTGGTCATTCGTCCATAAACTAGTAGTAATTTGCATATCAATTTATGTCTTGAGTGAATTAACAGTCTGACGCTTGTCCAAGTCATTTAATGACCTAAAAACCAAGTAGGATTAATGTCAGTTATGTAATGTAATATGAATAGAATAGATTTATTGATCACTTTGTAAATTCATGTGAATTTAAAAAACATGATTTTACAACATATTATTAATAAGAGATAATATTGAAGGATAAGTTGGATGCTAAAAAACTACTATTAAATATACAAGTTGTAAATATAAGACATTAATCTATTGCGGTTTATGCGAGATGCTAACACATTTAGGAATGAAGTTACTGTTCTTGTAACGTTCAGTCCTGCATTTATACAACAGGAATTTTCGTGGATTTCTTAGACTGTAGTTGTGGGATGTGACCATTCGAAGAAGTTTTCCAAACTTGTTATCTGGGTGTTGGTGAGATTTTTTATAAAGGATTAGGCACTGATCTTCTCTTCATTGGTACAGTGTAGGAAGGTCAACGTGCTACAGTGTAGCAGCATAATAATGATGTCTGAGGAAAGGCAATCTTTAATGCACGTTTTTGAATGAGCTCGATTTGGTCAGAGAAAGTTTGTGAAAGAGAGAAGTGCCATACGGGACAAGCGTATTCTAAGATAGGGCGAATAAAAGAACAAAAAACAGTTATCAAACCTTTGGCTGGGGCACCAGACCGCTTGAGAATTCTCAGAGCGTACAGCTGTTTACTTGCTTTAGTACACATGTACTTAACGTGTGCGTTCCAGGTGAGGTTTGATGAGATTACTACTCCCAAGAGTTTAAAATCTTCTACAATCTCAATGTCGGCACTAGTGGAAGAAAGGTTGTCAAATGCCAGGGGGTCTTTAAGGAAGGATACACTTAATTCTTTAGTTTTAGAAACATTCAAATGCATGTTATTGCGGTCAGTTAAACCAGCAATAGAGTCAATGTTAGCTTGAAGCGTTGAGTTCGGAGAAGATCTTGAAACGATTTCATAAACCGTACAGTTGTCGACATATTGTATAATGGAAGATTAGTTTGCAAGTCATTGATCATCACGAGAAAGAAAAGGGGGCCAAGGTTTTTACCTGTGGGACACCAGCGTTGATTGATTGCTAAGATGATTTATTCTGGATAAGAGCATGTGCAGTAGAACAATTCTTGATATTTCTAAACTGGAAAGGGTCGATTGATGATTTGATGTGGTTAAAAAGCCAATGGAAAACAAAACCTTCTAGTAGTTTGCTCAGAACAGGTGTGAGAGAGATAGGTCTGAGGTCACTGTCGACAGATTTTGGATTAGATATCTTCGGTAGAGGGAGAACATCAGCAGATTTCTAGAGTACTGGAACACAGCTTTGTGCAATGCTACCGTTAAAGATCTAACATATTGGACCAGCAATCAGAGGCGCAGATGCCTTCAGTACCCAGTTAGGATGTCATCGGGACCGGTTGCTTTCTGAAGATTAATTTTTTCAATTCCAATTGAACTTGACAAGGTGACATTATATATTCATCGGGAACAGAAGTGATGGGAAGCTTGTTGAACTGAAGTGGAGGCAAGCTGTTTGAGATATTGCAAAAGGATTATGCAATCAGATCAGCAAGTTCAGAACCTCTTTTGAACTCACCATTATGGAAGATGCTTGAAAGAGGTTCCGATTTGGACATGCCAGAAATAGACTTGATGTTGTTCCACCACTTTTTTGGGTTTGGTTCTAGGGTATTGAGGATTTTTTCACCGTAAAAGGGCTTGCAGGCAGATTTACATATTAATTATCTCACTTTGTTGTGGTAGAAGTTGTACTTAAGGGTATTACCAGTCGACCAAGCCTTTTGTCTTTTAGAGATAAGATTCTTGATATCTGCAGTATTCCAGGGTTTGTCTTTAAGATGGAACTTAAAGACAGAGGATGTTATATTTGAGAAGACAGCGAACTGGTCCTCTACTGCAGCTGTGTGGTAAAGGGGAGTCCAGTTGACTTTCAGTCACTCGGAGTTTCACGCTTACGCGATCTTTTGGTGAGCAAGTTAAGGTCATTGAACACAGAAATAAACGAATTTAAGTGAATTTAAGAAGCTAGAGATCTAGAAAACACTTCATTAAAGAGATTTAAATACAACATTAAAGCTCAGGAAACTTATACTTAGTTAATAGTTAATGAAAAAAATTAAACAATTGGACAAAGTGGTAGATAGAGCTTGTATATGACGTTGGTGCTTGAGGTATATGAACAGTAATATTTGAACTACTTTTGGGAAGTGCACTCGGACTGTCTGATTTATTTATTTATTTACAATATGATATTTTAACAGGATGATCCCTCACTTAAGTGACTTTCAAGAAGGTCCTGTAAGACTAATTTTTATGAATCAAAATGGAGTTGAGAAAAAGTCTAAGGAAAATTATTGAAACAAAATGATACCTTGATCCAGTCACTCCAGTGGAACCACTTGGTGCATCATGGACCTTGACAGGAAACTACAAACAAATAAAATATATTACACCATTTAGCAAATTGAGGTCCCTTTTCCATGGTCTGCACTCTTGTCGAACATAGAATGGCATCAGCAAAAAATTAGTGATCCAAACTCAAGTTGGATGCTGACCATATTGTATGTTCACTAAGAGTACAGACCACAGAAAAGTGACCTCAATTTACCACAAAAATGGGCATAACATGTATTTTTTGACATTGTTTACTTTCAAACTGAATTTAGTGACAAATTTCTCATCTATGGCTTGTGTTTCTCTTCACACTTCTTTCATGATGCCAATGTCACTTCTTGTGTGGTTTATTATTGAACAGAGTATAGAAACGAAAAAAAAGCTGTTCTATTTCACATGTTAATAAATTCACTCAACTTGGTTGACATCGTGCTGCAAGAGGAGTATAGTATTTTTTTAAATAATTTATTTATATTGCTTATTTTTATAATTGTAGCTTTTTATTGGTTTTTATAGTTGGTGATGTCACATGACTTTGCTGTCTATAGAGTCTACATTTACTTTCCCTACCAGTATGTTCCCTACCATGCAATCATAATAACTATATACTTTGGTTACCATGTTTGGACCCCCTCTCCCTCTCAAGTATTCCACTAATCAGGGACAATTAATAGTCAGGTCTGTTAGCGACAAAAATAGCAAAGATCGTGCACTTTTGAGTACAAGCACCAAACTTGGCACAAATGTTCCTTGGGGCATGCCAAACAGTTTAGGGGTGGGTGCCAAAAAATGGCAGTAGGGGGGAGGCACGTCACACTCTCTACTAGATGGATAAATTTTATCAAAAGTTATATGAAACAAAAATAATTCCTTCAAGCTTTACATGGAAGTGCTGTTTAAAAAAGTCAGAATGGCATTAACAGTTTTTTGATATCTTTTTTTGTTGCAGGGATATCAAAAGTTTTACAATTATGCAAATTAGCAACTGATGACTTCAATGGCTGGACAGAGTCAGTTTACAAAACATATAATAAAGAATTTCTCGGTAAAAATAAGACAAATGACTAAAACTTCACATATTTAATGTAATTATACCTTTTTAAATAGACACATGAGCGAAGCTTTTTAAAGCTTAAAAGTACTTAAAAGTACTTGGAATTGAAGGAAAACTGTGCTCAGACAGCTGTTTTATACAAAATTACAAAATACCTCTTTCTTATTAGAATTGATGAAGAAATGGCTGTAAGAATCATCCCCTATGGTCATAGAGTGGATCATTTTAGTCTTATTTCTACCGATATATACATCATTTTATGACTGATTACGTCATCATCAGCTAATTTGCATATTTGAACTTGCAAACTTGAAGGAATTATTTTGATAATTTTGATAAAATTTATCCATCTAGTAGAGAGTGTGGCGTGCCTCCCCCCGACCACCATTTTTTGGCACCCACCCCTAAATCTGTTAAGTATGCCCCAAGGAACATTTGTGCAAAGTTTGGTGCTTGTACTCAAAAGTGCACAATCTTTTCGCTAACAGACCTGACTATAAATGTGTTGGTGAGACATGCAAGGAATGTCTAAGGTCTCCTACCTGTTCTACTTGGTTGACACAACAATGTAGCTTGGCAACAAGAGATGCTAAGGGTGGTTTCTGTTGATCATTCTATAAAAAAAAAGTCAAATTATTCAAGAGTTGCACAAAAATAATATGTAGGGGGTTGTCTCATACTTACCAGAGGAATAGCTATGACATCATCACTTTCCTGCAAATAAATGATCAAAAAAGAGATATAAATTTTTCTTCAAGTTCATTTACTTTAAATATCCATTTTCAAATTTTATATTCATTAAGAGCCATGTACAAGTCAACAGAATGATGTCATACTCACAGGTAAATCCATGAATGCTTGTAGGAATCTTTTTAATCTTAATTCTAATGGCTGGTGATAGTCTGGTGTCTGTGACGTGAGATACCTAGAGCAAAACATGGTATGCGATTAGTCATGCAATAAGAAATAGTAAAAAAAGGCAAAGCAATTTTTTTAGAGGGAGAATCGACATCCATTTAACCTGACTGCTATTTAACCTGGTCACCTAAACCACAATCATTATGAAGGTCTAACTCGCAGATATTTTTTAAAGCAAAGTCATTAATAATCACTTTCTAATGGCCAGCCAATGGACCAGTATTAGATGATAATCAGTTTTATTCATGCTATACACTCATAATACCTTAACAGCTGTGGAACCAAACCACTGTGTAGAATCTCAAATGGACTGGCTCCTTCTTCTGAGTCAGATAAAACGCATCTTATAACCTAAGGTAAATGGTAAAAGGTAAATGACAGAATAATAGTCCATTATTTTGTAGGCTTAAAAAATTTCATCCTCTATTGTGTGTATATGTGCTACTAATATTCAATCCTGACAGACCAACCATCATAATTATATATAAAATTATGTAAAATGTACAATTATAGTATAATTATTTAACTAATTGACTATTGTATCATTTAACCGTATCCTGCATATTTATACACGCTTCACTTATTTAATTTACTTGATAATGACATCAGACAATGTTGAAACCTAGTAATCTCTTCGTGTTTTTGTTTTTCTGATAAATTTTATATCAAAGTCTAGATAACATCAATAATGATAATTAATAATAATACTCTACATGTATATGACCAGAAAATCAACAACAATTTTTGAAGCCTGATCCACTAATAAGTTGGTTCTTGCTACCTTCATAAAACAAGGGCAATTTGCTTCCAACGGCTAAAGAACTCTACAAATACACTGTAACTAACCTTCAAGATTTCTGTATCCTCTTTAACCTGTAAATTATGATAAATAAAGTTAGTATTAAATTTCATGAAAAATGCTAACCGTTACATGGATAACATTGTTGGTCTAGGACCCCATAAAAACTGCTCAGGAAAACAATATTAACATACATTTGTTGCAAGATTTTCTGTAGCATTGCTGAGTTTTTGAAGCACATCCAATGCAGGGTGTGACTTTCCTTGCTCCTCATCAAAGTATGTAGCACAAAATCTGATGGCTGTAAAAAGATAATAGATACTAAAACAGGGAAAGGTTTCAAAATGCTAAAAATGGTGAAGTAGATTGTAGATAAAACCATACCTTGTTCCTTGATCCATATACGTATCTTTTCTTTATTATCTGACATACGTGATGTACTGAGCGCATGTATTGTGGTGTTTAGACTATTAACATCAACCTAACACATGGTAATGATAAAAATATGAATAAGCAAAGTAAACAAAAAAGTGCTTGATCTTATCATCACTAGCCCTCAATCTAGTATTGCTGAGAAGTTACTAGCTGAGATGGCCCATTGGCTAGTGTTTCTCAAGTTTCACTAGCCCAGGGTCAATTTGTACTACTTAAGGTTATGAATTAGTGGACTACAACTATTGACTAAGGTCAAGCACTGAAACAAACAAATGAAATAAACACCTGAATGCTTGAAATACTGCCTGCTGACTTTCAGCGGTATCCGATGATTTCGCCTACACAGTTTCGCCTACTGAAGTTCGCCTACGCATTATAGTTTCGCCTACTGAAGTTCGCCTACGTGTAAAACATCTACATCTACATTTTTTATTTGCAACAATCCATGGATCATATATTATATAGCAAATTCCATTATATGTAAAAAATGAATGAATGAACAAATTATGTAAACAAATAATGTTAGAATAATGGAGCAAAATACATCGTAAAACCTATCTATGAAGTTTGAATTTTACAAACATTCTTAGAGATAACAGATGTGTGGTTTTTTTTTACTCAAGGTTTTGGCAAACAAGCAAAGATTTCTTACAAAAATCGGGTTGTTTGCCAGTTTCAATGACGAGTCATAACACTCTTGTTGTCACACAACAGTTCGTTCGCATCTAAATTTTTCAACACATTCATGATGTTTCCCTTACTTTATCACCCTTGAATTTTACATAAACATTCTTAGAGATAAAAGATGTGTTTCTTACTTAATATTTTGTTACTTATTATTTTTGTTCGGGTCAAAAGTTTTCAAGATGTTTCTCTCACTTTATTTGCCTTGACATTCATATTAAACTTTCTTTCTTTGTAAACGAGAAAATATATTTCCCCCCTTTTGACAGTATGTTTACTGTCTCACACTTCATAGATAGGTTTTACGATGTATTTTATACGTAGGCGAACTTCAGTAGGCGAAACTATAATGCGTAGGCGAACTTCAGTAGGCGAAACTATGCGTAGGCGAAATCATCGTAATTCCTTTCAGCCAGCCAGGGTGGATTTGAAATCTTATAAAAATGGATTTTTGGAAAACAGATCTAGAAGCTATTGTTTTTCAATCAGAAGTATTCATAAACTGGATAATAATTATTATATTATTATATAGTCAGTCAAGATACATAATTATTCAACATACCCTGGGCAATCCATCTGATGACGATGATAGTGATGATGTTGATGCCTTAGCATTCCATCTTGTTGATGTCAGTGACGAGAAGAAAGATGGTTTGCTGTGGTGTGTTAGAGAAGAAGTGGTAGGGAGGTTCACTGATTTGGTCAGATGTGTTACTTCAGTCTGTTTCTTTAGGTCTGGTTCCATCACACTCTGGCATTTCTCTTTACTTCTTGGGTTCCTTTTGGATCTTCGTTTACCTCTAAGCACTTCACCAAGCCTACAAAAAATTTGGTTCAGTAGAAAACCATTAATCAAAAATTGCCAATAATTCTTCATAAACCAATTATTGCCTCAATAATTAATTAGATTTATCATGACTATTTTTTCATTAATGAAGGGGGGAAATGAAAAGATGTCTTGCAAAGGAAATTTGTGTTGACAAGGACTGTCAAAATAGAGTTTACTTAAATGTTAAAAAAATGCATGGGACATAACCAGACACTGAGCATTTCCAAAACCTGGACTGATTAAACTCATCACCAGTAATTGAGATTTGGTCATGGTCCTTGGTTGGCGGGAGGTGTGTAGCATCATTAGGTACTATGACAACCATGGCAACCCTGTCACAACTCAACCACATGGCAAGCTAGACCTACAAAGTACCTGTTTCACTGACAAGTCAGTGGAATACTTACTGTACCAATACTTAAGAGTGACCATCATGAGTGGCCTCTTACGAGAAAAAATATAAGTAAACTGTAAATAAACAGTCATATTAATAATAATATAAAAATTAAGAAATTCTATTATTCTCAGTCACTTTCTTGTTCTCATCCTTCTATTTGTTTTTTATGAATTCTGTGTTTTAGGATTTAGCTCTATTTTCTGCCATTCCACATTTTAGAATGTTCAATCATGGTTGTTACACATTTTAGAATTTTCTGCCACTCTGCTGTTAATGATTCCATGGAATGTAGGGTCGCCTTATCTTAGGGAGGGAGGGGAGGAAACCTCAATTACATTAGCATCAACATTAGCAAGCAATCAAGCATGGATTGCAATATACCAGGCAGCGAGACCTGTACTACTGTAGGTACAATATTGTTTACCATTGGACAGAATTCAACTCTAGTATTTACATAAGACTGGCATGTGAGGGGAAATATCCCTCATGGTGGGGTTGAGCACATACATATTTAGTGAATGACTGCTGGCCAGCAACTCCAGGAAAACAAGTAAAGGCTCAAAAGGAGATCTAGTAGCTTCTAACTGACTAAAGGCTAACTTTGCCTAAATCAATTTTTTTTTGTGGTTAAATCCATATCTAAAAACCTAGCTCAATCCCTGTTGAGGCATAGCATTCATTGATAACATTTTCCACCAGGAAAAATATATTACCTGGAAGGTGGAGATGGTGGTTTCTCAAAGACTTGTATAGGATGAGAGCAATGAGATGAATAAGGTTCCCCAGCCGCAACAGGAGCTGCTGCAGAACACCTCTTTACTTCTTTCCCTTGTGATGAAGAGTTCTCCAGGAAAGAACCACTTGCTAGTGACCTAGCCTTGTGCATGACACCCTCTCGGCGGAATGAGATATGGAATATATCAGGTAACTTTTGCATCAAGATTTCAGCCAATTGCAGAGCATTAACAAGTGTCCTTATGTCATGTGACTGCAACATTCCACCAATAATACTTGAAATTGGATGTTTTTTGAGAATAACCTGCAGTAGTTCTGCAGGTGCATAGTATATCATCCTAAGAATGGCATTAACACATCTGTTCCTAATAGCAATACCAACAGAAGAATTCAATATGCTATAAAGACAAGAGAAAAGTTTGTATGTGTAGGAATCTTCCAGCAAGCTGTCTTCTTCTAGGATAGCTATTCTACTGTCTACTTTGACAGATTCTGCTTTGCTTGATAAAGTTGAGCTGGATTCTCCTGATCCATTGCATCTTTGAACTGGTCTAGTGGTCCCTGTATCCTCATTGATCTACAAACCAAAACAACAAAAACCCTAAATTAACCTCTAAGATGTCATTATTTATAACAAGGCTCACATCATCTTCATTACTGTAATTCAAGGGTTAGGTTATGACTGTTTGTCCGTCCACCCACCTGCTGCATGGCATTCAAATCAATAGTATATGTGCGTCCCATGGTAGCAAGGCTCAGCTCATCTTCACCACTATGGTAGGCTGCTTCAATTATTTTACTGTCAATCCAGGAATAAGAGTGCCAGACCCCCCTGTCATCACGCCACTGCCATAAACCATGCTCTGATCTTTGCTGACTTTTGTTGAGCAGGGCATCAACAGAAAATACACCTAAAAAGAGTAAATTATGAGATGAGGCTATACAATCTGAAACAACTTCTGGGCTGATTAAAGTCAGGGTACAACTAACTAAAAGATCATTAATTATAATGGAATTTAGTGTTGTAGGTTTTGTGGCAGGAAACCCAATAAACTCTGCTCACATGTAAATTGAACCCAAAACCCCATTGACCCATTCGAAAAATGGCCACTTCTAATTTACTAAATTTAATGAATCAAGAGGAACAAAACTTGCAATGGAAAGAAGATAAATATATGAATCAGAATTCTGTGAAAAATCTGAGACATTAAAGTGATTCTTTTAGGAGTTACTGCAGTGTAAAGTGTGCAAATGACACCAAAGTGAGGCTAGTCAGTATTGATCAGCAAAATCTCAAAGTTATATTTTAAATTCAGTCAATCAAAAAAATTATTAGTATATCACCTGTACCTGACATGTGTGTGGATATGGTTTATATCATGCATGTGCAATATACTAACCAGTTTGTTGAAGTTTAGGGAACAGCTCACTGAAAAATAATTAAAAGTATCTTGTACTAGTCTGTGACAAATGTTTTATTTTATTTTATTTTACAACTTTATTGGGCAATAGCTGTTAATATAATACATGAAAATAGTTTAAAGGAAAAGTAGATAAATAAAACTACCCAAAAGAAAAAGCACGAACGGGACTCTAAGTCCCATGCTAGGCAGACATATAAATGATGTATAAATGAATGTAAGATAATACAGTTTTTTTACGGATGGGGGTAATGGCTAGGTACAATTTGCAGGGACTGAGCTGGAAGCTTGACACAGTTAGCATGTGATCTACCCGACATGATATGATTTTTTTTTTAGCGAGAATCACAACTTAAAAAACTCTTAAACAAGTGAATTTCATTTCCCATTTTAAAGTTAAAAGCCTAGGAATAAAGCAAATACAACAAAATACTAAATAATCATCATTATATTAAGTTAATAAGTTTAATAAAAATGTAAACAGCCAAATATTTTTGCCATTTGTGAAGAATCACATTCAAGTTTTTGTCAGTGCTTGTCTTCTAAAGAAGCAAGACAACTTCATATTTTATTAATAACCTATAAATCCATAAACTTAACCTCCATATGGTTTATGTAAGGAATACTAGCATTGTTTTAGTTTTGAATAACACATCTATTTAAAAGTATATAAAATACATTTGGTTGTGATTGGTTGTGATTTTTTTCTTAATTCCGTGCAATAAAGCCAGTTTGGAGTTTCAGAATCGTTTTCAGTGGGCATGCGATTTTATCCCGAATTTCTCACATTCTTTTGTTGAATCAAAAACAAAAGAAGGTTTAAACAAAAGAAGGTGAGACATTCGGGATAAAATCGCATGCGCACTGAAAACGATTCTGAAACTCCGAACTGGCTTATTAATCCAAGTGACGAGAGATTGATCAAAGCTGTTTATTACTGGGGTACCTGTGTCAAACCAGTCTAAAACTATTGTTTTTTTTCTCTGTCGCAAAATGGAAAAATTGCACAACACTATGCAGTTGTGTTGAGGTAAAATCTTACAAGCCATGTTCTGGTCAATTCAATACTAATTCAATGCTTTAAAGAACCCAAAAAGGCCAAAAATGAATGCTACATTAAATGACAATGAAAAACATATTAAAGTGCATAATAAAAGGGTTCGCCAGTTTGTGTTTAATATGAAAGTTCTGACCCTAAAAATCACACAATCAATAAATTTTTTTTGATTCTGTTGCAATTTCATTATTTTTTTGACGGTCAAAGTTGTTAAAATGAAGTAAAAAACAGAGAGATCTTGGGGTCCTGGGACTAGTTGTTGGTGACGTCATTTACGGGACTTGTTCATTGAAAACACTTAAAATCTATATAGAAGATCACTAGCTTCTCTTCAATTTTCGATTTCCACTATTTTGGATAACTTTTTTGTAAGACTATGATTCTACTGGGAAAAACCCTTGAACTCTTCAGCAAATCCAATGAATGAGGTCACATGAGCTAGGTACCATTCTCCTCTAACTGCTGTGAAATGTTTCTTACTAATGCCCAAAACATGCATTTTTACCAACTTTGACCATCAAAGAAATAAATAAATGAAATCACAACAGAATCAAAAACAATTATTGAATATGTGATTTTTAGGGTCAAAACTTTCATATTAAGGGACCTGTCATTATTTATTTGGGGGGTGGAGAATTCAAGGGGGGTCAGGGTTATATTTTTGAAAGAAAGGGGGTGGGTCAAAATGCAAGAATATATTTAAGCAAATATAAATGTACAAGAATATATTCAAGCAAAAACAGGTATTCGGACCTAAGCTATGGAATGAGGGAGGGTTGTTGTGGAGGGGGAGATGGGTTGTTTAAGAGATTGACGTGTAATTTTTTAACGACTGTATAATGAATGGTATGATATATACAGAATCAAGAAAAAATACCTCTGAAATGAATTCCATATGGGGTGGGTCAAAAATTAAATTTAATACTTCAAGGGGTGGGTCAGGGAAAAATGTTTTAAGGTATCAGGATACGTTTGAGGCCTTCGAGATTACTTTACTCGCGACCAAAATTTCACGCTGCCTTTTCAATATTATTATATAAAAGTATACATTTTCTGAAAGCTAAATAAACATAGTTTTAACAAATCAATATGGAATTTTCTGTTTCGCGACACAAAAAAGTTATTGGCTTTCTCCGCAGTTTTTGAGTGACCAAAATATTGTTTTAAAAACATTGTAGCTCTTTCGGATTACATTGGATCAAACTGAAACTTTGGATTATGATAAATCACAATACGATCTAAAAAACGGTGTCTCAGATTTTTGAAATGTTTTTTCATTCAAAAGATATTATCTATTTCGTAATTATGACCTCTGAAAATTCAAACATCCGGATTTAACGCGTCATTGCGCGCGATCTAAAAAAGATATCAAAAATCTGAGACACCGTTTTGAAGCTCATTATCCACAGAGCCTGCTAACATACTTTTGATCGACATAGCAGAAATTCTGATCCTGCGGGAAGTTGTCAAATGAAGTGAGGTAGAATGTCACTTTGAACCCAATATTTTGTTTTGTGTTCCAAAACAGACAATTATAAATAGATATTCGAAAACTACATTTATTTAGCTTTCAGAAAATGTATACTTTTACGGCAAAATATTGTAAAGCCCGTGCGAAATTTGAGGTAGCGCGTATAGGGGTCCTAATCATATCCTGATACCTTAATGCAGACAAAAAAATCCCCCCCTAACCCCCACATAAATAATGACCAGTCCCTAAACACATACTGGCAAACCCTTATGTGCACTTTATGAAATTATTAATATTCATAAGGCCAAACACAATAGAAAATTATCACAACCATGACCAAGTTTTTAAATCGGCAAGAGATTCGTCCTGATTTGCATATAACTTTAACTAAGATTTTCTTGGTGAAAAGTGCTTTTATCTTGAAAATTTAAGTAAAATTTAAGTAACACATGACCTAACTATCCTAAACCTTTGATAAGTGAGATAAAACATTTGCGTCCCACCTTTATGGGGCTAAAAAGGCTCGCCTGCAGCTCGCCATTTAAAATCCCCATAAAGGTATCCCGCTCATGTTTTATCTATCACTTAACATTTCAATTCGATGCTTTTTTAATTATTCGAGAAGATTGGTAGTACTTATGAATAATTTTGTTGATTCAAATGAGTTGAAACTAATATTGGTGGGGCTTTTAGGACAGTGAAGTGTTCGAAATCAATCAGCTTTACACAATTATTTCTTTAATAAAAATTAATGTTCAGCAATTAACATTATATAACTTTGAAAATTTAGCAAAGAACAAAATAAATAACAATTTTGAAGAAATATTGGCTTGTCTCTTACTGAAATAATATTTGAGCATTTCATTAGCCTCTGGCGTCACTGAAGTCTACACAGGTCAAGATTACGAGTAACTTAACACAGGTAATGCAACTCTAATCTCTCCTGACAAAGTTTTGTCTGACTGTATTTCTATTGTTAAGGGGAAGAGATCTATCTAGACACTGTATTACAAGCTAAATATAAGCATTCTATTTAGGAAAATACAGCAAGACATCTTTATCTGAGTCGGACAATTCCACTACCAAGCAACCCAGCTAGTGAATGCCTATTGGGCATCTTGTCTAGCCAAAGAAAGCTTTCTAACCCCGGATAGATCCCCAAAACATTACCCACAGACCAGTAACTTGTCTTACTTATAAACAAAATTCTTTGAGAAAAACAAAAGCAGAATCTCAGGTACATTAAGGCATTATTAATATTCCTTTTCAGACTAACCTTATGAAACAGGTTAATTCAAAGAATTCCTGTGGACTTCTAGTGATGAGCTGGAAAACAAATATGGCTATATCAGAAAAAGGTTATATTCATGATGGATAGGAAAAACAGTTAACATTTTTGAAGAGTAAAATGCCTGTCTCACTTATAAGTTATTAAAGACTTTGTGTGTCTGACTGACACACAAAGCTAAAATGATAGCATTTGATGAAAAAAGATAACTGTAATTATGCATTCAAGCCACACTGTATCATTGCTATCTTATTTTTAAGTTGGCTTGATGGGGGTTTTCTCAACACGCTACCTTTCAACTTCAAAACGAAATATGTGGACACGAACAATTCATTGGGGTGGGGGGGGGGGGGGAACTTTTAGACTGAGTTACATCACAAGTTTGTTTAATTTACTGCTCAGCAGAGGCTCTTTGCTTACTTCCAAGTTATCATCTATGTCCTGACCAACACTGCCAAATAACAGAAACTGTAAAGTCTCCACAATATCTAGAAAAGATAAATATACAATATATATTACATCACATCATCTAATTTTCTTCACTTTTTCATCACTTTTTCCCCTTATACACAACCTTGTTGTGAAATCCACCACAAGAAACAACTTTCTAATAACCTCATACTAGATAAATATTATGGGTTCGTAAATATGGTTGTTCAATGTACATTGAAGTTTTCATCTAAATGTATTTTTATTATGATTTTCCCATATTTTTTTTTTTTGAATTTGGAACATTAACAGCATATTAATCTAATTCAGGAATGTTTCACTTCCCATTTACCCTATTTACTATATGCCCGAGGTAAAAGCGGTGCTCAGTAATTGCCATTAGTAGCTTTGTGATCATGCCGCCTCACTGAGAGCTACCAATCATGTTGATGTAGAGTCGTTAGTGTTTTCATTGGAGGAATTTCGGGTTTACAAGTGAATTATTGCTAAAAAAAAAGGAAGCGATCTTTCCTAAATGGATGCATACATATTCTACGGACAACTCTTGAAATGTTGACTTAGTATTTGTGGCAATTTAAAGCTGTAGAGCTGCCCTTGGGATTTTCATTTTAAGCAACACGGCGACCGACTTGTACTCAGTGTTTACAAGGCAGCATTATGATACTTCTAGAGTTCGCCTCATTTCGAAATTGCCTTTTTTCTAAAGGATGTCAAACTGTTAATATAAGAAATGGCCTTCGCCATTACCTGATGTACGATACATCATTCTCTATGACTTCTTTATTAATTATCAATGGGACATTCTACTTCAAGAACTCCAGGAAAGTCATTCTAACTGTACTAGATAGCCGTTGGCGTAAGGAAAAGTTATTATTTGCTGTCCTACGATCCTTCTGTACGTTCAATCAGTTTCAATCTTAAGAAGTTTGCTTGATTGTCTTGTTTTGCAAGTTCTTATCGTTTGTCACATAAGGTGAAGTCAAGACGCAATAAATGGGTAATCAAGAAGCTGCCTCAACCAGGTAATTATTTCAATAATATTGAGTGTCAAAGTTTACTTCTGCGTTATTTTTATGGTTGTAGTTGATGTACCATGCATGATTTTTGAGTACTGAAACTTTGGGTTTTTCAGGTGGGCTATTTGTTTAGTAGCCAGTCTCTTGCAGTAAAAATACAAATAGCGAGACAAAATTTTGCACCACATGTAAAAATATTGTTTCTTTATTGCCTCTATTTACATGTTCGAGTGTTCAGTCATATTTTGCTCAATTATTTTTGCTTAACCACGGCATTACACGGCGGATAATATTTTGTTTATCGACACTTTATTCAATCACTGAAATGTGTCAATTGTAGAGGAATTTAAATTTCGCGGCTGAGTGATCAGCAGCGATGGGAAATACCGCTGGACATTCAAAATTTATCGCGGGCATTAAATGGGGCAAGAGAAACGCTCGTGAATTCTTCATAAAATACTAAAATAAAAAAATGGGGGTCACCATTGTTGTTTTCAAGATATAGCCGATTAAAATTGTTTCTGTAACGAGTGTGACGAAGTTTGATCTTGAGGGAGGATGATATGGAAAGAAGGAATAGAGACTGTTAGTAATCAAAAACCAACAATGCATACTTACTGCTTTTGATAAGATCAACAGCAAGTTCTGGGCAGTTGCCACAGAGTAATGATAGCATCCTCAAAACCATTACAAATGTACCAGTACTGATAATGGGTGGGAATACCATCAGCTGTATCATTAAAAATGTTATAATTGATTATAACTGCATTATTCATCAACTAAATTAATACTAAAATCATTTTTATAACAACTGTATTTAAGCCATTATTTAACTTGATTGATCAATTTTTTTTGTCCAATACATGTGATGGCTCAGTCTAGAGATGATGTTAAGCTTTAACTGTCAGAAAGACATACTCACCAAACGTTGTATGTTGGTCAGTAGACCATGAGCTGAAAGATCTTTTAAGTGTTTCTGAAGAAGAATATATGTTGGTAATAAACAAGGTAATGTGCGTGAAGCATGAAGGTATCAAATGAATGAAGATGGTTGGGGAGAAGATAGTACTAGGTAGTGTGGGGATATATTTATTTATTAATTTATGAAACTATCCGCATGCGCAGTGGCAAGAAAAGGACCAGAGAGCAAAAAATATAACTTTAATTCGCCAAACCCCAAGCACAATGCTGTCAATATAACAATCATATTTCTTACTAGTAAGAGAAATCTTCAATGGTTCATGGATCCAAACTTGTGGGCCAAATTGGAAACCAGCTCACCATATTTTGCTGTTATTCCACATTAAATAAAGATTTATTTATTTATTTAAACAGATTTACCCGTAATACCAAAATTAGCATGATGTAAGAAATGTATCATGCAACACTATGAAATCAGATAGAGATCCACAGAACTTAATATAACATTATGAAATCAATCCAATGGCATATATTTCCAAAATGTAACAGTTTTGGACTTTCAAGATCCTAACTTTCTTTCGAAAAAAAAAATGATGTAAGAATCATGATGGAAAAATATGAAAAATGTGCTCTTTTTTCAAAATGCCAAGAAATGATCATACGTTATCGATTTTTTGTTAAATATGTTAATTTGTATCAGAAAACCCATGAAACCTTAGGTGGGTGCAAAAAAATGCAAATTAAAACAGAGTCTTTTTTCATTCAAACCAGTTAGAGCTGTGCTTCAGGGTCATATGGACTGATTGCTTCAGTTTGACCCCATTGACCTGCGCCAGTTGGGGAGATGTACTTGGGGGAATAATTAGCAATAAACTCAGGATTGGGTTACAAGTTCAACCTATAAGATGATTTTACCTTATCATTCTGGAAGCTATCCACTAGTCTGGAAAATGCAAGACAGCAACTTTCTACACTTTTTTTATCCTGTATATCAGACAAATGCATCAAACAATCAACAAATCAGATATTTTGTGATAAGCAAGTTCAAATTTTTTTTTTTATCATTCAAGTTATTTAAGGTGTTTTGGTGGATTTTGTTTCCTATCAAACATGCAAAGTCCTTTTCTGACAGGTCAGGGAAGCCAGCATGTTCGCAAATGCCACATTTTTGCACATGAGCAGACCATTATTTGCAGCAAAATGGCTTTACACCATAATGTGCATGAGCAGACCATTATTTACACCTAGGCAGTTATTTGCAGTTCTTTCAGCCAATCAAAATGACAGAAAAAATAATTTGATTATAACATATTCAATAATCATTCTGTTCTAAATATGAATCTATATACTAGACCCCATGCATGTGACGTCAGAGCAGCTCAATTTGGAGGGCAAAACAAAAGAATTTTAATCTCCTGAGAATTTGAGCCTATTGTTTTGCCCTCCAAATTGAGCTGCATTCTGACCTACATTATTTTATAATTTCACAGTGTTTCTTACTGGAAGCGCATGGCAAAACCCAAACAGGAAAAATCATTCTTATTATAGGTACTTCTTCCCCTTTCACACCCTGCACTTTCCTACCTGTATCTGCAGTCTTGTGCTTAAGATTTCAATAGCATTTGCAACATAATGAAAGTCATCTGGACCAACACTAGAACAGCAGTTGGAAGCAATCGCCAGAGCTGATCTCTGTAAGATATACATGATACATTTATAGACAAGCATAATCTATCCTTGAGACTATTATATACATTACTGTAATTATAACTTATTGCGATTTTGAGCCGCTAATATGGGTTTATATTGGCAGCTAGTTGAGAGAAAATATATTCCATATTGGCCGTAACCGCGAAGCTCTGTCAATATAACCTGTATTGGCGGCTCAAAATCGCAATGAAGAATCATGATACAATAAAATATTGCTGGACTATAAACAAACCTGTGCACTTATTGAGAAAAAGTCCAGGTAAAGAAGACAGGTTGACATACCACCCTAGCAAGGAACAGAAAAAACAACTCTATAAAGTTATGCAATACAAAAGAATGAATGAAAACATGGATCGTAAGGATGAATGGATGGAAAAATGGATGGGTGGATAGACGAAACACATTGATTAATAGATGGAATAGTCTGATTGGATTGATAGGTACAAGTGAATAGATGAATGGATGGATGGATGGATGGATGGATGGATGGGAATTATGAATGGTATAAACTGATTCAGAGTGAAGGGGAGGGAATGATTATAATGAATACATCTTATATGCAGGGCATCTGAAAAAGTGCGCAAAAAAAGTTTGGGAGAGTGCGGAAATTTTAGCAAATAGTGTGGAAAAGTGTGGAAATGCTAATTTGCATATTATTATTTATTATTAAAGGGGGACAAGTACGAAAATCGCTCAAAATTTAATTCGGCTGAAACTTTCTTGGAATGATCTTTAAGATGTTTCCCAGTAGTTTTTTATTGACCACACTTCTCATGTTCATCTAGCGAATTGAAAAGATCTTTCCTGAAAGCGACATTTGTGAAAACTTTTTCTTTGCGGAGTAAGAATTTTTCTTGTACAGGTGCTTTCAGTAGAATAGTTTGAACGATTTCACCTTCCTAGCAATTTCAAAATTATCTCTCAAACGAACGAATGAATACAGCTAAGGTAAATAGATATTGTAGGTAACGTTTAGCAGTAGTTTGACATTATTTTGCGAACGCGAAAGATTTTTTTGTTCTGCTATAGTTTCCAGTATCATAATAAGCGGTCACAGAATGTTTTTGCGATTTATTCGAAATCGCTCTAATCCAACCCTCTAATTATCATCTGAATAGCTGTGCCTGAATGCGAAGTTTAGCATGTATATAGTCATTTTTCTGAAGCTCATCGAAAACGGGAGATATTCAAGGAAAACTGATTTCAACGATCATTGTTTTCCGTTGCTGTGGAAATGCCGATCGAGTTAAAATTGACATCAATCAAAACTTCCATCTATGCTTGATGTCTGGTGTAAAATTCATTTTGATCAGACCAGGAAAAGGTTTTCAATTCGCTAGATGAACATGAGAGGTGTGGTCAATAAAAAACTACTGGGAAACACCTTAAGGCTCTAATAAACACTAGATCATTTTTTTCTTCTTGATATTGCGATAGGAAGTATTATATTTTTACGAATATTTAATGGTGTCTGTGACATCAATTACTCAACACTAAACACTGCTCCATACATTTCTTTGTAAGTAACTTCTTAATTTATTTTATTTCTATAAAGCCCAAAGGTTGGCTGAAAGACTTTACTGATGTTTATTGTGATTACAATTGATTTTTATGTCTCTTTTTTCAGTATTGAGTATGGAACGAGCGAATATTTTGATCACAAAATACAGGAAAATGTATAGAGCGACGTATGGTGTTGAGTAAATGACGTCACTGACTTCTTTAAAAATTCGTAAAAATATAATACTTCCCTTTGGAATATCAAGAAAAAACTTTAACTAGTGTTTATTACACTCTTAGAGATTATTCTAGGAAACTTTCAGCCGAATTAAATTTTGAACGATTTTCATACCTTTTAATATTATTTTGATTATGATAATTATAATTAATTGACATGTATAGTTCCCACTAAATTCGCAGTATTTTTATAGAGGCATGTGATTGAATGCTTTTTAGACCAATCAAAAGCATTTATAGAATTAGAACTAGTTTCCAGGCCACTTAACTTAAAGCGAGGAACGCCTGGTAGATTATTGTCAAACAGCGAAAGAAAACAACGTTTTACACAGGGAGCCCGGCTTTCCTTTGCCGCATTGGGTTTCCTGTGGTTTTGGATTGGTTTACAGTTGACGGTTACACAAGCTGTAATCAGATCTGTACTGTAAATTGATAGCCGATTAAATTGTTGGTAACGCACTCTCTATAAAGCATTCAAAAGAAGAGAAGGGATGCAACTAAGCGAGTTTATCATATTATGATCACCTCCAGTTGCTCGGACCAGCTACTTTAGTGAAGTCAGTGGGAAGTCGGCTCGTTATTTTGCATGTTTAGTTTACATCATGTATTCCATTATGTCGGTCAAGATACTGATTATTTAGGAATTCGACAAACTCCAGATCTTTTTGTCGAACAACTTCTCTTAGTTCTACCGAATGAGGGAAAGTATTTTTCTACTGGATCGATTCCAAGGTATACTCATTTGAAGAGCATATATCTAAATTATTGTGAACAGGAGGTAGCAGAAAAAAGTGTAGAGCCCCTACCATCTTTGATCCCAGCAAATGAGTGGATGGTCATAGCGCCTACATTGGGAAGATTTGAACAGGCGATTCCAGTAGTACAAGTGACTTTGATGTTCTTCTTGAGTTTACTGAGTTCTCTATGTACAGCTTCAAGGGTAAAAGTTTTACCAGTCCAACCTTTGCCCAGTTAAAAAGAATGAACAACCAGCTATTTGTTGATCTCTCATTGGACTCATATAAGGAAATTATATATACATTGGAAATGCATTTTTATGAGGATAATATTGATCAGATCTAAGCTACACGCATAGAATTCGCGGGAAATATTGAAACGATACAGGAAATAACCCCAAACTTATATGCAAATTTGGATCGCTCTGTCAACAAACTGTCAAAATTCTTTTGTTTCAAAACTGATGTTGACCAGATATTCGTGTTTTATAAGATAAGCTGTCCGAGCAACTGGAGGTGAACATACAACTAAGACTTTAGTTAGCTTTTAAATATCACTGCCTAGGATCACATCATTTCTGAGTATAAAGAAATAAAACTTCCTGAACCAAAGTTCATTTATTGGGCCAACATTCAGTGAGGTTTTTATTAATGAAGGACTTCCATGAACCAAATAAACAAGGGTTTTCAAATCGGATACTCGCTTGGTTTCGTCCTTTCTCTTCTTTTGAATGCTTTATAGAAAACAAAACAGGCAACCCAACTCTACTTTTGAATGCTTTATAGAAAACAAAACAGGCAACCCATAAAGAGCACATTACCAACGGTTATTGAATTTGAATTTAATAGGCTATCAATTTACAGTAAAGATCTGATTACAGCTTAGCTGATCTTAAACCACAGGAAACCCATAAAAAGCAATTACGTAAAGAATAATGAATATTGAATGAGGAAAAAGGAAAGCAAGGCTCCCTGTGCGTTTTACAGTCGATTTCCTGCCCAAAATGCGATGGATTCCGATAAAAAAACTTGCTTATTTGAAGAATTATTGTGTATTTAAGAACATTGTCAACAGGTTTGCAAGTTTTTCTGTATTTTTCTGGCAAAAAGCATGGAAAATGTTGAAAAGGGCGGAAAAAGATATTAAATAGTGCGATTTGGTGCGATTTTCGGGAAATAGTGCGGAATCACACCTCGCACTTTTTCAGATGCCCTGTATATGTGATACTTACAGCTTGAAGAATAGCTTTTCCATGTCTTTTAGAAAGCATATCCAGTGCTGTTAGAGACTGTTCTGCCACATCCATACACTCTATTGATTGAAGCTAAAAATTAAATAGAAGTTATTTTAAATCCCTCTTGAACAAAATTCATTCTTGGATACAATACGTGTAGCCTATCTAAAGTCGAACCCTGCAGATTAGTCCTAATTTTTTTCATTGTTTTCTGTGATTGCCACAGATCATGATTATCTTTTTGGGTTGTTTCTAGCACATCTTTTCATAATATTATGTCATTCTGGCTAATTTATAGATACAGCGAGTAGTGTATTTTTTTGGCTAACCTTTTCCAAGAAGGCTGGTATTGCTTCTACAACAACCATTGTAGACCTTGGTAGACTCTCCATAAGATAAGTCAGTGCGCGACAGGCATGATTGACCTGAAATATTAAACATTGAATTAAGAATTAATTTTAATCAACACAATAGGCCTTTTGCAACTGTCATTTGACTGTTACTGGATGGCAAAAAAATAAGGACTTCCTTTATTTCAAAAACTTTTGCGGGATTATCAATGTCATATCCAACACCTTTTTTAAAATAACCTTTTTTCTCTTAAGATACTTTCGATTTCAAGATATGAATCAGTTTAAAGTTTGTTTGCCACCCAGCAGAGCCTTCCCCAAGGACCTTGGGCTGAAATGATTTGTTATCAAAGTGATAATTATATCAGCATGTGACTGTTTGATGCAAATGGCCTATTACTAACAGTCGTAAAAGATAACCATGATCTATACTTACCAACTCAAACTTCTGTTCCTTATTGAGTAAATTAATCTAAAAGTAGCCAAAAAAATAGACAGTATATTAAGAACCAGCACAATGATTGAAAAGTCTGAAAAGAATTACTTACCAATGCTGGCACAGCTTGCTTGACAGGAAACCCAGCAAGACTCTCCTCATTACCCATCACAAGTAACTGAGGTCAAGAAACAAAACATATATGCATCACAGTTGAAGGCATGAGTCATTGTTTAAGGGTTACCATGTTTATTAATTTTGATAAACTGCCATGCCACTTGTTAAATTTTTAGTGTTTTGGTTGTGGAGCTTATTTGGGGGCAGCACATATTTGAGGGCAGTGCCCTTTAAAATCATAACATTTGTAAATGATAAGAAGCAATGAAATATATTAGTGACTTTGAACTGAAAAGCATTAGACTGTAAACAGAGTTTCTTTTCCCTCAATCCTAACTCAGTTTAGTCAAGTAACTTGTTCATGCAGGGAGTGGGGGTGAGTTTGAATTGGCACGCAGGGAGTGGAAAAGTATCGACTGAGCTTGGATGGAAAAGAGGGACTTGTTACAGTCTAGAAATTTAACATTGTAATCCAGGAGAATAAAATTCATTTCCAAGGCTGGTTTAAATTAAGTTGTATAATACTTGTTTTTTTTTTTAATGTTTCACTCCTTGAACAAATTTATTGAGATTGATGATGCTTCTATTAAATCTGATTGAGTGCGGGGGGGGGGGGGGGGGGGACGATGAAAATAGTGTGGAAAAGTGTGGAAATTTTAATTGTGAATAGTGTGATTTTTGGTCAATTGTGTGGAATTGCACACTCTCACTCTATCATACACTCTGTTAATTGGGAGTGGCATTTAATTGGGGGCTGCGCTTAATTGGGGGCTGTGCTTAAATGAGTAAATGCGGTATTATATTTGCTATACTTACCTGACACATCTCTATCACTGCTTGTAATTGCTGTCCTTCATCAGATGATTGGATCCCTTGAAGTAGTTGCTGTGCTTTGCTATCTGTAATTAAATTATGAGAATGTGATGGGAATATATTGAGTTGATTCAAAAACACCTAATGATTGGATTGATTACAGTTGTTTAAAATTTGTTGTTGTGACAAATCATAGGCCCCCTATGGCTAACTTATGGATACTGAGATTCGACACTGAATTTGCATGTTAAGAGATTGAGTTCCCTGAGCCCTTCTTGCATGTGTTGACATGCCGGAACATGAGGAATTTATTTACCTTCAAAACAGTTCACACACTTTAAATTCTCAATCTAACTGGTAAGATAGGCTATTGACATTATGTTTTCCTTCCAAATTCTACTTTGTTTAGTTCCTTATTATTTTGTTGAGTTTTCAAGTTAACCCTTATTAACATATTGATTGGTTGCAGTCTGTTCAAGTTGGCAATCAGAAAATTCTACCACCTAAATACAGCATAACTCTCTAGTTTAGATGTAGCATTGATCATTCAACAGCTCAAAAAACTCTCTGCTGGAAATTATAGTACAGACCAGGAATTTAGTAGCATTTATTTGAGGATTTTCAATTTGCATATTCAGATGGGTCCCCTCGCATTAACTCAAGGGGCCATCAAAGTATTTGTGTGACATCAGAAAACACAAAGTTTTCATGTGTCACTCTATGCTATACACCAATTCTGAACATGGTGGACATTATGCGGTTTTCCTGGATCGAGGAGGCGAAAATGAGGCTAGTCAATTGTCTGTGATCTGTGGAAAGCTGGCTTTTCCTTTAGACTTTACTAAAAACAATTCTTAATGGATGTAAACACCATGTAAACATCATGTATCACCAGTAACAAATATGAAGCTTACACACAGATAATGAATTACTGACTAGCCTCGTTTTCGCCCCCTCAATCCAGGCCGTCCGTTTGTGTCTGCCATGTTCGGAATCGGTGTATGGAATGTCATAGAAATACCTTGATTGATGATGATACAATGTGCTAATGAGAAGGACTATAATTGAGCAATTCTACCAGTCAGACTGATAACTAAAGATATTAATATCATTCTTACTAGAACTGTTACTGCTGGCTCTGTGCAGCAGTTGATGCATCCTTGGACCCAGAGAACCAAACAGGTGTGGTGGTACACCGCGTGCCTCTAATAAACCTGCAAACAATAACAACACTAGATTAATAATGTCACCTCCTTGACCTTACTAATAAGGTTCTGATGTTGTCATGTGGCTTCCTCTAGATACCCTAGGACATCCACAATCACTACAGTCAAAACGGCTCAAACGTACCCCTGGAAACATTAATGAATTCATTATTCGAATATTGAGTTCATTATTCACTCTCCAAACTTGAAAATAGATTATCTACTTGAGTTTGATTCGATTCTTCAACAATTGCCATGCCAAGGTAGAAAAACTCCCCAGAAAGGCCAGCCAATTTTAGTTTTGAAATGAATGATTGTGAAGTTTGGAGTCTTCGATTTATTAATGAAAATTCAAAGTGAATAATCAACTCAATATTCAAATAATGAAATTAATAATGGAGCCTAGGGGGTACGCTTGAGTTTGTTTGATTGTAATTGTAAAATGAGATCCTTACTTTGTAGTCTGGACATGTCACTATCTTTCAATTCATTATCATCTGAATGAGAATTGGCACTTCCATCATTTCTATCTGCTGCACCTAGAATAAAAAAATAATTCATTAAATAAAGAGTATCAAAGACAATAATGATATGGGGAAAGCCTTTAAAGCTAATTTACGTCACATGTCATTAGTAAATCCGAGAACTGAAATGTAGTTTTCAAGTCTTCATAATTATTAACATTTCAAATCTCTGATCAACGGCTCCAATATTTAAAAAAAAAACAGTTAAAAAATAAGGTTTTGGGCCCGCTATCATGAATGATTGTGAAATAATTACCAAAAGAATTCACTTACCAAGCACATCGCTAAGTATCAGCTTCAAAAAACTTATTTTTAAAATTAAATTATTATGAGTTGCCAGAGTTTTGATCATAGTTGGTGCCAAGATTTGGAGTTTCAAACGAAGCCACCAAAACTCCAATCAAAACATTCGGGTTACTGGTCATGCATGACATAAATTAGCTGTAAGTTTTTCAATTAGCTGGTAACAAAACGAGCAAGAGACTGGGCTCGAGTTTAAAAATCTAATTTAATTAAGGTTCTAGAAAAACTGACCCCATCACATGAAAGAGCAACATACAACAAGCTTACTGACTAAGTTTCAGGGTGTTAAACCTTATAGAAACAATGTTATGAGCATTGAAAGACTACAAAAATTACAGAGAAATGTATGGTGTCCCTCCAAACGTCCAGCCACACGTAGATTCTCTGTATTTTAGAAAATTCTAAAATATCGTAATTCAGTTCGTTTCAATTTCCCCAAACTCGGTCAAATTTTCAAATCCTAATTTCTGTGTGTTCTTTCTCTAGATGTGATTTGTTTGTGAATTATATCAAATTTGAGAAAGTCGGTTCCAGTTCCCTGCTCATTTTGTTACCGGCCAATGGTAACAGCACCATACTTACTACTAGATGACTGGCCCGTTTCATTGAGGTGTGGTTGACCTAAAACAAAATGGGTCAACTGTCAATTGTATTCTTAGATTAGCAATTATATTGTCAGTAGCTGCAGATGAATTTCCTTTTGATGCACACAATCTCAACACAAAACCTTGGACCACCTGGGCAACTATCCAACAACATGGTTTAATAAATTGTAATGTTTAACATGTCTCTTAATTTTTAGACTATTCACATACCAGATGATGCTCCTTGTTCTGACAATCCACTGAGAAGGAAAAAAATTGTAGAATATGTTAGAATATGAAATGGTTTCAATTCTATCACAAGTAATCTATTTAAAGTATGACACATTGCAAGGTCATGATAACTAACAGGTGAACAATATAACATCAGTAGGATCATTATGAACCAATATCTGAAATATCAAGAGATTTACTTACTCCTCTGTTGACATGCTAGGTTGCTGTCGGCGGGTCCAGGTCCTCTTCTTTGTCTGTGAGCCACGCCGACTATTTAGATCAAAAATATTGAGATCATCTAGCTGTCAAATCTATAAAAGTCTCATAGAACTGTATGATTGACATTCAACAACTCTGCTTATTCATTTAATTATCAAATTATTACAAATTTATTATTGTCCTTATCATCATCATCACCGTCATGCACAATTACCATCATTCATTATCATCATCACCACCATCACTACCAACACCACTAATGTCATCATCATCACCACCACCACCATCATCATCATCATCATCATTATCATCACCACCATCATTACCAACACAACTATCATCATTATCATCATCACCACTATCATCATCATCAGCATCCTTCATCATCATCATTATCATCCCATGGTTAGAGCTGCCTTACCTGTTGCTAGCACAGGAACCCGTTGCTTCAGTTGTTCTTTGTGACCGCCTTGAGCCTTCTGGCTTAGGCTGGTCACTTCTATGACTTTGCGCAGTTGAATGAGAGCCCCTAGAGCCCTCGGAACTGGAGTGATTACCCAGATCTCTGCCTCGGTGAGCTCCTGAAGTGAGTGAAGCTCTCAGGAAACTAAGCTTGCTTGAAAGTCTTGAATCAGAAGCAGACTTATGAGTGGAATCTGTCTTGGGAACTTTGGATTTCAAAGTAAATGTTGTATCTGACGATGTTGATGTCAAGCTATAATATGGCAATGTAGATGCTGATGCTGCTGCCACTGGTGATGATGAATAACCAGTTAGTTTTGTTGCCTCACGTTGTGTCTTTTTCAAAAGTCTTGCCGACTTTTCAGGGCCTTTCTCTGCTCCTTTTGCTCCTAGTGAAGGGCTAGACGATGATTTCTTAGCAGGTAATGTCTTGGTGCTTTGGATTCTAGAAGAACTTTAAAAGCAAATTGATGGTCAAAGACAATTTAAAAGTCTGGTGCCTATAATAATAATAATAATAATAATAATAATAATAATAATAATAATAATAATAATAATAATAATAATAATAATAATAATAATAATAATAATAATAATAATAATAATAATAATAATAATATTAATAATAATGGGACATTGACCATTGACCGCCCATTATTTTAAGCCCTGCTATGATGGTCTATTTCACCATGCCAAGTTTGAAGTTTTTTGCCCGCGAACATCCTTAAAGTGCCTATAACACATCTGACAATATTCTCAGTATAGATTCTACATATGAGATGAGTGGTTCAATGAATTTTTTATATAGTTTGAATGATGTGTCTTGAAATTATAAAGTGTTTTCCATGCCATATGCTTATGATTGTGACGTCATGGGAGCCATCATTTAATATACAAAACCTAACTGGTAAAAATAGTAATTAAATTTGGAAAGCATCACTGTTTTACCCATGGCTTTCATAAAAAAAATTGCAAATTATTTTCTGCAGA
Source organism: Anthopleura sola (assembly GCA_023349425.1). Classification (NCBI taxonomy): domain Eukaryota; kingdom Metazoa; phylum Cnidaria; class Anthozoa; order Actiniaria; family Actiniidae; genus Anthopleura; species Anthopleura sola. The sequence goes on along the minus strand of JALHLI010000047.1, from coordinate 113,246 downwards.
GTAGCCAGTGTTTTGAATTACGAGGAACAACAAATAAACCTTAAAGCCCTCCTTGACGTCATATCATTAGCATATGATAAGAATAAACCTTCATAACTTGCAGATGCATCACTCAAACTAGTATGTAATTTTTTGGGGCCAGTCAACAGCTCAACTCATGTAGAATGTATTCTGAGAATATTGTCAGGTGTGTCATAGGCACTTTAACCCTTTGACTCCTGGAGGTTTTTGAGGTTTTTTAGTGTTTTTCTGGACCTAAACGTTCTCCAAGCCCTAGCAAGACCATATTTGGAGTTTTGATTGACACTGTCAGTGTTTTATGTAAATGAGGGATGACGTTTACTGGCTGTATAATTAGTTGCCGCTTGAAGCCGTTTTTCTTGGAATTGTGCTGCCTTGTTTTCGACTATTTTCGAAAATTAGAGATTTTGAGAGCCATTTTGTTCATCTATGGAGTGCTGGAGGGCATCATGAAGCCCTAAGACAGCTTAAATCAGCATGATCTCGAAGAACTGAGAGTATGCAAGGGATTTTAGCGTCAAAAGTTCGTAGATCATGTACATTCGTACGAGTTAGAATTTTTGGCGCGATTATCCTATGAGCTCTGAAACGATGAACAGCCAGGACCTACTGAGGGATTTTATTTAATATTTGGCTTGTGGAGAATGCTCTGAAGCTGATATTTGGGCAGTAGGACCTAGTGGCTCGACACTTCTAAAAAAATCTTGAAATGTGGGGGCGGACTACTGTCCTGTTGAAAAAATCGCATTTTTCCCAGAATGCATTGCGCAAGAGAGTAGTGAAAATCGATAAGCGATGAAATGGGTCGAGGAAAAAGGCTGTAGCTTGCCGTGTGGAAGGAATTGTTGGGAAAAAAAGCACTAAAAGCCAAGTAGTAGGTCCAAACTATCCTGTGTAAGGGTATTGTTTGAGTAGAAATAAAAATTGCATGAAAAAAAATGCAATGAAAAAGCATGATTTTTGGCTTTGGGAAATGACGTCATAAACAGTGGTTTTTGGTTTTCCAAAAATGTTTAAAGTTTTTTTCGTTCTAATTTTGAACATTTGTGCAGGTTTTTTGATTTTAAAAGTTGTTCTGTTTGCCAGTTAAGATTTTAGACTGGTATTTAGGTCAACTTGATCAAAATTGTTGAAGCTGGAATTTTTCATTTAAGATGCGTTTTTTACGGGCGGTTTCGGGCGCCGTAGGAGTGAAAGGGTTAAGCATATTTCTTTCATATTTCATTTTTATTTACCTTTGAGTGGTTGTAACTGAAGTAGTGCTTGATGATGAACAAACTCTTGGTCTCAAACTATCATAAAACAATAGACATGCAAGATTAAAACTCAACTCATGAATCCTTCGACACCAGCAGAATATTTTATGTAGTACATTATTTATAAACATAATCCTAGTGCCTAGTGCTTTAAGTGACTGACTACTTTAATTTGAACATTCAATTTGAGCCCATGATGTGTACGCACAAAAAAACTGTGCAAAACTGCATGAGTAACCTTTGGAACCATACAGGTTTTGAAATTCCAAAGGCCAAAAACCCCAAATTCTGCACAGGACTCTACATTTTTCTTTGAATTTCCTAAAACAACAGGTAAAAATCAATCTTTTGAGAAAGTTTGAAAAAAGCATAATTATTACAGTGCTGGCACTCGAACCATGAACACTTTTTTTGATATCTTTCAAAAACTTGTCATGCAAGATGGTCATTAAAAATTCATTATTTCGAAAAACGAGCTTGAGACACTCCATTTTTCTTTTCATTTCTGAAATCAGTGTTAAGTTCTGTATAAAATATCTTTCTAAGAACATTTTGTAATTACTCCTTGCTAAAGTAGTCAGTCACCTTAAACTAATCCAGAGTAAAATACACTTACTTGTAGTGTGAAGATGATGATGTAATGCTATGTGAACCAGCAGTGCTGGGAGCAGATTTTTTGGATCTACAGAAAAAGAAAATATTGATGAATGTTCTCTTGAAGAGAGTCCTGTGGACACCTGGTCTGATTTTAGGGAAGAAGCTCTCATCCAAGTTCAGGAGAAGAGCAGCAATATAGCACATGAAATAATTGTTGGATATCATTTTGGGAGGATGACATTTTGGGAGTTCTCTTGAAGAGAGTCCCAATCAAGCATAATCAATCGATCAATCACCACAGTGCTTCCCAATCACATATTACATGAAATCTTGCAATTTCCTGTGTTTACGAAGTTGGTTTTGGTGGACGTCAATCAAAGGTTTCCACAACATATTCCATGTGGCACATGCCTTGATAACTTTGTGTTTTCCAGCAATGTCATGGAAACACTGATTGACATTCAGCAAAATGTCATTTTGTCACAATGGCAATTCATGCATGTGATTGGAAAGTGCTGTAAAAAAACCTGTCTTCTTCTGTCCCAAATTCCATGCTACACCCCTATGCACTACTTGTAAGATCAGTGCTGGTCTTCCACTGAACTTCCTATGTCTTACTTTTTTTCCTCCACTTTGTAATCAGCAATTAAATTAGTCTGTGACTTTCTCTTTACTGGAATTTTGCTGAAAATATAAAGACACAAGGCACAAATTAACTTTTAAAACCACTAGTTAAACCTTCTAAACTTTTCAGCCATTCAATTCCTGGACTGTGGTCATACTCGCAAAACTTAGCTCGTTAAATGTTTTCTTACTCACTAAACACAAAATTTCACTCTCATTTTGCAAGTTTGCGAGCATTAAATTTGTGCCTTGTCATATAGTTAAAGCTATCATATAACATACTCTAATACAGAGCTGGCCCATCTTCAAGGACAACGAAATGGATTTACGCAATTGAGATAGATCTTAGAAACTTGCACAGAAAAACAGACAAACTTGTAAACGTCATGACAGCGCAAGCTAATTAGTCTGCTAAATGCCAGAATTTTATCATGTTCTTAACAAAGTCTACTTGTTCAATAGATGAAAATAATGTCTGTGAATATTGTCTCATAATCAATGGTGGCTCAACCACTTACTGTTTCCTATCATATTTGGCCATTTATGAGTAACACACAATGTAATGATGCCTGCTGAAACAGGATGCCAAATTGTCGGCCGATCTCGGCCTAAAAATAAACATTTTAAGATTCTTAAACTCCATGCAATATTCTGCAAATATACTTTAGAAAAATAGTCAATTCCTGACTAGAGAAAGTTTGAAGTCCATCCGAGCATTTTTAAAGTGCAGGCTCACTAACTGGGACCACTTGAAGAAAACTGACCAATCAGATAACACCTAAAAACAATGACATTCCAACAAAAACTGTTTGGGCCAATCAGCTTTAAGAAATTGTTACTGGTATTTTTACAAAGTTTTGGTCTATAATTCACTATATTATTGTTTGAAATTTGGATTCTTCAAATACAGGCAGACAGAAAATATATCCTATATCAACTTGGGATAATTAGACCTTTTACAACTGTGTTTTCAACAGAAATTACGCTCATTTTCAATACTGTTTTGTATTCTGCTGTTCATTAATTAATGCCTAATTAATGTAAAATGGTTGTGAGAATGTGATGATCTGATTCTCTTTCTAGTGATCCCAGTTAGTGTGTCTGTACCGTAATAATCCCAAAATATCCTTTTTGAAGTAGTAGTTTGAGCTTTCTCTCCATTAGTCTGAGGCATGGAATGTCATCTCAATTTTGAAAGACAGTAAATGGATGATCACCTTTTTGGTTAGTTTGTGTACAGCATATAGCAGTGAAAGTTTTTGATCGGATAATGTATGTAAAAATTTTTGTTTTTGTTGATAATTCCTGGATCTTTATATAGAATTTCATATATTTTTTCTGGATTCCTGATTCCATACCTGATTCCGATTTCCAGGTTTTAGGCAAACCCATGGGTAGGCATCAGGGTACCTTCACCCAAATTTGGAACTTCATCTTGTGAAAAGTTGTCTCCTTGATGTTTTATAATGATTGCTTCTTATTCTTTACGCCAAAACAGAACTCAAGCAATTCCACTTTAAGTATTAAGTGTTTTTGTAGCTTGGTACGTATATTAGAAGTTGTGATTACAACTTCTAATTCCACCATATCTTTGCCAAATGAACTTCTAAAGAAACATTCCTGATATCCTATATTATGCATTATATTCCTAAAAATATCTTAATTTGTGTGTAATTCTATATATTTCAACTTCTATTTTCTCCAGAGATCGTTTTACAGTGCATGGTCATAACCTTCTGACCCACAAAAAAGTGGCATTTTAAGCTCTTTCTGTACTTCACTATTTCAATAAACTTATTCAAAAGCCTTTTTTAGTGTTCCAAAACTTATTCAGGCATGTATGTAATTGAAAATTAATTTTTTCCACTAAATGCAAAATATTTTTTAAGTTTGGTGAAATGTTTGAACATATGGTTTTTCTAATTCCATACTTAATAGTGAAATAAATTAAAAAGGTTAATATGTTGAAAGTATAGACATGTCTGTTGGGCACAAAACATGAATTTTCTCATAGAAATGTTTAAGTTGTAAAATGGCGTCTATGAAGCACACAAGAATGCCTAAAAAATCAGAGATTTTTCGCTTATAAGATAAAAATACAAAGTTTAACCATATCAAACAACATCTATAAGTTTTTCTCATTTAATTGGGAGAAAATTCATTGCCTTTTTAAAAAGAAATTCGCCTTAGAAAGACCACGTTGGATCAAATAAAGCAGAGCCCATGTTAGTCAAGTTATCCAGCCATGTTTTGATATGAGATGGGATTTTTATACACAAAAAATGGTAAAAAAAGAGATTTTATGAACCTAGAATAAGAATAGTCTCTCAATATTTATGGAAAGCCTGTGATACGAGAAAATAAGTCGAGGAAAGTAGATTTTGTATGAAGTAAAGTAGCGCAAACATGACGAGCTGTGACGCGACGAAAATGTTATCTCCTCTGTGAGCTCTATTTCACTTGCAGTCATTAGAGCGGCAATAGAAGGACGAACATTAAGCAGAAAGACAAAGAAATCATTCATTGATAACATATTTAGTTTGCTAAAAGATTTGGGAACGAAATATTGAACTGAAGAGACAACAATACAAACCTTTTTGAAAGAAAAACTGTCCCCCCTTGTTCCCCTTCCGTAGAGCTCTCGGCCATCAAAGCATCGCGACCCTGTCGTAAAAGGGGTCGCAATTTGTTTGAACGGACAGAGTTACCAAGGAAGATGGGAAGCAGTGTTTAATGGACGACGTTTTGTGTCGTGATGTAGGATTTTTTGTGTAAACGAGAAGAAAAGTATGTTATTTACATGAAGACACGAGCCCTGCTGCCTGCCCTCAGCTTCCTGTGAAACAACAACCAATCAGCACGCTGCTTATACGACTGCGCACATCGCGCACATTAATACCACGACACTGCCATCCCCCCTTAGAAACTCCCTGACCAACGTCAACCCACTCCCTATTATTATCATTAATTTGTCTTTTCAATTAGGATTGGATTAGTAAAAAAATACATAAAATATATTGTTGTTATCAAAAAGAAATGTTATTTTTCAAATAATAATTTCATCATTCATTTTATTTTTTTCATGATAATTTAAAGTTTGAAACTCTGTTTGTTAAATATATATATTTAATATACAGCGATTTGCAAAAATTCTGCAAAAATTCAATATATCAATATGTCGATATATCAGGTGCATTATGGGTAATTTCTAAAAGAAAATTGCTTAGTAAGGGTTAATATTAAACTTCTTTGAAAGAATATTATAATAAAGTGCAGACTGATAATATTGTAGCTTGGTATTTTGTTTAACATTCCAGCAGAAAAACAGCATTTTAGAAAGAAAGTTATTAGAGAATATGCAAATTTGTATATATCCATATATATTTGATTTTGCAGAAGTTTTGCAAACCGCTGTATATAAAAGTATATATTCCAAAACATTGCTGTAAAAACATTATCTTAGTCGCAGTAAGACTTCCTCATCGTCTTGTGTCAACTCTTTTTAGAGTTCCTGCAGTCCTCAGTTTTGTTTTATTGAAAAAATCTCAACCACCCCCCCCCCCCCCTCCCCAACACACACACATATACTACTGATGACAACCTACCTCAAAGTGGGAGAGAATGGGAAATTTTGTTTGGTCTCTTGGGCACTCTGTCTGTCTGTCTTTCTGTATTTCTGTCTGTCAGGTCACCCAAGGATTACAAGGGGGGCAAGCCACTGACCTAATCTATCTCATGAAGGACCTTTAGGCTGGTCACCTACCAGAATTATACTGATCTATCCAAAAAACTATCCAAAGCCCTTTTGACTCAAATTTCCAAAACCACACATAGCACAAAAATAAAGCCAAATTCATAGAACTGAAACATTCAACATTCATTTTTCCAATGCAAAACAATTATGCACACAAGCTTACAAAAAAAAAAGCTTTCCCATAGCCGAGTAGTGGGCCTTAATTAAATCAATTTTCCAAAACTTTCAAAGTCCTGGAAAAGCCCATTATCAATTTCAGTCTAAAACTTTCCAAGACGTGGCAGATACAAGAGCAGAGGGAGGAAAGAAAGAGAATGCATGGAATCCAACAAACTGCCCTAGAGGGTCTGAGTTCTGAGTTTTGAGTGGTGATTGAGAGGCAGCACATAAGCAGCACACCACTAGTACTCCCTTGATATTCAACATTAAAAACTCATTGTCTAAACCAATATGTTTGGGGCCACATGCTAGGACCATGGCATGAGCCAGTCGTAGCTGACCAAGCCCTTGCATGGTAACCATGGCAAACAGTTCACCACTTAGTAGCTTGCTGTCAAACTGACCCAGCCAGTGGAATACTCACCTTACTGAAGCCCTATTGATACTTAGGGCAGGCAGAACAAAAATCAATTCTTTAGTTCGTCAACACAAGAGAAACTTCCAAAACTGCCAAAGCTGCCAGTGAACCCTGCTATCACCCTGGGTCCACCCCTCCATCCTGTGGCACAACAACCTCAGATTTTAGATGTCTAATTTGCAATCAGGCCCATTTATTATCAATGGATTGGTGGGGGGAGATTTTGCCCACAGGCTGGTGCTGCACAATCAGGACACAGGGTACCCTTCAAGGTACATTGCACCAATTTCCAACCCCTTAAAATTCCCATCCCCATCTCACAATCAACCCATTAAGAAATCATTAGCAAAAGGCCAGAAACCAAGAGTGGTCTGCCAGGGTTTATTTCCGTTCTGAATGGTTCTTTTATGTACCTTCAATGCCGGGTTAGGTAGTGTGGAGAGACAGGACCACCATTTTACAAACCAACGACCTCCCGCAGGAAAGCCCAGTGCTCAACCTTTTGAGCCAACCGGAGGGCAGTATGTTTATACAATCTGCTGTATATTTCTTGTTTCTCATTATCTCTGGACCAGAGAATAAAGAATTAAGAGAAAAATATCATATGCCCTTGGCAGGACTCGAACCCACGGTTTCGGTATACTAGTCCAAAGTGTGAACCACTACACTACAAGGACCAACCACGCTGGTTACGCAGCCAGGCAATGTTGTATATGTGGCAACTGTGGGGGTCCAGGGCGATATTAATCTCATGGGTAAGCTGAACACTGTAAATATTTACGCACAATTGAGGATAATACTAGTGAAATGAAATGCGTTCGGTGTGAATAATAGAATAAAGAATTAAGAGAAAAATATCATATGCCCTTGGCAGGACTCGAACCCATGGTTTCGGTATACTAGTCTGACATGTTAACCACTACACTACAAGGACCAACCACGCTGGTTACACAGCCAGGCAATGTTGTATATGTGGCAACTGTGGGGTTACAGGACCTCTGGAACAGATTGAGAGATATTTTCAACTGCAATCAGTCAAATATATGTTTGCTACATGAAGACAAGAAAATTAAAACATAATATTTCTAAAACCCTGTTTTTGCAGGTATTGAATGTATATTTCGTCTGTTCAAAGATTGGAATAAAATGTCCAATTGGCACAAGTGGAATAGAATGTCGAATTGGTATAAGGGCTGGTTGGCCTTTAATAGCTGGACATTGTATCAAGAATTATTATAATTTTGGATTCAAAATAAATGAAAAAAAGTAAAACAACTTGCTTCATTTTATTTGTAAATCTCAAACCTGCTATCAAAATATATTACGGTACTGCAAATTTATACTCAAATATACTTTCAACACACTTGGATAATGAAATTACTGGCTAGAGCTAGTAAAAATCAGCTGATTATATTGCTTTATAAGCACTTATTCCCCACTAACACAGTTTTCTTTTTTTAAATCAGATTGTATATCTGATAAAAACCCAATCAATACATTATTAGGTCTTTATCTAGATTAAACCCTACTAGTAGCAGGTCTTTATCTAAATACAAACCTTGAATTTGTAATGAGAAATTTTTCCTCATTACAAACTCAATGTACAATCTGATGAGCAGAGTAGCAGAAGCCCCCTTAATGGCATTACTTATAGCATTGCTTATCACAATATTTTCTCTTGGGATTTGCCCTGTTATGAAAACCTCATTAGGTATACAATAAAACAGAGAAATATCTCAAATGTCTGCAATAACTTATAAAGCCCTTGAGCTTTATATGGCATATTGCCTCCATAGTTTTTGGGTGTCTATCTTTTACATACAAGCTTACTAACACATCTCGTTAGCTTTTAAGAGGGGATGTCATCAAAAATCGAACATACGCCAACAACAGTCAAACATTCCATTTCGCTCATATTTTGGTATTAGGTAGGCCTATTACGAGATATATTATGGTATGTTTCATTTGTCAAAATATGGCTTCATTTCCGAGAAAAATGAGAAAAACGAATTTGTCAATAATTGACCCTTTGAGAGAGCCAAAATATACTCCAACCTCGGGGGGCTTGCGTGCCTTTGCAAAAATATCTACATGTTTTAATTCTTAAACAACTGTTTTATATGATGTTTTAACTTTAAAAAGCTGAAATTTCATTGTCTTCCAATAAATTTATAACGGTGAAAAAAATTTATTTACCAGGGTACTTTGACGCCTTGTGAAAAGTAACAAATTTTCAAAAAATGTTTTCACCGTGTGCTAAATAAAATAAAAGACCAATATTAAGAAAATAAAAAGTCGAAATAATATTCTAACCGTGACTAAAAGCTTTTTTGGGGGTTTTTATTCTGCGACGAGAAATAAAAATTTAAAGTTGGAGAAATTTGTTATGCTTGGCGAGACTTTTAATGTTGACTGTTTTAAAATTTATCTAACAGCCCGTGGTAAACACATTTTTTCTTTTTATTTCTTTCTTCTTAAAGCGTATAGGTTCATAATTACTGTCCATAAAAATCCTTGTTGGTCCAGTAAAGCCTACTACTATAAAAACTGAAACGTAGAAGGATATTTCCAGTAGATATTCCCTTTAGTAAATGCGAACATGACATGTACATTCGTGACTGGCGTTATCAAAGGCAACACCTAATTCTTTGTAGAATGCCGCGTCTCCCGACTCCTTGGTCACACTTATGGTCATGCAACGGCTATTTGTAAAAGAACCCGCTTCGACTCTTATCTAGAAAAATTACATCTTTCTAAGAGCTAATTTCAATTGTATTAATCCACACCATGTAGTGTTACTGCAGTAGCTTGAGGTGGTACTTTGCTATCTTACGATATTTTGCTCTTTTAGGTAATTTTTAAATTCATTTGATTGAGCGCACTGGCCGCCGTTCTTTGAAATTTCTCCAGCTTTAAATTTTAAATAAAGCCCCCCGAAGTTGGAGTATATTTTGGCTCTCTCAAAGGGTCAATTATTGACAAATTCGTTTTTCTCATTTTTCTCGGAAATGAAGCCATATTTCGACAAATGAAACACACCATTACATATCTCGTATATAGGCCTACCTAATACCAAAATATGAGCGAAATCGAATGTTTGACTGTTGCCGGCAAATTTTGATTTTGTTCGATTTTTGCTGACATCTTCTCTTAAGAAAGTAACTTTCTGCAGACATCAAGATGAGCATAACACTTTGGTAATGCCTCTTACATAATCAGTACACACTTAAGTCTTTGCAAGGTGCTTTCACAACTTAAGATACTCTTATCATTCTAAACAATGAGCTGCAAGGGAATATTTTTTGGACATCACTTGCAAATCTGATAATATGAGCATCCTAAAATACCACTTCATGACTTTACCACACAAGAGATGACAAATGATTATTCATTAATTATTTGTCTGAGTCAGAAATGCTGTTCCAGCTGGTTTGGCTGGTTCTCCTTGATGTGCAAGTTGTGCAGCTCTCTGCTTCAAGTCTGCACTGTTCTTTTCCTTCCTTCTTCTCACTTGAACTTGTAGTTGTAATTTATTTGTGAAAAAGGTTTTCTTCCAACCAACCTCTTGTGCTAATTCTTGGATCTCTTTCGTAACGGTGTCACAGTGTTTGCGATAGATTTCCTCCCACAGCTCGTCACTAGAGCAAACTTTCCTCAAAAACTTGCAAAGCGATCCCAATCTCGCTATGTCAACAAGCTCAAGATAGCTTGCTATTTGGACAACAATATTCTCTGGTAAACGAACAAGCCAGTCTCCACATACCAAACCATGAACTAGACGAAGAGTATCTTCACCAAACACCCTTGCTATGTCCAACTGAGCTATATCATCATAATCGAAATCTTCCCAGGGGATCTTTTTCTGTGAGGGAGGGATTGCTTTGAGGTCTTTTCGTAGGGATATCTTCCATGTTCTCCAAATGACTTCATGTTCTTGCACAATCAGTTGGTGAAAATCTTTACTTGGGGATGGTGCTTGGCTAGTCTTCTCGAGATAAATATGGTGCCCTCGGTTCATTTTGATATATTTTAAGTCTCAAAACGCTTTACGAATCGTGAATATAAATCGTTAGCGACAGCATCAAAATTTGTGTACAACACTATCCGCCATGTTTATACTACCGTGAGAAGCCTGGGCTGAGGCGCGTTCTTTGACAAGCCTTTCAGGGTGGTGCACTTTGGTGCACTCACAATTTCAAAACTTAATATGGTACATAAATCTAAAGTAACCTTTTTTTTAAACATAACGACGAAAATTAGATAATTAAAGTAAATTCAATTCTCGAATTTAAGAACTAAAAGAAAAAATGTGTACCTTTCTGTATTTTTAAAATTGTTGTAGGAGCTGTGTTCTTTTAGGCAGTGGTTTAATATTTCAATATTTCTTTCTTAATTTTTTTAGCAATTTTGGAGAAAAAAATTATTTTACTACCCTGCTAGCTAGCAGAGGTTATTTTTCTTCCTCTCGGTAGGGCTGAGCGGCAGGAGGACTGAATTGATTTTTCCACAGGAAGTCCAAGCAAGGAATTTTGATACCTTAATTTCTGGGTTACCTGTGGTGGTCTAGTCATAAAATGCCTTTCTTTCTGATTCCGTGAGTTCGCGACAAATTTAGATACAATAGAAAAAGTGCATAAACGCGCGCTTGATATAATATTTCCGGAGCATAAATATAAAGACGCTTTAATAGCTAGAACTGGGATCCCGCACTAGAAGAACGAAGAGTTGATCTCTCTCCTGTATAGTCTTTCATCGTTGGTTCTTTTTGGGACGGGGAGGAACCAACGAGGAACGCCTGCAATGCAGGCTAATCTCTGTACCAAGTTTATTCAAGGGGATAAGGCTGGAAACCCTCTTCATAACATCATGAGGGGTAGGAAAGTTAAATCAGAAGGGTTTTCCTAAAACCCGGAAATCGGAACCCTGCATCCGGAACGGAGTCCGGAATCCGGAAAAAACACACGGGATACTAAAACGCGGAATAACCCCGGGAATAACCAAAAATATTTTTTTTACATGCATTTTCTATATTATCCGTTCAAAAATATTCTCTTATTTGCCCTATGCGGTCTGTTTACACTAAAACTAACCCGAGAGGTGATAATCAACTAAACTACTCCAACCTAAAACTTTAACATGAACTTCACGGACTGCGTAGGCAAAGAATAGAAGATTTATAGAAGAAAATACATATAAATTCATTTTTGGTTATTCCGGGTTTTAGTATTCCGTGTATATTTTCCCGGATTCCCGATTCCGACTTCCTGGTTTTAGAGAAACCTCGTAAATAGATCCCTTGCAGCACGTCGGATTGCAGCTCAATTTGGAGGGCAAAACAATAGGTTCCAATTCTCAGGAGATTAAAATTATTTTGTTCTTCCAAATTCAGCTGCTCTGACGTCACGTGAAATGGGTATATAGAGGAACAAACCAACGGAAACCAAGCGAAAGCCCTCAGCCAATCCCTGCTATCGTGTGAACTCGGCATGATAAACGTATTATCTGTAGGTTTTACCTACTTTTTTACCTACAGATAATAGTCATAATACATTTATCATGTCGAGTTCAAAGGTCACAATGGAAATGGAATACGTTTGCTATTTGTCGAACATATATTATACATGTTCTTCTTAAAAAGAAGCATTATCAGCCCGGGTCCCCCCCCCGGGATTATCAGAAAGATAACTGAATTTAGCCAAGAACACACAAATGCAAAAATAAAAACGGATAAGCAAATTTTAGAAGTTACTGTGTCTCTATATTTTTTACGATATCTTGATTGGACTTCCTGTGGATAAAGATAAATTTTCTGTCAAATAAATAGATTTTTCTTAAAAATGACTAAACTTTAAAACATTCAATAAATCCTTGGCTAAAAGCCTTAGAAAAATTACTCTTTGCAGTCTTTTAACAACTAAATAAAAGATAGCTTGCACGGGTTTCCTGTGGTATACAATCCCCCCCGGATCTAGAGCCCTTCAGTTGCTAACGAGGCCCCCAGCACCGAGCAAAGCGAACGAATGTCAGTAGGAAGAAAGATTTCAACATGGCGTCCAGTGATGGAGACGACTCGCTCTATCCTATTGCAGTTCTCATTGATGAACTTCGAAATGAAGATGTACAAGTAAATAATATCAAATTTAAGTTACTAAGCTATATATCTTGAGTGAATTCAGCGTCGCCATCCGCGAATTAATGCGTTTTCTCGCCTTTTTTCTATTATAGTTGAGGCTGAATTCAATCAAGAAACTGTCTACCATAGCTTTGGCTTTAGGTCTGGAGAGAACGAGAAGCGAATTAATCCCATTTCTTACAGGTAAACTTATTATTTATTGCTGTAGTATAATTCTTAGTTACTTATGAGTTGTAAGTGCTAGATTTTAGTAGTAGTAGACGTAATAAGAGTGCTAAAGGAACGGAAAGGCAATCCAACCTTACAAATTATATAATGCATGATATTTTACTGCTATTGACTCGACTTTCGTATTAAAAATTCCTAGGAATTCGATATAAAATGCTATCAATGTTGTCAGAATACTTTCTTTCATACTAGTAGGGGCTGGTTTTATGCCATGCAAATGTAGTTTGATTGTTTTTGACGCATTTTGCAAAGGAATTGTTACACCTTTGGGTATTTGTAAATGAGCTTGTGTCTAGCTATGTACAATAATTACTCAACAGTAATTTAAGAATGTAATTTCTGTATTATCAGAAACTTCTCTCAATAGACCCTTTTTGAATATGGCACCAATGACGTCAAAGGAGGATTCACCGTCTGATTATCTATTTTTTACATGGCCAGTGGTCGGTGGAACCTTTTTATAAATTAAAAACAGCAATCTACAAAAATGTCAGTCTAAACGAACTCAAAAGAGTCAAAACAACAAGGTTTCATATTGTATTTACAACAATTCGGACAGCCCAGGTTTTATCCTCATTGACATCATCGGCACCATATTCGAAAGAATTTCTATTTCTAGTCCTGTTTATTTTGAGAATATTAACAGTATTTCTTGGCCTAAAGCATATATTTTTCTAATTTCATTATATTTTTTAGTTATTTTAGGGGTGCATGCACATGTTACATTACTGGCCACCATGTTGGTTGAGTATGCAAAGCATTCCTCATTAAAATTCTCTTGTATCAACCAAGATGGTGGCTGTTTCATTGTTATTTATATCTCAAGGGATTTAGAGTAATGTGGTTGTACCCAAAGAATTGTTTGTAATTTAAGGATGATGCCTACTAATTTGAAATCAGCTTTATTTTGAAATAATTATATGAATTATCTTACACTATCAGAGGGCTTACAAAATCTGTGTTAAACATTAGGGGTCAACAGGCATCTAAGATAGATAATTGGATGGGAATATTAGCACAAATTCATTAAAAAATGCTGTTACAGCCCTTTTCATAATTCTGTGACCTAACTGACTCCTGACATTTGGCTTTTTGGTTTCCGTCAATCAAATTACGATCAACCAAGTTCATTCCTATCGAGAGATAAGGGAATTCCCATTACTAGACAGCCATTTTCAGGAATTTCTTTTTCACTCATGATCAGAAGGAACTCGGCCCGTTGTAGTTTGATTGACAGAAGCCAAAATGCCAAACAGCTGGAGTCTGCACAATCATGACATCAACATATTCAATATGTACCAATTCGAAAATGACTAACTTCAAAAAGCTAAATGTCACTTTGATTTCAATAGATTTATCTGAAATTTGGAGGGTTTGAAAAATAACTTCTGATTCAAAAATGATTCTGATTTTTGATATTTAATTTCTTTCAAAAGTTTACTCTAAGCAGCACTAAAAAAGCAATCATAACCATTATTATAACCATTCATTATTTTTGTTTTACAGGAAGTTTATTCATGTTTTGCAATATGTCCTTTTATTGTTTTATATATCTTTTGGCTTGGGCATAATGTTTTTTCCATTTCAGACCATGTGTCATTCTCTTTAGAATGATATTCTTTAATTGAGTGGATGGATGGAGTAACCATTAAACAAAGAGATTATACTCTAGATAGGGAATAACACCAGTGCTCAAAATATCGGCCAGTCATATGCCGTTCTTGATGTCAGACGTATGATGTCAGTTCAAAACTGTATTTGACCGGTCAAGTACCATATTTGGCCGGACATTGACCGTTGACCGGTCATTACTTTGAGCCCTGGACACATTGTCTGAAATGTGAAATCATCCCAAGCCAAAAGGGTCTGTTCAGTCTGATTCTTCTGGATCATAATTATTTTGTTTTCTTATCTTATCTCTAGACACAATATATGATGAAGATGAAGTGTTGTTAGCACTGGCAGAACAGGTAATAACAACATGGCATATAATCTCGAGAACTTTATCTTTTGTATGCAGTATTACATGCTGTAATATTGTATTTCAGGGTTCCTAGGGGTCAGGGAAAAGACAGTCAGGGAAAAATCAGGGAGTTTTTTTTATTCAGTTAGGGAAATTTAGATTGTCACCGATAAGTCAGGGAAAAGTCGGGGAATGTTTTACACAGCTATCTAATAATTTACTTGTAATATTTTTCTGTCTTGCATCAAAGGTAGAGTATACAAGTCATGTAGTTGTTGTTGTGCAGGCTGCACCCTATAATAAGATTGTGAGAATGTGATGATCTGATTGGCTAATGCAGGAATAACAACAGTATTCTTTCCTTTTTTCTCATTTTCAGCTTGGAAGCTTCATTCCATTAGTTGGTGGGCCAGAACATGCACATTGCTTACTGGTATGCTAAAAGTTGTGCAATAATGCATGTAGAGTACAAGAAGCATGAAATGTGTATATGATCATACCATACTGTGAAATGTGCTCATAAAAAAATTCTGAGCCCCAGATGGGAATCGAACCCACAACCCTCTGTATGCTAGTGGGACGCTCTGCCACTGAGCTACAGGAGACCCTGATGGCGAGTAAGGTCAATAGTGTGGGTATTTTTTGTGACAATATATTATACAAGAAGCATATCAGTTACTCTTTACTTTACTTTGTTTAATAAACGAGTATAATGTGTTTTACATTGTTTAAAACTACAAGGTGTATCCAAGTGGTTTTAGACCTTATAAAACACTGCAAGTTTATTGAACAGTTTCAAAAACTCGTGAATAATTCACAAACCTTTGGTCGAACATGGACTTTTATACATTGATAGAAGTTTGGTCGTCACTGTCATGTGTAGTCTGCCCCAAAAAGATATTTTGAAGATAGCATGCCAGTCTATCTTTTCTAGAAATACTGGTATCTGGTATAAATTAATTTATATTTATATTGATTTTTAGCCACCCCTGGAAAATCTTGCAACTGTAGAAGAGACAGTAGTCAGAGATAAGGTAATAAATATCAAATGACAGAGTAAGGGTAAACACCTGGATTACCCTCTCAATGAATGACTTTCCTTTAAAGGGGTTATATGTGACAGCTTTTGCCAGTGACCCAGTGGTCATCATAGAAATCAATGTTGTCATCAAAATGTAGAACAATAGAGTACTCAAGTGACGATGTCATAGATGTTAGCAGAGCTGGCCCGCGCGAGGGGAGCATACTTAAGAAAAAAATGGTAATCCATCATGTTGATTTTTCAAGGCTTGATTGCACCATTGCCTTGTCCATACGTACAGAGTGCCCCACTACAGGGTTCCCTTGCACTTAATTTCAAAGCAAAACTCACAAATGCGAAGAAAACATAACTAATTATAACAACAGTAATAATATATTCTTTTCCTGCAGTCAATAGTTAGTTGTTGTCTTATTATGATCATTGTATATTTTAGTTGTGGACCAAATTGGAAACCACCTCAGTATATTTCTTGCTGTATTTGGTACCCACCCTAAATAAAGATTTATTATTATTTAGTCAACCATGCATCAAGAAAATTTTTATTTTTTGAAAAGCAAAAAGTATGTTTAATCTACAACTAAAAGCACAGAAGTTGTGCCTGTCTCAAAACAGGGCATCCGAAAAAGTGCTGGGGAAAAAATTGGGAGAGTGCGGAAATTTTAGCAAATAGTGTGGAAAAGTGCAGAAATGCTAATTTGCATATTATTATTTATTATTATTATTTTGATTATAGTAATTATGATTAATTGTATAGTTCCTGCTAAATTATTTGTATTTTTATAGAGGCATGTAATTGGATTTTTTTTAGACCAATCAAAAGCATTTATAGAATTAGAACTAGTCTCCAGGCCACTGAACTTACGATGAGGAATGCCTGGTAGATTATTATCAAACAGCAAAAGAAAACAATGATTTACAGTCAATTTCCAGCCCAAAATGCGATGAATTTCGAGGAAAAACTTGCTTATTTGAAGAATTATTGTGTTTTCAAGAACACTGTCAACAGGTTTGCAAGTTTTTCTGTATTTTTCTGGCAAAAAGTGTGGAAAATGTCGAAAAGTGCATTACACAGCAAGAATAATCTTTGATTTCCATAGAAAACACTTCATAGAAGGTACATTCATTAAAGTGCCTATGACACATCTGACAATCTTCTCACTTTAAGATTCTACATGAGATGAGCTGTTGTGTGGCCAAAAAAATTAATATAGTTTGAGTGATATGTCTTGAAGTTAGAAAGGTTTTTACATGCCATATGCTAATGACTAATTTGCAAAAGACTTTAGTTTATTTAGACTATAGTAAAATTTATTTTTTCATGACCTCACACTTGAGTACTCTATGTAGGTCAATTTAGTATTGCTGTTATTGGGGTTGTTTCTGTATTGCAACAGATAATTAATGTACCGTAATATGTGTTATTGATATTTTCAGGCTGTAGATTCCCTAAGAGCAATAGCTGGTGATCTGACAACACAAGATTTGGAGAACCACTATTTTCCTTTAGTCAAAAGATTGGCTCAAGGTATGATAACCCTAAAGCCTAGACAGGGCTTGACACTAACATATGTCTACTAGTATCAGACTAGTGAAGGTTTACTGTGGACTAGTGAGAAAAAGACCTTGGGACTAGTGATTATCCACAGTGACTAGCCCAAGGACTAGTACCTAAAAAAGTTAGTGTCAAGCCCTGCTAGATTTCATAAAGTTCTGTAAAACAACATGCATGATATGGTCATGATAATAGAATGCCAGATCGCTACAGGGCTCAAAATAATGGCATCACAAGGCGGTCATGATGCTTGGTGTATGAGATTTTTTATATATATATATATTTTTTTTTTTCAAATATGGCCGGTCAACATGTTCATTCAAAACTGTATTTGGAAGGTCAAGTACCAAATTTGGCCAGACATTGACCATTGACCGGCCTTTATTATGAGCTTTGCACTAATAATCCAATGAGTTTGTAGATCATGTAAATTTGTATGGGTTAGAAATTTTGGCGTGATTGTCCTGTGAGCTCCAAAATAGATGAACAGCCAGGACCTACTCTTGCATTTTATGGAATATTTGCCTTGTGGAGAATGCTCTGAAACTGATATTTGGGCAGTAGGACAGAGTGGCTTGGCACGGTAAAGAGTAAACGATACAACCCCCAATTTGGTGTCAGTGGGGTATCAGTAGGGTGACGATAGGTTGTTGGCAGAATGTTGGTAGGTAGTTGGTAGGTTTTCGGTAGCATATTGGTAGGTTATCAGTAGGATGTCAGTAGGTTATCAGTAGGATTTCAATAGGTTGAGGGTTTGTTAATGGTTGGTTGTCAGTAAGAAAAGTAACAGCAGGTTGATGGTAGGTTGTGGGTAAGGTATTGGTAGCTTATTGGTAACTTTGGGCGTCGTAGGAGTCAAAGGGTTAAGGATAAGCATTTAGTCTTATCATTTTTTTTTTTAGGGGACTGGTTTACTCTCCGGACATCTGCATGTGGTTTGTTTGCAGTTTGTTACCCTCGTGTAAATTCTAACTTAAAGGCAGAACTGAGGGGGTAAGTCAAACCTTAATAGACCAATATATAGTAACATAACTGTTAACATCAACATAAATTTGTCAGGCATTAAATGGCCATTTGTCGGGCATTTTTTGGCCGTTTAACAGTTAAAAAGCTGTCTGAAGTTTGTCAGTTTTGCATTGGTAAGGTGTGTGGCTGTTAATGGACTGTTGGCAGACTGCTAGTTGATTGTCAGCAGGATCATCTTATACTCCTCCAGGGCACTAGGTGCTCTTAGTTGGACACTTTTTATCATTAAATTTTTTCCCTTAAATTTCAATAGAGTAATTGATGTGCAGATGTTATCTCTTCATTGCATGAACAATGGATGTCTTTTTTTGCAATGTTAATTCGAGCCTTTTTATTAACTGTAATTTGTCAGTTGTTTGACAGTAATTTCGGCTGTTTAAGGAGGCTGCCTACCATAGCAAAATGAAGCTACAGTACTCTGCACACTACACGCAATCACAATGACACCAGGAAACAAGCATTATTGTGACACCATGATTTGCACATGCACAAAAATTGCTGAATATATAACCTTCAAACTTTTATTGAGGAAGCATACACATTTTGAACTTCAACAGGGCAAAACCCTTAAATTTTGCATGGGACTAAAAAAAATTTCCGAATTTTCAAAAGAATACATAAGAAAGAAAAGATAGTTTGTTGTTTAATGGTAATTTTTCACATTCAGTTGGATAACCACTATCAACTGGACGGTTTTCAGGCGCAGGTCAATGGGTGGAGGGCTATTTTACACTGTCTTTTACCTGTCCTTTGTTTGCCCTTGGTTTTAGAATGTTTCGAAATCTGTGCAATGATGACACTCCTATGGTTCGACGGGCAGCTGCAGGAAAAATAGGGGCAAGTAGATAACTTATTTATAATATAATTGTAAGAAAGGCTGTGTGGAATACTGAAGAATAAGAAAGAAAGGAATAGTTGATACACATTACTTCTTAGTGTGATGTCTTTTCATAGGAGGCATTTGGCCAAACAAGTGCCATTTTTAGTCCAATAGTATTGTTAGTTGATTTTTTAAACCTGATGTATCTTATTTGTTTTGTATCAGGAATTTGCTAAAAGCATGGAGTTGGAATTCATCAAATCTGACTTAATGCCCATGTTCAATAACCTTGCATCTGATGAGCAGGATTCTGTCCGTATTCTTGCTGTTGAAAACTGTCCACTGATTGCTTCTACTCTCCCAAATGAAGATAAAGAAGCATTGCTCATGCCTATTGTCAAAACATCAGCTTTTGTAAGTATACCAGCTATGTTAGCCATTGAAAAAAATGTTTAAAAAATTTTAGCAGCTTCTGGTTATCAATATTTGATTGATGAAAGAAATGCTCTCAATATTTCTAAATTAAACCTTTGACTCCTGCACCATTTTCACAGGGAAAATTGATTTTTTTTTCGTTTGAATGGTTTACGTTTTCTTTTAGGAAGGTAACTTTGTTCTTTATGGGTCTCCTGTGGTTTTAGATCAGCTGGTTGGTTTACGGTTACATATTTCAAGCAGTAAACAGATCTGATCCATACCTGTTGTGGTTTTGCTCTTTATGGGTTGCCTGTGTGTTCATTTGGATGTAACACACTTAGTACTTTTTTGACTGTTTACTAGAGAGCGCATTACAGTTTATGTAATGGTAAATCCATAAGCCAATCTCAAACCACAGGAAACTCATAAAGAGTAAAGTTACCATAAATCATTCAAACAATAGAAAGCTGGGTTCCCTGTGCCATTTTGAGGTTTTTCAGTTTTTTTCTGGACCTAAACGTTCTGCAAGCCCTAGCCAAAACATATTACTTTGGAGTTTTGATTGAAAATGATTTGGAAAATGTTGAGAAATATACTTAATCAAAATTTATTTTTCATTTGTCTTGCTCTTGTAGATTTTTGACTAAAACAAAAGCAAAAATATGTACTGCTTTTGTATGAGTAAAACCCATGGATGTCATTTTTTCCTAATTTTCTCAAAAGTTTCTTAAAATAAAACACAAAAAATAACATAAAAATTGAAGTAGGCATACAGTGTAGATCCATGCCAAAAAATATATCATGAATTGTGATGCAGACTTGTGAAAAATCAATTAGTGACAAACTGCCTGCAAGAAAATCCTAGGTCCAAACTTTACTGTATAATGGTATTTTTTGAATAGAAATAAAATTTGGAGGAAAAACGATTCAATAAGTGAAAGAGTGATTTTTGCTGTTTGAAAATGATGTCAAAAATCAACATTTCTGGTTTTCCGAAAGGGTTTAAAAATTGTTTTGCTAGAATTTTGGCATGGTTCATTTCCTAGGTATTTGATTTCAAAAGTTTTTCCGTTTAGACTGGTATTCAGGCCAAAGAGCTCAAAATTGTTGAAGCTTGAATTTTTCTGTAAGGTGCCCAGGTGGTTTCAGGTGCCATAGGAGTCAAAGAGTTACAGCTAATTTACGTCATGCTTGATCAGTAGTAAATCCGAGACTTCAAATGTAGTTTTCAAGACTTCATATTAACATTTCGAATCTCTGATCAACAGCTCTGACATTTAAAAAAATTCAGTTAAAAATGGGATTTTGGACCTGCTATCATGAGTGATCGTGAAATATTTTTCAAGAGAAATCACTTGCCAACCACATCACTAAGTATCAGCTTCAAAATATTTAATTTAAAAATATAAATATTTTGAGTTGCCAGAGTTTTGATCATAATTGGCGCCGAGATTTGGAATTTCAAATGAAGCTGCTAAAACTCCAATCAAAACAATCGAGTTACTGGTCAGGCATGAAATTTGTTCATTATGAGACATATGCATGTATGTACATGGAATTAAGATTGTCATTTACCAGACTGATTTTTTTCAGGATAAATCATGGAGGGTGCGTTATATGATAGCAGACAAGTTCACAGAAGTAAGTCTTAATCTATCTAAATGTCTTGTACCGAACTATAAATGTCTTATGCAGAACCTTACATGTACTTGTCTAAGTAATTACTGGGTTGCCATGGTAGCAAACCAGTCTTAAAATGAGATCCGTTTTTCAGCCGTCAGGTAGACCACAATTTCACACGTCATGATTGGTCGAGAACTTGTAAACAATGTCCAATGAAGTTCCCACACGACATCAAGGACGATGTATTTATAGTTTTTAGTGTTGTGTCACCATTAATTCATTCGTTCATGGTTCGTGTAGTTCTATTTTGTCTGTAGGCCTCTGTAAGCATGTTGCATACTATTGTCTTTAGGTTTTTTTAACACTCCGCTTAAACTACTTACAAACACACACACCATACACATGCAACACTACAAGATGTTATTGAGCGATTTTGGAACGGGTTGGTCCACATACTCAAAGAGAGAAGTGTTAGTATCTATGAGATATCTTTGAGAATCTATGAGCAAATATTTTAGTAGCCATGCATGCAAAGCGAACCGTTCAGCTGGGAATAATTTTAGGAAAAAATGTGCAAGTTGTAGTTGGTCCATGACATAGTCTGTCCAATGAAGCTGTGTTATGTATTTGTGTACAAATACAATCGACAATTTAGAATTTGCCACATGATATTGAGCACGAGTTATTTATTGCTTTCGGTGTTTGGTTGCCATTAATTCATTCGTTCAAGGTTCGTGGCCTACCATTGTCTTTAGCTTTTTTAACAGTATGCTTAAACTACTTACAAACACACGCCCCGTACATGGTAGATACACACTAAAAGATGTTATTGAGCGATTTTGGAACAGGTTGGTCCACATACTCAAAGAGAGAAGTCTGAGAATCTATGAGCTATCTTTGAGAATCTATGAGCAAACTACAGTATGAGAATCGTAGAACTAGACAAACTAGTCAAAATAGACTAAGAGAATCTATAAACTAACTAGCTATGATCAAACTAGAGACAAACTACAGAATGAGAGACAAACTACAAACTACTGACTCCAAGAACTGGTAGAAGTCAGACAAGCTGATAGTGATTTACAAGAAAGCGAACTGCCAAGACTCCTTGTTGAATATTTCCATTTATGAAAATACAGAAGAAGAAAAAAAAAACTGAGGGAAAAACAAATTACCAGTTAAACACATTTTGGCTAAGAGTATTTACATTGATAAAACGTTTGTTTTGCAGTGAACAGTTTCAATACTGAATTAGATATGTTTATTTCATCAGCTAGTCTTAAAAGGTACTCTAGTAGGTCAAGAAGAAATCTAATACACCTTGTTGAGTCAGTAACGCAACACTAATGCCTTACTAGAATTTAAAATGTTTTTAATAAATGGGGACTTTGAACCCAAAAGGAACACTTTGGTGTGAAATAATAAAGAGTATATAGGATTAGCGAGTGGGCGAGCTCTTGCACAGGCAACCCAGTGAATGCTCCAAGAGCGTCTAGTTGATATTTAGTGTGTTTGATATTTAGTATGTGTGTGTGCGTGTGCTTATGCATGTGTGTGGGTGTTTTAGTTACAATCAAAATCAAACATGCCCTATGGCATAATCGTGGATATGACTTGCTTGAAGTAACTTTTATGCTTAACAAAAAAAAGCTGCAAATGTCTAACAGAACCATTTTTATGTAATTCTTAATACCATGTCTAGCTTAGGCCTCCTGTCTTTCTAGAGTAGAAAAATGAAATAAAAAATGAGGGGCACCAAATTTATTGAGAAGATATAATTTTTCAAAGATGGGGCTTGTGGCCATCTTTTTGAAGTTTATTTTACAATCATGTCCCCAACATATTCGATATTTACCAAATTTAAGACTGAAAATGGTATATATGGAGAAAGGTTAGAAAGCCAAAAGAAATTCTTAAGTGGTCAAAGTCGTCTTAAATCTTAAATAGAAGTTCAAACATCATTTTAAGCTTACAGAATAAACTCATTCACGCTTCCCTGCGCCAAGGTAGCCGGACCTTTAAATTTGCATTGAAATAAAACAAACGGTGACTTTGCAACGATAGAGACATGTGAAAATTTTTTAAGGTGTTGAAAAAGGTCTCTAAAATCCAAAAGTAAATTTTGTATACCCTTTCTAAGCATAGAGAAGATAAAGTAACACAATTGATAATCAGTTCAATATCAATCTGCTAACATGTTAGTGAGTGAGTGCGTTTACATATTCAGACCCTTCACAATAACTAATTTAACAAGTTAAAAAGCAATTAGACTAGAGATTACCCAGAATGATTTGGTGCTTGCATTCCAGTAATATGTTTTATGTTTTGTGTGCATGTTTTTTAGTTACAAAAAGCAGTTGGACCAGAAATTACCCAGAATGATTTGGTGCTTGCATTCCAGTTATTACTGAAGGATTGTGAAGCTGAGGTCAGGGCTGCAGCAGCAGGGAAAGTTAAAGGTACTCATTATAAGCCATACTACGCTTCTCAGTTGAGCTTGAAACGACTGAAGTTTTGTCACAAACTTTTTTTTGTTGAAAAGTACACGTTGTTAGGGGCAACGTCAAAAGTATTCAATAGGAATCAAGCATGATACCGATGTCACCGCGGTGGTAATTAAGCTCATGAATTTTCTCCACACTTTCCCACACTATGAGGTTCAATACTTTTGACGTTGCCCCTGACAAAACTTCAAAACTTCAATGACAAAACTTTGTGACAAAACTTCGGCCATTCCAAGTTCAACTGAGAAGCGTAGTACATTACAACCATGTTCACCATCATAAAACCTAAAAGTCATGAAATGCAACCATTTATGATTATTGTTTTACAACTTTTTAGATTTCTGTGAGAGTTTGTCAGCAGAAATCAGAGAAAATGTTCTGATGACCAATATTCTTCCATGTGTAAAGGTAAATGACATGAATAGAATAACTACCATGAAATCAAGGTATAAAATGCTCTCATTGGCTAGAGAGGGTTTTAAATCATGATATACCCGGTAAACATGGAATTTTGGATACTCTGAAGCTTTCACTGAGAGTCTGGTCCATTAAGTACATGTGTTGTCCTAAATTGGGCTCCCTTTGATTTCTAATTTGACCTTAGCAATCTCAAAGCAAGTCAAGAAATGTCTTACAAAGAATGAAACCAAATAGGCTTTACCCTCCCCACTTCGTCTGACTGCTATATTTTACACATAAACGGCTATGGCATAAATTATCTTATTCATTCCAGGATTTAGTAGTTGATCCCAACCAACATGTTAAATCAGCATTAGCATCTGTCATCATGGGACTATCTCCACTCCTAGGAAAAGAAAAGTAAGTTACTTGTCATCATTAGCAATTGTGGTCTGTCAATATCTGTCAATTCACTGATTGGCAATCTTTCTTTTGTTCTCTTTATTTAACAGTACTATAGAACATCTCCTTCCTCTCTTCTTAACCATGCTTAAAGATGAGGTAAGTCACTACCTTAACAACATGGGAATTGAGGATGGTGTAGTGGCACAGTAACTTGCCTTTCATCTATGGGGTCTTGTGTTTGATTCTTGGACTTGAGCAGAGTATGTTGGGTCTCTTCCTTGATTCATGAGTTATTTTTCTCTGGGTTGTCTGGTTTTGCTCACAAATAGCCCAATTTAGTGAAAATACAATCGGAACAAATCAACTTTGATTATTTTTTTTGATTCAAGGGAGAGATAGTGTCCCCCATAATGTAAACAATCAAAATAATCCATAAAAAATGCATTACAATTTTTTTCCTGCATACCTTTAATTTTATATTTAATAGACCCTTTTCTAATATGGCATCTATGATGTCAAATGAAGAGAATGAGAATGTCCCGGATGTCGAAACCCAATGATTTCCACAAGCAGCATCCAGGACTAGAATACCCCGGATTTCAAAACACAATCATTATCACTCATAACATACAAGATGCCATAAATTATACACCAGCCTGCCCGGCCAACATCATGGGACTTTTATCAATAGTTTTATAAGAGTGAGCAAGCAGGGCTGTACAGCTCATATCATAAAAAAACTTACTAGTCCATTGCCTAGTATCTGAAATAGTTAGTGTAAAGCACTGTTATCATGCTATCAAGGTAATTGGCCTTTTCGAAATTCATGAGGGGACTGGGAACGAGTCTAAAAATATTATTATTATTAAAAAACAAACTACATCGCGTGAACGACCACACTAAAACTATTAAAGTTACCAAGTTTTAGATTGTTTGGACAAATACTGACTGATTTACAGGCTTTAAACAAATTGTAAAAATAAGAAAGAATGTATGGTTTTTGCTGTCCTCAAACCCCATACATTCTCTCTTAATTTTGTGACTTTTAAAAGCTTGCCACTCAGTAAGTATTCATCCAAACATGCTCAAACTCGGTAATAATACTAATATTAGTATAATCGTTTTTGTGAAGGATCATTTCTTAATTAGATTAATATTTTGACTCGGGCCCCAGTCCCCTCAAGAATTCTGGAAAGGCCTATAGAATGTAGCTGGTCAACAGCAGGTTGAATGATATGTTTTCTGTTGTAGTTTCCTGAAGTTCGCCTCAATATCATTTCTAATTTGGATTGTGTAAATCAAGGTAAGCAGACGTGAGATAAATACATCATGAATCAGTATATTTATTAGATCTGTGCTTAAGTGAGACATTTTGCATGCTCGGACACCCAACTGTGCTTTATCTGTCCAACAATCCTGATTGGTTGATCAGAGATCTCTCTTTAATTCCTATTATTCATTCATTTACTAGTAATTGGAGTACACCAACTTTCACAGTCATTACTACCAGCCATTGTAGAACTAGCAGAGGACACTAAGTGGCGTGTCAGGCTTGCTATCATAGAATATATGCCACTACTTGCTGGTCAACTGGGTGTGGAATTCTTTGATGAGAAACTCAACAATCTGTGCATGACTTGGCTGGTTGACCATGTGTGTGCAATACGTGAAGCTGCTGCACTCAACTTAAAAAATCTTGTCAAAAAATTTGGAACAGAATGGGCTCAGGTATGATAAACCCAGAAATATTGATAGTGATAGACCCTTCTATTTGTAAATGGTTACAGTGAGGACATTCAAACTGTGAACACTTTGAGGTTTTTTCATACTTTTCTTCTTCTTTATCCCTTGTGTGAATCAATTGGAAATATGATTTATTTTGAACAATAAGATTATTTGAGTTCAGTGCTTCATTTTCAGAAGGTTTGAAGCAGTAGAAAGTTCATAAAATAAAAAATATAAAAACATCAAGTGTTCATGGTTCGAGTGTCCTCACTGTAATACATATCTTATGCTTAGAACTTTGTGCATTGATATTGAATTCCACTTGAATTGAATTCAACAGGCAAAAGTGATACCAAAAGTGCTTGCTATGGCTAGAGAACCCAACTATCTTCATCGCCTCACAACCCTTCATTCTGTCAGTGTAAGTAACATTGCTAACATCTTTCAGTCTTGTTTATCCATGCATTTCATTCATTCAATGAGAACAAAGGTGATGATGATGCTGCTGATAAATTATAATGAGATGCTGATAATAATAATATCTTTATTAGTATAGGTAATAATATGGTTTCGAGTTCAATTTGGGATTAATTTGCACGAGTGTGTTTTTCAAAGAGTTCAAATTGCACGAGACCGTAGGTCGAGTGCAATTTGAGCTCTTTGAAAAACACACGAGTGCGAATTATCCCAAATTGAACGAGAAACCATATTATTACTTATTAATAATATACATGAAAAATCTTACAAACTTTACCGTCCGACATTGAAAAACTCAAGAAAAACTCTGAGCGCGCGCTCAATGACGTGAGATAGCGTCAGCAGCGCGCGCTCTTCAACTGAAACCGACAAAAAATTTATTCAAAAACAAACAAAATCGCCAACTTTTTAGCCGTTTTTACCGCTTAAACTTTTTCTTTCACGATCGAAAAATGCATAGTCTTGATGCTTAATAATGTTATCAAGAGCAGAATCAAAAAAAGTTTGGTTTCAAGACCGTTTTCGGAAATTTTAATTTGCACTGTGTTACCTTGTTTTTGCACTGAATTACCTTGTTTTTGCACTGAATTACCTCTAAAATGCACTGTTCATCAGCCAATCAGAATCGAGTAATTTTTGTATGTATATTATTATCTGATAAAATACATATCATTTTGTTTCCAAGAACCTCATTACCAGTAAACCTGGTGATTTCGCTTTTCCAAGCTGAAGGAATTAGCCAATCAGCGAACATTTTATTTGTAGTTCACTCAAAATCACAAAATTAAAGTGTCCAAAATCTCAAACGGCAATGTTAGTGAACAGCGTCCACCAACAATGAGTCTGGGCTTCCTGTGAACAAGTTTGTTTTGTAGGCTTTTAGTGACAAAAATAGTGAAGATCATGCACTTTCAAGTACAAGCACCAAACTTGGCACTGATGTTTGTGGGGGCATGCTGTAAAGATTTAGGAATGGGTGCCAAAATATGGATTAATTTGTAAACTGACTGTCCAAACAATGACGTCATCAGTTGCTAATTTCCATATTTGGAAAACTTTAGATGTCTCTGCAACAAAAAAAGATGTAAAAAAACTGTACTTTTTTAAACAGCACTTTACATATTAGTGCTAAAACTTGAAGGAATTAGGTTTATCCATTTAGTCCAGAGTGCGGCGTGCCTCCCCCCAGCCACCTTTTTTTGGCACTCACCCCTAAATTTGTTTAGTATGCATATGCCTCATTGAACATTTGTGCCAAGTTTGGTGCTTGTACTCAAAAGTGCACACTCTTTTTGCTAACAGACCTTATTAGTAGTTCATTTGGTTAATGCATGGCCTTCGTAGCTAGAGGTTCGCAGTCAATCCTCAGGATGTCCACGTTTGTTTCGACTTCTCTCTAATCTGTGTAGCTTCAGCTTTGAATACTCTTGATAGTGATTCATGGTTATTTTGTATAATTGTCTCTGCAGGTTCTTGCAGAAGTTTGTGGTCCAGAGAATGCAGTCAAGCTCATGTTACCAGTTGTCCTCAATCTATCCAAGGACACTGTTGCAAATGTTCGTTTCAATGTCGCTAAAACTCTACAGAAAATTGGCCCACTGATGGATGCATCGTAAGTGTATTGATTATCATTCTCTGGGAACTCATTTATCATTCAAACCAGTTCAAATGTACCCTGCTTGGGGCAGAGGTTTCCTTATTTCGCACCTCTAATGAGAAGGAAAGGAAACCTCTACATGGATCTGCTCAATATTCTGTCAAGCATGCGCCAAAATGCAATGTCATCAGAACGTCACTTCTAATAAAGTGGCGACTCAGACCCCAGACCCATGCCAGCGGATAAAGTAAACAGCCTTGTAAATTGTCAGTGGCTATTTTATATTATGACATGCGTAATAATTCAAACTGCTTTTAACAGATTTAAAACCGGTTGTGACTGAGTTTATCTATTCCTCCAGAGTTTCTGATGGCTTCGAGCAGATATCCGTGCAGAGGTTTCCTTTCCTTCTCATTAGAGGAGAGAACTTAGGAAACTTCTGCCAAGCAGGTAGTTCGAATGCAACTCTAAATAATAACATGTTTATTAAAGACTGTTGTGCTTTATTCAGGACTATTCAAGGACAGATCAAGCCATGTCTCGACAAACTGAATGCTGATTCTGATGTTGATGTCAAATATTTTGCTCAGGAAGCATTAACAGGTACTAAAAACACACATACACACACCCAACCAACCAACCAACCAACCAACCAATCTTATGCCTGGTAAGACTTGAAAATCATTTTTTCTTCTTACATATTTTGATTAGCTATCGTGAAACATGGAAATTACCTGAAGGAAATCCAAGTGACAACATAAATAAATAGTCAGGTCTGTTAGCGACAAAAATAGCAAAGATTGTGCACTTTTGAGTACCAGCACCAAACTTGTTCCCAACATAAGTGCACAATCTTTTCGCTAACAGACCTGACTAAAAGGAGAATGACTTGTAAAATCTTCGTTATGAAAAATGTGATATTTTTTCTGAATGAAAATAAATTATTTCAAGATTGCCTACTTTAGACCAAAATCATTAGGAATTTGAAAATCACATTATAGACTATATCACAAGTCCTGTTGCAGCAATGCATTCTGGGACTGTTAACTCAATCAAATAGTGCAGTCCACAACGTAAGTTATGGATGAACCCCAGAATATTGGGGTAATTTTTTTTGATTTCCCCAGAGTCCAATCAGTGCCAGGCACTCCCCAAAAACAGAATGGCACAGTCAAACAGACACACAAATAGAAGAAGATATAATTTTTGTACCAATCAAGTTGTCTTTTTTATAGCATTCTAGTTCAATTCAGCAATACTACAGAGAAGATTACTTATGCAGTACTCCCATACAAGAACAAATCTGTTTGTCAGGGATGTGACTACTCAAGTTAGACAAGTCTTCAGATACAACAAACTTCATCAAGTATTCAGAAAATGAAGCTAAAGTCACTGTTGTTTATTGCCTGACAAACATTAGTTAGAAAGTTCTTTTACTAAACAATGCTAGAGTAATAATTGTCCTCTCCCCTCTGTACACTATGCAATTCTAACTCCCAATTTCTCCTGTGGATAATTTTTTTCCAGTTTTGTTTCAACCCCATAGAACTATCTTGAAATTTTACTTTAGAGTTGTTGCATTTGTGAAAATATGATTTCAACTTCCTGGCATAGAGTGAAAACACTTAACTTATGAAAAAGATATTTGACAAATACACTTTAGTAGACCCTAATTCCATTGTTTTCTTTTGTGCCTATTTGACTATTACACTTTGACAAGCAATTTTTTATTTCATGGGTTAAGTGACTTCACTCTAGTACAAACACTAAAAGCGTGCAATATGAATAGTAGTAAATGATGTTTTATGCTATTTCTATTGTTTTCTATTGTTTAATCAGTACTATTTAGTACTAAATAGTTTTTTGCACGCTTTTATTGTTTCTTTAAATCAAAACTTTTCAATGCAAATGTGTATAAATTATTATATATGCTTTATTGGGTTGATGGATTTGTTTCTGTAATTTTGATGACTCATCTAGTAAAATTAATACTTGTATTCTCTTAAATCAAAGTATGTCATTTTATAGCTAGAGAAAAAAACTGATTCTCATTGATTTCACTCCACCCCCACCCCACAGAGGTGTGTCTTAAAGGTGAGTGAAAGTGAGGAGAGGTGCTTTCTCATGCTATTTTCTCATTTTATGAAGCTACAATAAGTTCATATAAACATTGTGTTGAATTAACATAGTAGTTGTGGTTGATGTATGGTGGGTGGGGGGAGTGTTCAATTAACATAGTAGTTGTGGTTGATATATGGTGGGGGGGGGGGGGGGGCTTCTCCATCCTTTCCTTTCTTGTTCTTGATTTACCAGTATTTTTATGAATTTCATTGTCCAGGCCAAACCAGGGTCTTATATAAGATCCAATCTGGAGGATCCAATCATATCCTGGAGCATCCAATCGTATTCTGGAGGATATGATTGGATCCTCCAGAATATGATTAGATCATCCAGTATATGATTGTATTCTCCAGAAGGGCAGTTTGATGGATGAGATTATGCTACCATCCTTCAGACGGACCATATATAATATTTATGACTACGTGTTGGTCGAACAAATTGGCTGACCTGATGATACTAACAATACACTGTCAATATATATGGGGTGGTATACCCGAGTGCCCCCTGCATATGCCAGTGTGTCTACCGCATTTTGCAAATCCTGTATTTTTCTGACCGTATCATGCATGTTCGTAGAGTGATAAGCATTTTATTCTTCTACGTAGTATCAATCATTCTTTTTACTTTCACTGATAGTCCTTTTTCTGTTGAGTTGCACAGTTATAAAAATGCAAGAATATATTCAAGCAAATGTAGATGCACAAGAATATATTCAAGCAAAAACGGGTATTCGGACCCAAGCTAAGGAAGGAGGGAGGGTGGTTAGGGAGAGGGAGAGGCGTTAAGAGATGTGTATTTTTTTACTGCATAATGAATGGTATGATGGCATGGCAAGTGTGTGTAAACCATCATCCCCATGGGGTTGAAAGGAGGGGATTTGGTTTGTTTGTTGTGTGGGACAGAATGGAAGACACACGACATGGTCTGTGTTTGAGTAAACCATCATCTACATGGGTGAGGGGAGGGGCAAGGAATTTGTTTGCTGTGTGGAACAAGAGAGAAGAGATGGTTAGTGTTTGTGTAAACCATCTTATTACAAAGATGGTCTACCATCTTCTACATATAGGGTTGGAGGGGAGAAGGAGTTTGTTGTTTGGGGCAAGAGGGAAGAGCTAGAGATAAGAGATGTCTGTGCGTGTAAACATGTTCACATAAAGGTTCTGTCTGAGAGATGAAGGAGCAAGCGCGCTCTTCAAACAGCTTTTTCTTTTAAACTTTTTCTTCATTTTTGGACTTTTATTTGACTTTGACCAAATTTTGACGTCATATTGTGGTAAATTTAACAAATTTCCGATGGTTTATTAGAGTGCTCAGCTACATTAACTTTCGGTTGCTAACCCAATGATCTGTTTAAGTGTGGGTCTACCACGAATGACGTTTGCTTTTGTGTGTATTTTGAGCATCCCGAAGCAAAATAACTCGCCATAATTATCTTCAATTCGATCACAACCTTCTACAAGTCCAAATCTGAATGGCATTGTGTCGCAGGCAACATCACCCTCATGATTTGCCTCGTTTTCATGCATCATTCAAAAACGTGGTATGCATATTCTCGACATAGAAGATAGATATCCATTGTTATCCATTATCCGTTATCCATTGCCGGATTTCAAGTCGATCCAGCTATACGAAATTCCGAAGTTTGGTGTTAATCGGATCAATATTGAATGATTTACAGCCATTCAAAAAAACAAAGAAATGTATGGAATCCCTACATAGTTTTACACCATTTTGAAAATACCATCATGCAATGCCTTTTGTTACAAAAACGTGTATGACGTAGAAAAATGTCACAAAAATATTTATTTGACTTTTTACCTAAAACCCTTGTTACTAGAAACAATTTTAACAAGTGCCTTGAAGAAATTCACTCATTTAGTACAAGATATAAAATTTATAAAAACCTTGTATTTACTTCTTTTCTGTACAAAATATTCACAATTAAATTGAAGTATTTGACTAAAAACTTATAAAAATGAAATTCATGCATCTTTTAATAAGAGTAGTGACGTCTGATAGAAAAATAGACCATTAAATTCAGGGAATTTATCTATTCCATAAGAAGCCAAGTAATATATGACTTTCTACACTTGCATTAAACTGCTTTCCATTTGTTCTCTGTCAAGATAGGAATTCATAAACTGAAGCCGGCAATAGTCCCTTTTCTCGTTCAGACAATACCGCTGTATTTCTTGACTACATTTTTACATTTTAGCCTCGTTTACAACGCGAAGCGCTAAAGTGTGATCACATGCATTTAATGTATTTGCAAACTTTAATACACGAAGTTTTCAATGCGAAGCTGGCTGGTTTTACCAAATAAGGCGTGTGAAATTTCATTATTTGGCAACAAAAAGCCAAAGTGCACATAAGTGTGCGAATACATTAAATGAGTGGTATGTGTGAATAGCTGACTTCGGTTATAAAAGAGGTTAAAAATGTATAAATGATCGTCTGTGGTCATCAAAACCAGCGGTATACATTGAATGTCTGATTAAACAACCTAGTCAGCCTGTTTAGCAAGGCTTGTAATGAAACAAGGAAAAGCCCCGCGTACCCGCGTTCAGTTTAATACCGTACATCGATGAAGACTTCCTGTCCGAATCAGTGAACCAACATCCGCTCTACTTCAAATGATTGGTAGTGAACAGAAGTGTTTTCGTATTCGTTCCAATAGTATTT
This sequence comes from Anthopleura sola, assembly GCA_023349425.1. Lineage (NCBI taxonomy): Eukaryota > Metazoa > Cnidaria > Anthozoa > Actiniaria > Actiniidae > Anthopleura > Anthopleura sola. The sequence continues at coordinate 79,703 of JALHLI010000047.1, read as the reverse complement.
TCTTCATTCTTCTCAGTCAATATTCATCCACAAATTCTTCCTTCCTATGGCGACAGAAGGAACCGTAGCTCTGTTTATGTACCAACAACTGATAAGAAACATAAAATGTGAAAAATGTATGAGAACTGCTTAATAACAGCAACAGCAACAGCAACAGCAATAGTACTAATACTACTACTACTAATAATAAATATATAAATAATGATAATAATAATAATAATAATAATAATAATAATAATAATAATAATAATAATAATAATAATATTCGACTTTATTTAGAGAAGGGGACCCGTGGCAGTCGTGGCACTGTTAAACGTGTTGCCGTCTATGTTCAGCGTCTCTGAATGAGACGGGACCGCCATCTTACGTGATCATGCAAGCCATGGCGAGAGCTAACCATTTGCAGATATCTTTAGAGCAAAGACAGCACCTTCTACTCATATATTTTAAGCTCGTGAATGTGGGTCCGGCTGAGGCTTGAGCCCAGGACCTCCCGAACAGTACATAGTCCGGTACCTAACCGAAAATTTGAGGGAGAAACCATAGGGATACGGGATATACGACATATAGGACTTACTTGATGGGAAAATGACCTAAAAGTCTTTAAATGGCTCTAACTGTTTGCTGTGTAGGGGAGGGGCTGATTTCCAGTCCTCCTCGGGATATTCATCAAAATTTCTGGTGTCACCTGAGTGTGCGATCTTCGGTACAATAGGAGGCTGAAACGAAGATTTCCATATTAAAAAAATATCAAATTATTCACAAAATCAGCTGAGGCAGTGGTTATATTTTCTGAATCGAACTCAGTACAACCACATGAATATTGCAGCCATACTAATGCAGTGGTGGATCTAGGGGTAGTGCGACGGGGTCCGCTGCACCCGTTTTTTTTTCAACGCTATTTTTTTTTACTTTGACATCATATGACGTCAATATGACGTCATAGCAATCTATTCCCCGATCTGGACCCCGTTTTGAAAAACCCTGGATCCGCCACTGTAATGATTTATCTTCAATTGACTACAATTTGTACAAGCACAGGTATACTGTATACATGATATAATAACAAGTCGGCGTGACGAATTTTCGGTTGAAAATTTTTGAAAGACCCCTCAACCACACAAACATTTCCAAAAATAAGAACAAACAATATTCATCAATCTAAAAATATTGACAATAATTATGTGTTATTCCTCTATTTGGGGAAAAAATTATTATATTTTTATTTGTTTTAGGGTTGTCACAATTATTGTGGATATTACTTTCCATCCTCCCTCCACCCCCCTCACCCACACCCCATTTATACACAACATTTATTTTGAAATACAATAAATCAATGCAAAGTCTTCCCAGCCATATACGACACAGTCTGTCCAAATCATTCTTAGGTAAGCTATTTTAAAAAAACTGTGAAACATTTCGTGAGCAAGCAAGGCTCAACACAAACCATTTACTAGCGTTTTATGTATCTGTATTTTACACATAACATTGGGGAGTCAGGATGGAGCAGTGGTAAAATGCTTGCCTCTCACCTCTGAGGTCCTGGGTTCGATCCCCAGTCTCCCCATGTGAGCTGAGTTGGTTGGTTCTCTTTCTGACTCCGAGGGTTTTTCCAGTTTTCCGGTTTTTCCTCCCTCCTTTCAAACGACCCTAACTAATTCAAACTGGTTAGAGCTTTGCTCCGGGGTCATACATGGACTGTATAGTAGCTACCAGAGGCGCCTTCTCATGCTTTCAGTTCGACCCGTTGAGCTGTGCCACTGCTGTACTTTGCGGTGGTGATTAGTAATGACAAGTAGTTTTTATGATACAATGACTGCTCATACTACTACTGCTCACTATACTACAACATTCTGTATTTACTGAACACACAACACTCAAATTATTGTTGATTTTTATCAGGGGAAATTACAGTGGTGATAATAAGTGGCCCTAATAACATGTCTATCCATCCCTCAAGACTTATTTGATGGTGACATCACTGAGACAACAAAGTAATAACATAATAAGAATCCTGCCAGAAGAGACTCTGGCACAGAAAATTAAAGTCATTGAGTAAATTTGTAATCCTTACCTTCAATTTCCTCTGATAAACTAGATTCCAATCAATCACTTTAAACCATTTATGTCCCTTAACATCTTCTGCTCCATTCTGAAAACAAACAAAAAGAAATTGAAATGAAATGATAGGCATTTTCTGAATTCAATAAGCAGGATCCATTTTGGTCTACCTTTGGTACAAACAACACCATATAAGGCATGGCGAACAAAAGATGTTTGTACCAAAGCTAGACCACAAAGCATCAAGTTCCCCATCTCACAAAATGTTATGCAACACCTAGCCTGCGTAGCGGCCCTCTGGTGACCCCTCACCCACTCCCTAACTTAAGCACAAGCTGGTTCTCACATACCTCCACACCTCCTGATATTCAACCTGTTCTGCCATGGAACACCCTCCCCCTACCTTAAGCACAAGCTGGTTCCCACATACCTCCACACCTCCTGATATTCAACCTGTTCTGTCATGGAACACCCCCTCCCCCACCTTAAGCACAAGCTGGTTCCAACAATAACGTACCTTCATACTACCTAACCTTCTTGTTCTATCATGAACTAAGAGTCTCTTTATTAAATCTCTGAAAGATAAAGTAAATGGGGATAAACACAAAATGCCCACAAAGTAATAGAAACATTTGTCACAGGGAAGCACGGGTGGCATAGCAGTGAGAGCGCTTCCCTTTCACCAAGGCGACCCAAGTTCCAGCCCCACTGGGCTCGGTGTCGTATGTGAGTAGAGTTGTTTGTTGGTTCTCTCCTGTGCTTCGAGGGTTTTACCCGTTTCTCCGGTTTTTCCTCCCTCCTCAAAAATCAACTTCTAAATTCCAATTGGAATGCAGTGGAGGAAGAGCCACGCTGTGGATTCCACTGTTAATGGCATTTATTTATTCTATTTATTTTATTTATTTTCATCATAATCAAACTATAATATAGCTAGTTCCCCTAGAAGAATCTATACTGAAAATATTACAAGAGGTGGCATACTGGGTCTTGTAGTCGTAGTTCAATGAAGTCAAATAAATTTCTTTTTATCTTGATAGTTATTTAAAAAAAACATTAAAACCCACTTTCTTTGTTAACTAAATCACTGACAATATAATAGTAATATAATAATATATATATTTATAATTACCTTGCTGCTGTGTTTTCCATGTGTTTGGGCCACTCAACTTTACCAGAAAGAATCTTTTCATAAATACCAAATGGATTATCATCAAAAAATGGAGGATAACTGCAAACAGCAACATTGGAGAGGATAATAAAAACGTTAATATTAAATTTCGTTTTATAAATGAAGCAAAATTTGCAAAAAATATAGAATATCATTATCATAATTATTGCCCCTTCTCAAAATTATTTTGAATGTGAGGCTAACATTTTCGAAACACAAATTAAAGAAATCACACTTTTTCTTGATGGGATTTTTTTTTTTTTTTTTGTTTTTTTGGTATTTCCATGTTAGCCTAATGCATTAAATATAAATTTGAGAAGGATCCATAACATCAGAATGATCCCCACTATTTATATTACAATCATTCTCATTATTTATTATCAACATTACATTCAATTACCATTAGAAAAAACCTACTAATGGTCTATCACCAATCGAGCCCTGTGATTGGCTGAGCTACTAGGGGTCTATTAGTGATAGGCCTCTAGTAGCGAAAAGTGCCAGTTTTGAAAACCAAAAAATATATATTTAAAGCAAAATCCAAAACTTTTTGCATCCTTTTATTGGACCGATTAGTAGGTTTTTACTAAAACAATTAGACCTCTCGCCCTCATGGCCTACGAGTCAATAGCCCATTCGGCCTTCGGCCTTCGGCCTCATGAGCTATTGACTCGTAGACCATTCGGACTCAAGGACTAATTGTTAATCAGAGCAGTTTTCTTATGAGTGGGAAACATAGGGTACTGGCTTACAGCATGCGCACGGTACACTGTACTGTAGCTCAGTGGCACAGCGTCGACTAGCATACGGAGGGTTGTGTGTTCGATTGCCATCTGGGGCTCAGAATTTTTTTTTCCGGAGTATTTCACAGTACAGTGCAATCATATACACATTTCACTATACAACATGCTGTAACATTGAAATGGCTTCCCATTGTCTTCCAGTAATTCACCCAATCAGAACATGTAGGTACCATTTCCCACTCATATGAAAACAGCTCTAATTATTTTAATCAGCAGCAGCAATAACATTGGCAGCATGCAGAATGATAATTCTCTTCAGCATCAAGAACATGAATTTTTTTCACAAGTTTACTGCATATAATTCTTATCTGTGAGCGAAAACAATGAAAAACTTTACAGTCAATGAACTCAAATGTTCAAATAAATATTCATATGTTTAGAATTAATAGTTCTAGCTAGGTTCAAAATGAATATTCATCGTAAGTTCATTCGAACAAAACTAAAATAGTCCATAGACCTAGAATATTGCTAGTTAGTATATAACAATGTGGGAACCTACATAGATGGATTGTTCTCATTGGTTCGCTATCTTGGAATTTACCTCCACAACTTGGGATAATGTTGAAACAAAGATGGCGGCTCTAAATTCTCGTTTTACCAGTGCTTTTTATATAGTGAAATTGCAAAAAATCCAGAAAATCTTCTGCAGAAACACAAGGAAAGTCATGCATAAAGTATAATTTTTAGAAAAATTCAAGGTGTAATAAATTATGTATGGTAAAAGAAAGTCATTTGTTTTCATAGATTTCGCCAAACAAGTTAAGCTTATGGAGCGTTGAATGTTTTCATTTACTTGTGGTTTTGCAATAAAATTAATTCAAAAATACACTCAGTAAAAAAGAGCTAACTATAGCATCAAGCACATTTCTACCCATTTTACCCTTTTTACAGACTGAGATGGATTGAGATGGAGGCTTGATTTTTAGATAAAAGCAAATCTTACCTGCTAACTATCGAGCAGTCTTAGACAGACAAATTCCCCTATTTATCAGTTTTTGTTGATCCTAAGCTATCTACCAGTCTTGAGTAAATAAAATCTTCAGATTATTCATCATTCAAAGAGAGGGGTGAAATTCTTCAAGCTAAGGAGGTATAATTCAATGCTAACATCCAAAGCACATGCTCCGATCTCTGGCGACTCGTTCAACAGCTGCACTTGAAGTTCACTTAAATTTGAAAGACATATTTGTTGCTTTAATAGCTTAGCTGTAGCTTAGATAGTATGTGCGCTCACATTGGCTGATTTACTCCAAAAACTTATGCTCTATTTCACTGGTAAAGACATGATTTTTGATTGACAGCTCACAATTATTGAAAGTTTCTCTACTACATTTTAACCAAAACCTGAAAAAATGTGCAATTTCCGATTTTCAAGAATGTTTTATTCTTTCTTAGAAAATTTTCATTTAACAAAGTTTTAAATAAAAAGATGGAAGAGGCACAAAATATACCGGTTGAGTGCAAGCTCATGGTTGAAATTCGCAGCATTGTCTAACAATGTTTACCATTATAGGAAAATGCCACTCTCATGGAGACTGACAAGTAATAATGGCTGGGGATGCAAGTCAACAAGAGTATATCATGTAAGAGAGTACATTTCTGTGCCCTATGATATTTATTTGAAAATCTATTTTTAGCTCCTCGCACAGGTATTTTTAGCTGCACATGTGGCTTGAATTTTTTTATTAACTATTCCTGATTCAGTTAAGGCTGCGTGTGCAGCTAAAAATAGCTGCACGAGGAGCTAAAAGGGATTTTTAATCGGGAAAAACTAAATAAGGTTAACTATTAATCAACAAAGATGTGAATAAATTTTCCATTATTCATATCTTCATTCCAATAATCAAATATTTGGATGAAGATTTAAGTATTATTTGGAATATTCAATTATTTTTTCAAATAGTTTTGCGTTCATGCGTGAAGTTCATTGACTGTAATATCAAAAAAAATTTCAATAGACCCCTTGTAGAATGTTGGGAATGCAGCTCAATTTGGAGGGGGAAACAATAGGTTCCGATTCTCAGGAATTCTCAGGAAGTTCTTTTGTTTTGCCATCCAAATAAAGCTGCATTCTGACATGGTGCAAGGGGTCTATCCTCAAGAGAAGGAAATTCTCTTTTCCCCAGATTGGGAATTAGTGTTAATGGGGTTTAATACTTACCCTACAAGCATTTCATAAATAAGTATTCCTAATGCCCACCAGTCTACAGCTTTATTGTGACCTTTACTTTGGATAATTTCAGGCGCAAGGTATTCTGGTGTTCCACAGAGAGTCCATGTTCTGAGACAAGAAAAAAGTAGGTTTACAGTCTAAGAATTAAAATACCCAAACCTGCCTTAGTTTCCCCTTAAAGTGCACATAAAATGTTTTTGATACCTTTAGTATTGATTTTACATGAAGCTCTGCTATAAGTGACAAAACAACAAATTTACAACTTTGTTAAAATAAATAAATAAAAAATTAATTTGACCTCTTTGTAGTTCCGAAATTGATTTGAAATAGGTGTTAGGGTCTCTGGAGATTTCAAAGACAATTTGACAATTTACTTTTAGCTAAGAAACTTTGGCTGATTGAGAAACAGAACAAGATGTGTGACCCAGCGTGATCATAGGAGCTCAGTCTAGATGAGTTTCGTTGTAGGCTTTTGCTGGTTCTCCTAGATAAACAAAGCAAAAATCATCGATCTCGAATAATAATTTGTACCACTCAATTTATTTGAAGGAATAAGCTAGTTGCACTTTGAAAACAACTTGGTGAAAATGAAGCGAGCAAACCATTGGGTTCTAAACTTGCCCTTTCAAAACAGCCGGCTCTCGTCTTATGTATGCAAGCCATTTTTTTCGTCTTGTTTTTGTTTTTGTTTTTTGCATCTTGTTTTTTAGCTTTAATGTTTGACCTGCTTCGGAACGTTTAAAATTCTGACATTTGTGTCTCTTTCAGAGCGTTTTCCACATCCAACAACACAAAAAACTTTTCTAATCGCGTTCGTTACTATACTTTGTTATGGTTTACATGCCTCCTGTCATGTCAGCGTAGTTACCGTTGCTAACCGACGCTACGCGAGTCACGTGATGGTGCAAAGCCTCTATTGAGGATTCTGATCATTGGTTTATGGTCTTTTGCTTCAGGGTTTAAATTGATGTCAAATTATGGCACTAATTAAGTGAGTGTATGAGTGAGTATTAGAGAAAGCAGAAAAAAACCCTTTCCAGCCTCCTTAAGTCAAGAATTATTTTCAGCACTATATTGAGGTTTTTCATGTGATACACAATGTAGAGAAATTTCTTTAATCTGAAAAAGGATATGGGAAAGGTCGGGTGTAAACTATCAAAATTTGATAGTTTACACCCGACCTTTCCCATATCCTTTTTCAGATTAAAGAAATTTCTCTACATTATATTTAATATATGAATTTTTAAAAACACAAAATTTTACAAAGAAATGTATGCTGGCAGGCAAATTTTGCCTGCCAACATACATTTCTTTGTAAAAGTTGTCAAATTCAAAAATTCATACATTCTCTGGATTATGGACAATCTTCACAAAACTTTGCAATTTTACTAACATCTACATGACACATTTGATTGCAATCTTTTCCTGATTAAACAAAAAAATTTTTTTTGGATTAGGTGATGTCACAGTGAAAAACCTCAATACAGTAGTCTTTTAAGTAACAATGCGCGTAAGAAGTAGGCAACTCTCTATTGTTCTGCGGCAATAGCAACTTCCCCACATAAGAATGTCTTAGTTTTCAGACTGAAAGTATATCAGCCTATAGGTAACACATTTTTAAAATAAAAGGTGCAAAAACTCTGTTTTTGAACAAAGTTTCCTTTGTACTAAAAGATCTCGTCCAATCATAAGCGCTCAAAACAATAGCCAAAAGACGTTTATAATTCAATATGTTCCCCACATAGATATTTTGATATATAAAGGCTCAGGAAATCTTAGATGAAAAGGGAATCAGATATCAAATAAAATATTTAAAAAATTCGCTTAGTTTTGAAATTATGGCAGATTTTCATGTTTTAACCAATGAGATGGACGGATTACACAATACGCAATTAGCACCTTTCTGCATTCCATTGCCGTTTGCCTGCCTAGTTCTTACTAGAACCATTACTTAAACTGATTTCTTAGACGTTACATTCCATGTCTATTGTAAGTAAATCATTACATAATAAGAAAAGGTTCACACCAAAATAATCAGGAAAAAAGATACTAAAACTTATCGGGGAAACAAGTTCTGGTAGAAAAATTGAAACCTTTTTATAAGAACTTGTTATCGTTAATCACCACTGCAAAGTACAGCAGTGGCGCAGCTCAACGGGTTGAACTGAAAGCATGTGAAGGTGCCATTGGCAGCCGATAACGTCCATGTATGACCCCGGAACACAGATCTGTTTGAATACAGTCATGCTACATCCAAATAACCGTTTCTTTTGGGCTTTTACAGTTCCGTAGAAAACACTTCATAGAAGATACATTTATTGATGTTAACTAAGATTTCGTAAAAATTTGTACAAAATATGTGTAAAACTTTCGACAAGGTCATTGCTTCGTGAAATATTGACAAAAACTTGGATGGCTGTTTTTTGTTTCTACTGCATTTTACATTTTTACCATTCTCACAATCCAAACAAATTAGCATTGTCATTGTCAAACGAATTAGCCAATCAATGACTATTTTGTTCGTAGCTCAATATTTCCTAGGTCCAGGTTTTCAAATTAGTAAACAACAGATTTTACTCTAAAATGAAGAATATAAAACTCATCCGTGGAAAGATTCACCAAATATCATTTAAAATAGCAAATTTCGTCGTTGTTGCTGAAACATTTCTTGCCTTTAAGGACATGTATTTTCACATTTCGTATTTGTTGGAATAGAGTAGATATTTTGATATATAAAGGCTCAGGAAATCTTAGATGAAAAGGGAATCAGATATCAAATAAAATATTTAAAAAATTCGCTTAGTTTTGAAATTATGGCAGATTTTCATGTTTTAACCAATGAGATGGACGGATTACACAATACGCAATTAGCACCTTTCTGCATTCCATTGCCGTTTGCCTGCCTAGTTCTTACTAGAACCATTACTTAAAAGATAAATGAGTACTTACTTATCATGGACCTCCTTGGCAAAACCAAAATCTGTAATTTTTACATGGCCTTCCTGATCTAACAAAATATTCTCAGGTTTCAAGTCTCTATAGACCATTGACATACTATGCAAATAATCCAGTGCAGATACAATTTCGGCCCCATAAAATAGTCCTGTGCCATTGTTAAACCGTCCAGCGGTGCGAAGGTACGTAAACAGCTCACCCCCACAGGCATACTCTAGTAACATGTACAGAAATGTCTGATCATGGTGAGTCCACAGTCTGGAAATAAAAGATGAAAATGTGTTGTCAAGTTTCAGAGTAAATGCTGCTTGTATTACCTATCTGTAATCGAATTCATGTCCTTAAAACCCCTATTACAAATTTGACTTTCCCAAACAAATTTTTATTATTTTATTCCTGATACTCTAAACAACCAGGGCCCCTATACTAGTGTTCTTTTGGCTAATGGCTCTTGGTTTTCTCTCAGCCACTCAATCATCATGAGGGATCATATTTACAAATTTGAATATCCCTTATGGCAGACCTCACAAGCCAAGCTGCAGAGTGAGAAGTGAATTTATCATATGGAAGAAAATATCTTCTGGCATTCACATTTTAGAAAGAATAATACTTTGAGCGTCCTGGAGAGAAGCATTGATATGTGTACTTTGATTCTGTCATGAAATTATCGCCCTAGCTTTATTTTTCTTGGATTTACTGAGCTCCAAGTAGAAGTTGGCGTCACCATGAGTGTGCAGCCTTGGTATTTTCTTTACTAGTGGAAACCAAAATGATGATGTCTCCATAAAAAAATGCTCCCAAATGGCTTCAAAATTGACCAGACATTTAACTAGCTAAGTCAAGTTCACTTAAGGTCACAATGGAAATAGAGATAAGTTTTGCTATTTTTCCGAAAAAAGAATAAAATCTTTATCTTTAGTTTACAAAATGTATAATAAAACCATTACTGGATTTGGTTTTCGCATGATATCATAAATATCAAGACCTCAGCAGTTTTATCCGCCCCAGCCTATGGCTTCGGCAGATAACACAGCCTTGGTCTTGATAATTTATGATATCATGCTCAACCTCATCCAATAGTAATAATTGTTTAATATTCCTATCCCATGATTACAGTGTATGTTTGATCTTTTTATGAAAATTGAAATTTTTGCTTAAGTTGATATTATATATACAGCTATTTCAAAAAACATTGAATACTGAATACTGCATACTGAATACGGCATACTAAATACTGCATGCTGAATACGGCATACTGAATACGGCATACTGAATACCACATACTGAATACTGCATACTGAATACTGAATACTGCATACTGAATACCACATACTGAATACTGCATACTGAATACGGCATACTAAATACTGCATGCTGAATACGGCATACTGAATACGGCATACTGAATACCACATACTGAATACTGCATACTGAATACTGAATACTGCATACTGAATACCACATACTGAATACTGCATACTGAATACGGCATACTAAATACTGCATGCTGAATACGGCATACTGAATACGGCATACTGAATACCACATACTGAATACTGCATACTGAATACGGCATACTAAATACTGCATGCTGAATACGGCATACTGAATACGGCATACTAAATACTGCATGCTGAATACGGCATACTGAATACGGCATACTGAATACCACATACTGAATACTGCATACTGAATACTGAATACTGCATACTGAATACCACATACTGAATACCGCATACTGAATACCACATACTGAAGACCGCATACTGAATACCACATACTGAATACTGCATACTGAATACTGCACACTGAATACTGCATACTGAATACCACATACTGAATACCGCATACTGAATACCACATACTGAAGACCGCATACTGAATACCACATACTGAATACTGCATACTGAATACCACATACTGAATACTGCATAGTGAATACTACATACTGAATACTGCATACTGAATACTGCATACTGAATACCACATACTGAATACTGCATACTGAATACCACATACTGAATACTGCATAGTGAATACCACATACTGAATACTGCATAGTGAATACTACATACTGAATACTGCATACTGAATACTGCATACTGAAGACCGCATACTGAATACTGCATACTGAATACCACATACTGAATACTGCATACTGAATACCACATACTGAATACTGCATACTGAATACTGCATTCCAAGACCTAAATGCATTTTGGGTCATATAATATTGTCTAAAGTAAAATAAATAATTATTTATTTTAGTTTTAGTGCATTCCATCCAAAACAATATACTAGCCACATATAGACAGCAAATGGCTGTATATTTACTTTTTATTTCAAATTAATGAGACCCACAGTGCCCTTTGGTCTTGGAATGCACTATTCAGTATGCACTATTCAGTATTCAGTATGCGGTATTCAGTATGCGGTATTCAGTATGCGGTATTCAGTATGTGGTATTCAGTATGTGGTATTCAGTATGCGGTATTCAGCATGCAGTATTTAGTATACTGTATTCAGTATGCACTATTCAGTATGCACTATTCAGTATTCAACGTTTTTTTGAAATAGTTGTGATGAAAATTTAAATTTTACACTGTAAAAAATAAGAGAGATCACTTATTGACGTTTCGGGCGCTTAAGTCCTTCGTCGGAGTAAAAGAGAGAATAAGAGTGGAAGGTAGTGTATATATGATAAAGATAGAAAATAGATAACCAATGAGAGCAAGATAGGCAAGGTTACAAGAAAGAAACAGTAAAAAATAATAAAAAGACAAAAGAATAAATTAATTAAAAACGAAGCGTTCATTCATCCCATTGGGATTATGAGTACCCAATAGGTGAATGAGCTGCAACTGTTTGGTTTTGCGACAATCAGTGTTGCCGCTAACCAAAGACAAACCGAAAACAATAAATTCGGAAAGTGAAAATAGCTGTATATATGTGTATATTTGAATGGTTTTCCAAGTTCACATTTTAGAGTTTTGCAAACTAGGCATTTTTTTGCAAACAGCAATACATTGAGTACAGAAAAAGTTTTCTTCGCTTGGCTAAAATCTTAAGATATTCATTCGAATTCTTTCGCTATTATCAACATGCAGTCTATTGGTTTTTTTGAACAAAATCGTAAAGATAATCTAAAACAAAATTTGATAAAGAACTGCCGTTCGCTGGAATGTTTCGAATTCTAACTACATAACAATTCAACAAAATCTTAGCGCAGTCTGGTTAAAATCCAAGGCCATACATAGGATTTAGAGGCGACGGTTCAAAAGAGAACGAAGAAAAGAATAATCGTAAGTTTGAGTGGACAAAGAAAAATGGGGATTAAGTTGTTTTGAATTATCAACACATGAAGCAAGTGGCAATCTTTTCCAATTGCGTATTTACGTAGTGTAAAATATGATAAATAATTTGTACTTGAGGGAATTACTACTTTGAGAACTTTAAAGAGCCAAAAAAGAGAGTTTAGGGTTAATTCTTGCGATTATTTCGTAAGTTATTTTATGTTTCTTAGTTCTTGCGGTTATTTTGTATTTAAGCTTACAGTAAGTCATTGTATGACAAAAGCGCTGGAGTGTGAAACTCTAAAAGTAAATACTGTCGACCCAGTTAATTTATTATCCGATCTGTTTGCTCAGCTCTATTACGACCTGGCCTTAAATACAAACTAACACTTGAATAAAGAATTAAAGGGAGACGGGAATATATATAGCTCTAAATAGAAGAACAACGATCAACTTTTCATTTGTTTGCGAGTAATCTGAATGTTGAGGAAAGAAAGAGCCACTATTCAACTAACTTCATAATAACCATAGCAATGAAATGTTTTGAATAATTTTGTTCAAATGTTTTGAAAAGTGCCAATACGAGAAGAAACCTGTTGAACTAAACACATAGTCGGCTGGAGCTATTTTGGGAAGAAGCCTCCTTGGTGACCATTTGCATTCCTTCAGTGGTAATAGGTCACAAGTTTAGAATAAAAATCTGTTCAGCGAACGACACAAAAAAATCCGATCCACAAATTTTAACACACAATATCGTAGACTAACGCTGGAATAAAGCACCTACATTAAGTACGATCTCTGAAATCGGAATTCAATGACAACAGTCTGAAGATAAGTAAGCTTACATTCCAAAAGATGGATCGTCGCACAAGCTAGCTAGCGAGGGCTACAGTAAATATACGATAAACCGTATTTGTTTAGTTTGGTAATACTTACAAGTTCACAATAAATGGGTGATCTATCTTCATGAGGATTGTTTTCTCGTTCTGTACATGCTCAACTTGTTTTAAGCGTATAACTTCACTAATATTCATAATCTTCAGCGCATAATATTCTCCACCTTTTCGATCTCTTGCAAGAAGTACTCTGCCGAACGTCCCCGTTCCTGCCAGACAAACATATCAAATATTAGAATCCTAGGCAAATAAAGCCGGACAATAAAGCAGTCGGCTATCAGATTAGTGACGCAGCTCTAGAAATTTCTTATGAACAGAAAAAAGACTTCCATGCTGTTACCCAATGTGACTGATAGTTCAAAATCCTGAAGTGTTGTTCTCTTGTCCTTCTTTCGACTTCCAACGGACGCCATTTGCAATCACTTGGAATTATAATCACTCCTTTACATTCGGGAGTACATGGGAAGTAGGGCGAGGATACAATTAACTTTGATTTCTTCTTTAGGACCCTTGTTTTTTTCACAGCTTTAGTGAGAGAAGTTCACGAGATAGACTACCAAGTACACTTTGATGACGGATGCAAATTGTCTTGTTGCTTATTGATCACTGATTGGTCGAATGATTATTCTACGAATCATTCCAATGTTCGGTAATGGCACGTGTAGATCTCGGATAGAACGTTATCGCGCTTTTTATTTACACAATCGTCACATCGTGTTTATGGAGTAAGAAGGTATCTTCTTGTAATCAAAGTCTCTGTCATACGAGATCAAGGAACTTTTGTTTAATTGTTTATATAATTTTAAAGTCTGTAGTTAAAAACTAAAAGCAGGGGCAGTAGAAGCAGGGGGAGGGGGGCACTGGGCCCCAATATTTCTTTTGTGGGGGGGGGGGGGGGGGGGGAGCTGGTCCCCCCAAAAATCCTTTGGTTGCCGGACAGACAGAAAGACAGACAGACAGAATGCGAAAGAGGCCTACATGAGTTGGCAAGTGAGCTACTCCCCCCCCCCCCCTTTTTAGGCAAATTTCTAGCTAGAGCCCCACCCCGACCACACCCAACACCCACACCCACACCCAAAACCACACCCACACCCACAATATTTAGGAAAGTGTCAATTTAGTTGGTTCCGCAATCCCTGAAAAGAAAACTATACGAAAAATGGGAGCCGATTACTTCTTTATTTTATTCTCACACTCAATGATGAATATCATAGTAAAAACTTTTCATGAAAATCGAGAATTGTCTCAGATATAAATTTCATATGGCAATTTCTGCAGGCTTCATGATCATGACACCTCAGTTTTGCAGTGACGTCATTTCTACGTCACTATTTCACATCAGCTGGTAGATCTCTAATGGTAAATCTCTAATCATTTTCTTTGTAAACACGATGAACTTCCGAGCATGCGTAGTGCGTTTTTCGTTCGTGTCAATTTGAGTATATTTATTTTGTGATCGGGTATAGTACCATGACATTATTGCGTCGTCGTCGTGTGTTTCGTCGTCGATGCTTAGGGGATAAGGTCATCTTACGGTACCCGATTCCGGAGGAAGGGTGGGGTTACCCGGTACCCACCACCTCGAGTGAAATCCTGGATTTTGTCCTCAAATATCAAATATCTCCAAAACTAAAAATCAAAATAACATACGGAAATGAGTGTACCGACATATGCTTAACAACATATATGTGGATAGGAATAGTCACTACAGACACCCAGTATCGAGCATTTCAACAGGTCTCTGAGGGGGCAGGGGGTATTTACCGGTACCCACCAATCAATAAAATAAAATCGGGTCCCTATTTTGGACAACTGTTTTGACTTTGTTCCTGGGTTAGGTGCTCTTTAAGGAGGCACTTCAAGCTCCTAGCTTTAGGGTCGATATTTTGCCCGACGCAAAAAAAAGCATTCGCACTTGATGACAGATTTTTGGTAAAATAAACAAAAATTCGGCTAGCTCAATTCGGCTAAAATTTCTTTAAAATAAAATGAATTGATTTCATTATTTACTGTTGACTTCGTCTTTGGAGAGGAGGTTAAATTTCCTAAATAGCCTTAAAATACAACCAAACCGTCAGGAAACTACAAAGCATAGTGGTGTGTGTGAAAGATGGATGCACAAGGCGAAAAGAGTAGCATGATAATTATAGGAAAACAAAGGCTCACGAAAAAAAATATTCTATTGTATTTTTGCTTGATTTTTCTATTCGCCTTGTATTATTTAGCACACTTTCTTAGTCTCTAACCCATTGCAGGGGCGAATACAGGGGGTAGATTGGGTGGATCTCGACCCCCCCATTTTGATCCCTAAAAGTTTAAAAAATGAACTGTTTTTAATTCATAAAATAAATAAAAAATAAATTGTTCTTAAAAAATATAAAAATGAAAAAATCAGTAACGCTGTTGTAGCTAAGTGTAACTATTTGTAGTTTTGTATATGTTTTACAATCATTTCCTTTTTCTAGAACGCAGCTGCATTGACAAATATTTTGACAAATCTATATCTTTTTATCGCCTTTCTAATTTCGTTCTTTACATAAAGTGCAATGACCTTGGTTGAGCGAAATCTTTTTCCACCCCCCCCCCCCCCCCTCTTGAAAAATCCTGTATCCTCCCCTGCATCGTTTTCAATAAATGATATATTTTCCAGATTTTATTTTCGTCTAGCACTTTTATTCAAATTGGGCTCCCTTTGGTTTTCTTGTGTTTTCCCGATTTCAACTCCGCCCTAAAGATGACGGTGTAGGTTGAAAGCTCGGCAAAAAAAATGTAAAACTACAAAAGGTTAAAGGACCAATTTATTATAAAATGAACCTATAAACACAACCCACAAACACCTTTTATCTAGAAATTGTCTTATCTCGTGCAAGGATAAAAATATTAACAACTTTTAGAGTCCAGTTGCACTTTTCATTTTTATTTGGGGGGGAGGGGGGGAAGACGACTGTTATTCATCATTATTAATTTTATTGGTTAACTTTAAACTCATTACAGTCCAAACAGTCTAATGCTGTTTGCAATCTAATGTTATCACGGTTCTTCTTAATTTACTTCGTTGATTTTTTTACCACATGACCTTGTAGACATAGTTTGCCCAGTTTTTGCCCACTCCCTTATAACAGTCCACTGAGTAACCATACTTCTGATAGCTCTCATCGTCCCCGACCCAACACTCGCCATAGAACTGAACGGCAAAGTAGGCCTTCCCTGCTTTCTTGGCTGCTTTGTAGCATTTTTCCACTGCTCGAACAAAAGTAAAAAGATAGTTCATGAAGCGTCAACTTTGAATTTTTTTTTTTTTTTTTAACGAATAAGATAACATATTTGTACACAATCTGTAGCTGCAAGTCGGTAGGGGTTTGGAAATATGTTTCAATAAACATTGCTGCTGATATATCTTTGTACATGAAACAATTACCGTAAATCCTCTATCATCCCCCCCCCCTCACAAATAAGCCCCCTATCTCCTAAGCCCCCTCCCCCTTCACAACTAAATTTACAATAATGGTAAATCATACTTGGAGCCCGGGGGGGGGGGGGGGGGGGGGGGGGGTACTCCCCTATATTTGCTATACGGGTATGTGCCGCCCGATAGGGTATGGTTTTTTGGCTTTTAGGTCTTGGGTAGGGTATCATTTTTTTACAATTTGTCTGGGGAAGGGTAAGGTTTTTGTCTGGGATAGGGTATCTTTTTGACATTTTTTCTGGGATAGGGTTATGTTTTAGGTTTTCTGCCGGCACAAAAAATAACGATTTAAATTCAATTAAACAATTGCCAAATAGTTATTGAAATCTATTGAATAACCGTTTTTTGCATTTCAAAAAAATGTAGGTTTAGTCTGGGGTAGGGTATATGAAATCAAAATTCTAGGTCTGGGATAGGGTCAGGGTTTTGAGGACCTGGCGGGACGCCCCCACCCAAGTTGGGGTGGTAGTACCCCCCCCCCCCCCCCTCGGACTTGGAGAGACTAACACAAGTGAATCAAAGGTTGAAAATGTAATTTGAACAATGCAAATACCATGTGATTAACATCCGCATGGACTATGCCAGACACCAATAGTAATACTTCCATTTAATCCTGAGTTTACCGTGTTTGAATAAAGGTATCATATCATATTATATCCTGATAGCGTATAACTTACTGCGTTTCGGCTAAATCAATAAGCCCTCCTCCCTCTCTATAAATAAAGCCCTCCAATAAGCCCCAATCTAACGTGCCTGAAATAAATAAGCCCCTCGGGGGCTTAATAGAGGAATTACGGTAGAAAGAACTTAACCATTCGGAAATATTCTTGAGTATTGACCGTACCTGTGATCTCTAGGTGAAACCAATCGATAGAACTTCGGAAGTTTTCGAGAAGAGTCATGGTGCGACCTGCTTCAGGCCTGTCGTGCCAACATCCCAGATCTTTCCATGGTGCAAAGCGATACACAAAGTTATGAGAACGTCCTCCAACTCCTGAAATTATTAGAATAATAAGTGGTTCATAATATTTATCTTCCTGGACTGATCTAACAAATCAGATTAATCATGAATACAGTAATACGTTTAAAACAAGGTTTTGGGAATTTTAACTGGTTTGAGCCGTTCGAAACCACTGATATCCTCCGAATGTCATGCCCCCTCCCTAACACTTTTTCGCCTACTTCTTACTCCTTCGATATAAATCTTATTTTAAGTTTTTAATCACGTGATCACATTTCTTAGTGTGCGTTAAGATAAAAAAATAAAGATTGAGCGAAAGGTTATAAATCTGAGAGCTAACTGATTGGCCAGACCTTCATAGCATTTAGTTCCTTTCCCATGAGTGTCGAATTCTAGATTGGCTGTTATTGACCCCCAGCATTCACCAAAGAACTGGATCCCAAAGTACTTGTACCCCAGAGCATGTGCTCCCTCGGCACATTTGGTTACCATGCTCCTCATGTTGTGCCAATCAACTTGGTTTCTAGCGTTCAGGAAAAGGTCTGATAATGCACGATCTTTTGGTCCTATCGCCACGACGTCTCGGTAACAACCAACTTCAAGGATTTGTGGAACACCTATTATGATGTCAACCAGACATTTTAATAAAAAGTCGGTGAAATTGTATATTTTTGGTAATAGAAACTACTAGCACGTGCACTGACGGAAGTTTTTCACTCATGTTCACTCATGTCGGTAAGTAGCGAAAGAGGAAACAACCGAGAGCTCGAGGGAAGCAGTGAATAATAATAATAATAATAATAATAATAATAATAATAATAATAATAATAATAATAATAATAATAATAATAATAATAATAATAATAATAATAATAATAAATAATAATAATAATAATGTAGAGTTCTTGAACGCCCCTAACGAAAGTCTCGATGCTTTTAACAAGAGCCGGTAGACAGACAGCAGGATGCGATGAGTAAATGAAAAATATAGTTCAAAAACTTCTGCTAAACAGGAAAGTCTTGAGTGCAGTTTTAAAGGCAGGGACAGAGTCAGAGTACTTTACAGCATCAGGCAGATTATAGCCGCTACTAGTACCAGACTCATTTCTCATACCTTCATGAAGACATTTTACGCCTGCGTCTCTGCTGTGTTGACAATTTGTCTTTCCAAAACCGCTATTTGGACAATCAAGCAAGCTAAGCTCGTCTCCCTTGCAGGATACGTTTTCTATCCAGACGGGACCGGTGCCTTCTCCATACTTTGCTTGCCTTTGAAAAGGAAAGTTTAAAAATTGTTTAGTTGACAAGCAGAGAGAGAGGGACAAGTGATTTTTTTTGAAAAGATTGCTAAATAAAAAAAAAACGTTTTAGTAAAAAAACAATCGCGGACCGAACTGCTGGGCTCGGAACGCCAATGTGATACGCGTTTGATTATTATCATTATTTTCTTTACCTAGTTTCATGAACTGCTTTGACGAAGCCCATTTCAATACAAACGACTTCAGCATCTTCCTTATCCCACTTGTAGTCACAGACAGAACCCCACTGACCATCGTGCAAGATCTCCACCCGACCAGTACCGTTACCTTTCATGCCATATGGCTTGACTAGTCTTACATTCTTCCCTGAAAGAAACAATCAAAGAGGGTTCTTCAGGAGTTTCCTCAGGTAATACATTCATTCTGGATTTGTAGTAACTATTCGTAGTAACCAAATCTGTGCCGAAAACATGATTTGTTATGGATTGTAAGCTTTCCCAAGAAATATGGAAAAACTCAATGCAATGGAGAAGAGTTATATTTTGACAGGATGTTGTTAGTTATGATAAGGCAATGAAATTAATGCAAGCTTACCTGTTTCTCGCTTGGTTAAAGCTGCAAAATAAAATAAAATAAAATATGCAGAATATACTCAATTATAAGTGACTTTTCAAAAGTAAAGATAATGTTTTGAAATATTTCAATATCTTTAATGGGGATATATAGAACATATATGTTTACCTGAACTGTGGGAAAAGCACGAACCTATTTCACAACTTTAAATTAAGGAAGAAAATAATTTCACCAAAAAAACAGAAAAGTAACTCTTTTTTTTCTTACCACACAAAATGGAAGGTAACAAAGCCACAAGAAGTAAGAGATTCTTCATAACTATCCCGCTGTGCGTTAGTCTTCTATCGAGCTGACCACGAAGACTGATTCGATCGGTGCTGGATGTCCAATTGGTCTGTTTTTATACTCTTCACTAAAAGAATATCAAAGGATAGGATTCATTATCTTTGAGGAGAGTAAAATTCTTATTAATCAAATCTAACGAGCTCCATCGAATTAAGGTTAGAAAATCAATCAATCAATCATTATTTTAGAAAGTAAACTTTGCTTAATCAGCACCATATATCTGTAAGAGCCAGCAACAAACGCATAGCAAGGGCTTTCTTTTCTTTTTATTCTATTTCTTTTTAACAAAACTGAAATCATTTCATCAATTTTATAAGAGAATATTTTTCAGTTATATTGCGCGATTTTTATTGAGTTCTTTTTCAAGGCGCATACCAGTGAAGGCGGTACACTGCAACTGACAGGTCCAACTATTTGACTTCACAGTCTCAATTTTTGCTAACGATTTAAACATGTTAACACAAGAACTCACAGGCGACGGATATTGTGAAGAGTTGTGTGTTTTGCGTGTTTGTTAGTTCTTATCAGTGCGGTATTACACGGTATACTGACTAATGTTACTGTTCTATATATTTTGACATTCAATCATTTTGGGGTAAGCTGTTTGCTTTAATCAGGTTTAATCGTTTTCCAGTTTCATTTCATTACGTGCTGATAGCAAAACTTGCCGACAATTTTATCTGTTTAGTCATTTTTTTCTCAACTTCCCATGCTTTATGTTTTGCATGTATTTTACTTAAAAGAAAATAAGAAAACTATATTATCCTTCTTTTGTTGTCGGAATAATCCTTTACTTCTATTTCTTTTTCTTCAGTAACATCTTTTTGTATTACATTTGCTTCATATATTTTCTCCTTCCATTCCCTATGTTTTCTTTCTTTCTTCTTCTTTTTAACTTACATATTTCCCCTATTTTCACCCTCTCAGGCTAGAAAAGACTGTGCCGGGATACAAGAAAAACTTCAGGCAACTATTACGAACAGTTCAGCCGGACAAGGCTTGAAAGGACATCGCTGTAAAAGGCAAAATAACTTGACAACCCGCACGAACACAAACTTAAATAGTCTTATTACAGTTGGGAGATCTTGGCAATTTCGCACTGGCTACAACATGAAGTATCTGTGTTTTCATTTTTTTAAAACTAGTTTGGGTAGATAATTGGTTATCATCAGGCTATTTATTACTAATTAAAATGAGGAATCTTGAGAATGATTAATGAGGGATTTCAGCGGAATCAAGATGATAGTTAAATTTACCCGACTGTTTTCATTGCTACGCGCTGATCGCCGCAGACAGTCGCGACAGGGAAATTTGGCAATAGACAATCATCAATCAAACAAATCGTTATAGTATGTGGGAACTGTGCCGAGAAGGTACATAGCAACGATTTATTTGGATATGGGTGTTGGGTAAGTGAATGGATAAATGGAGCTACAGCGTACTAGATAAACTCACTAAACGGGCTGGTTTTAACTAGGAACGGAATCGGGGTGGGAATAAGCAGCTATAACGAAGTGAAAATCAGAAAACGGTGTCGTGATCGGATTCGGAAGCGCGTTGGCATCGGAAGGTCAGAAGGCTTCCTTTTCTCTCCACTCCAATTATGATTCTTTATCATCAGATAAATAAAGACTAGTATGGAATAATTGAAATTATTAATCATCATAGGGCAAAATTACTTATTGGTCAATCAGAGATGGGCTTTTCGACAAAATTTGAAGTTTAAATTGACTCGAACATGTAAAAAAATGAACATGTAAAATGAAATTTGTTTAACAATTTCAGGATTGAAAACTGCATGAACATGCAGTTGGAATTCTGTTCTAATTTATTATATTCTGATGTTCAATACAGTTTTGCATTATCAGGGACCGAATCTTATTGGGAAGAAGGGTAACGATCGTCAAAGGCGGGCGAACGAAGGGGGTTTGTGGGCATGCCCCCCGAAAAATTTTGGAGATAAGATTTCCAGAGATTTGAGGAGCATTCACAACATATTTATAAAGTTCGTGCCATTACCTTTGACCTGTGCTTGCTAGATTTTTTTTTCGCACAGAAGAGCCTGCTCGATATTTTTTAAGGTTTAAGAGCTTTGGGGGGATTTATGCAACCTCTCCCCCCCCCCCCCCCCCCCCCATCAACTATCTAATGGTCCGTCCCTTAGATCCAAAAGAGATAACACGATGCGACGTTAATTACCTGCAGTTGAAGATTGCAACGTGTATCCACCCAAGCAACGCGAGTGCGAAATTCTGGCAAAGTGCAGAAGTAGAAACGAGTTTTACTTTTGCGACCTTGCAGGCGACAAATTTCACCATGTGAAGACGTCTGTGAGTTGCTCTCAGCCAATGAAATGCGATGATTTGAATTTCCTCAGCTTTATAAACATGGCAAGCCAATTTCATGCGACTTTGCAAGGAAAGTCGCAACGTGATACTAATCCAGCTCAGGTGTTTTGGAATCTAGGCGCGCAATCCATTTTTTTTTTTTTTTGTCATAGCGAAAATTTCCTCTACATTAACAACAACAACGGAACAACAACTCTATTCCAACAAATACGAAATGTGAAAATACATGTCCTTAAAGGCAAGAAATGTTTCAGCAACAACGACGAAATTTGCTATTTTAAATGATATTTGGTGAATCTTTCCACGGATGAGTTTTATATTCTTCATTTTAGAGTAAAATCTGTTGTTTACTAATTTGAAAACCTGGACCTAGGAAATATTGAGCTACGAACAAAATAGTCATTGATTGGCTAATTCGTTTGACAATGACAATGCTAATTTGTTTGGATTGTGAGAATGGTAAAAATGTAAAATGCAGTAGAAACAAAAAACAGCCATCCAAGTTTTTGTCAATATTTCACGAAGCAATGACCTTGTCGAAAGTTTTACACATATTTTGTACAAATTTTTACGAAATCTTAGTTAACATCAATAAATGTATCTTCTATGAAGTGTTTTCTACGGAACTGTAAAAGCCCAAAAGAAACGGTTATTTGGATGTAGCATGACTGTATTCAAACAGATCTGTGTTCCGGGGTCATACATGGACGTTATCGGCTGCCAATGGCACCTTCACATGCTTTCAGTTCAACCCGTTGAGCTGCGCCACTGCTGTACTTTGCAGTGGTGATTAACGATAACAAGTTCTTATAAAAAGGTTTCAATTTTTCTACCAGAACTTGTTTCCCCGATAAGTTTTAGTATCTTTTTTCCTGATTATTTTGGTGTGAACCTTTTCTTATTATGTAATGATTTACTTACAATAGACATGGAATGTAACGTCTAAGAAATCAGTTTAAGTAATGGTTCTAGTAAGAACTAGGCAGGCAAACGGCAATGGAATGCAGAAAGGTGCTAATTGCGTATTGTGTAATCCGTCCATCTCATTGGTTAAAACATGAAAATCTGCCATAATTTCAAAACTAAGCGAATTTTTTAAATATTTTATTTGATATCTGATTCCCTTTTCATCTAAGATTTCCTGAGCCTTTATATATCAAAATATCTATGTGGGGAACATATTGAATTATAAACGTCTTTTGGCTATTGTTTTGAGCGCTTATGATTGGACGAGATCTTTTAGTACAAAGGAAACTTTGTTCAAAAACAGAGTTTTTGCACCTTTTATTTTAAAAATGTGTTACCTATAGGCTGATATACTTTCAGTCTGAAAACTAAGACATTCTTATGTGGGGAAGTTGCTATTGCCGCAGAACAATAGAGAGTTGCCTACTTCTTACGCGCATTGTTACTTAACGGTTGTGTATGAGAAGATACATGAATATGGATACAACTCAAACAAAGAATCTTATTCTCAAGAGAATGACACGTGGTCTGAAATGGGACAACATTACCCCAAGCCCAGAGGAGGAGTGCATAGTATCCCACAGTGCATTGCGAAAGCATGTATATTATCAATTTTCTTCGCACGTTGATCATTGTGTTCAAGTCAGCGAAGCGAGTAGAGCAAGAGGGTTCGTTAAATAGATCCTTCAGAATTGGAAACAAGCATCACAAAGGATTAGATTAGGGATTTAGATATTTTATTTAGTAAAATAAAAACCATTGAAAATATTAAAAGTTTAGTTTGCTGTGTTTTTAACAGCTTAACAGAGAGTTACATTTGGATGTCCTCCACTCAAGGTCAAAGCCGGTTGACCTCGCGTAGTAAGAAATTTAATTCATTCAAGTCATGTTGGATTGAGCTTGGTCTATTTTGAAACACAAAACGAAAGTCTATGTTACGAACAGAGTTTAAAACAAATAAATAAATAACCATATTGGTTCTACACTTAGAAATGGAATAGAGTCGATTGCGATCGATGTGAACTGAGAACGCTTCGCGTGACAACTCTCAGATACCAGAGCTGGCAAGGTCTAACACATGAAAAGTAGTCAAACATAATGCATCATTTCTTATTGAAAACGTGGGTCGATCTGGGTCGGACTAGATTCATTTTAAAGCTAAGATAACATACTAAGTAGGACGCAAATAATATGTGAGATCGACCCTCAAATTAATAAGTTACGCATAGAGAAATATCAACCAAATTATCAAGAACAAAAAATCTTTCGACTCTGAAGAAAATGTCAAATCATACGTTCCAAACTCATCGAATCAAGCCTAAAATTACAGATACGATCAATTATTATCTCTAAATTATGCCCAATAATATAGAAAAGTAGAAACATTCCTCGTTGCTAGATTAATAATTTTTTTTTCGCGTTGGTGTTAGTCAAGACGACGAATTCCCGCCATATTGAAAATGTATCTTCGCAAAGCACTGTGGGATACTATGCACTCCTCCTCTGCCCCAAGCCGATGAGGTCTATTGTAGGAGCTTAGCTCTGTTGTGAGTGTCCCACCTTGTGATACAACAGCCAAAGCTAAAAACATTGTTTTACACCAAGTAATTCGAGCTTTTACCTACAGTATACTCATTTCTTTGCGATACACTAATTGCCGGCTGTAATGATGTCATTATAGTTCCAATTTGGGTGAATCCCATTCAGTTTAGATTCAAGTTCTCCTAGCTAAATATTTGAAGCATGTTCCGATTTTCGTTTAGAATTTGGCGACAGTCCACCAATAAGTATTCGAGTATTGGGACTTTGTTTAAGGGGTTTGCTATCTTACATATAAACGAGGCTTTTTAAAGAGGGCTTACGGACGAAAATCGTAGCGACTCAAAGGTGTATAAAGTATCTATTTCTTACCTGGAACGTTTGGTATCCTGAAATCCCTTTAACTGGCTTTTCTGCCAGGTTAACAGCTTACAGGATTCCAGATTTTTTAGTTGATTCAAATCAAACAGTCCAAAGACTGGAATCATTGTGTTGTCAATACGGGGATAGTTAAACAAATATTCAAGATTTTGGTTTAAATCTTGAAGTGTATGTCAGTAAAAATTGTTTAAATGTACTTGGAATATGCAAACTAAGAAACGGTGCAATGTCGAGGATTAAAAACATGTAAGAAAAGGTTTTCTTTCCTTGTTGTTTAAATTATGCTTTTTAAACAACAAAATAAAAGTAAAATATTTTTTCAAAATTTTCGTCTGCGTAAGTTTTTTTTATGGCTATGGCCAATTTTGGTGGACTTCAATACTAAAGGTTCGAGGAAAAAAAATACTGTCTACTTAATTATCCTATTTTTGCTCCTTTTTTCCTAGAACTTTTTTGTTTGAACTCGTAGTTTGGTTTTGTACTTCTTGCAAACTAGAAGAAAAGGCGAATCCGCAAAAGCGACTTGGTAATTGGCACTCATTTCCCGACAACAATTAAAGAAAAGTCGTGTTATATTTGCTTTTCAAAAATAATGCCTGCCGTATAATAGCTCAGTGGTTCACTATCACAGTTTTAAGAATTCTTTCAAACAGCATTTTTGATCTTTTTTCCTTGCAGAATATACTCATTTTTTGCGTTCTTAATGAGATCAAATCAAAAAAGATACAGAAATATTCCAAGTATTGACACTCTAAAGTGTCCAAATATTACATTTTGAACCGTAATCAGTATTGCCAAACGCTCCACAAATACAGCCTAATTTTACATCTTACTCCCACATGTCTGAATTCATTCATTACAAATACTTTGCCGCTTTCTCTTTCTCATTTTGGTTTTCTGGAAGTCTTGTTATTAACAGTGCGAGTTATAATAGAAGAGTTCGAGATTAAATTGTTGCTAACGATTTCTTGTGAGTAAACAACCGTCATTACTCCGGAAAAGTCCAAATTATCAAAGAGAGTTTGGCTGGGTTTTCCGGACACACTTTGTTTATCTTCTCATTTGGGGTTTAATCAAACCACAAAATTAGACTAACAATCCATCATAAGTTAAAAACAAGTCAAAATCACTCGATTATTCGATTTGTTTAACACATTTTTTTTCGGCAACAATATAATATAATGCCGGGTTCTATAAAGATGCGGTACGAGTTCGGTTGCTTGCAGAAAGACTCACTTCCTTACTCAAAAATGAAACTAGCTGTGGTCTTCCTTTTAGCACTTCTCTCTTTGGCGGTTGCTGGTAAGTACGGATAATTTACACTGATTGGAAAGTATGAGAAATTTAATTATTTTTCATTATTCTATACATTTTGAACACCGAAACAGAAATTAGATTCGTGCAGAAAAAGAGAAAAACGTAACGCCCACAAAAGGGAAGACATTCTTTCTTAGTCAACTTCAAATGTCGTTGTTGAAATAAGATATCTTTTTTAATAAGATCTTTAATCCTTTTTATATCGTTTTAACCGCTTACGATATGGAATATTAAATCTGCAGGTAAACGTTTGCGGCAGCTGCTTGTTACTAGAATTTTGAGTAATTTTAAACTAGCAAGAATATTTGCTCAAAACCCAATTCGTGTAATCATCTGGAATGTGGCATTGTAAAGGCTTTCCATTGTATCAATGAAGTTTTGAATATTTGTAGTGAAAGCTTCGAATTTCGATCGGTCATATCTTAGATTTTTATCAAATTGAAAGCGATAAATTGCATTACATCTGTGTCTTTTTTCCCCTCTAAAGGTTCACCTGTTTGACCGTTGTTGTTATGTATGATTATAGATAACAGCGAACAGGACTTCTTGTCCAGCCTCGCTCAGTTTACCCAAGACAGACAAGAGGCCGTCGACCAAGGCGTCGGTATATTTTTTACGTTTCGAGTTCGACTTTTGGTCGCGGGTCGCGGGTTGCGGGTCGCGGTCGCGGGTAAAAGGTGCGGGTGCGGCTGTTGTAGAAGGGGCGAGTAACATTTTTAAAAATAAGGTAAAACAAAAAAGCAAGGATAAGAAATCCTGTATCCTTTCCTTTGTTATAAAAGAAAATGAACATAAAATCGTCGAAATATTAGATTTCGACGAGCTCCCTCACAAAAAAACGCAACTTGCTTAAAGTTCTAATCGGAGCACCGCAGTATAAAAATCTATAAAGCATTCTTTTATGCGTTTTTGCTTTACGAAATTTTAAAATTAGGTTAAACTGTACGTCTTTGTATGCAGGAATGTATTGAGTTAAGCCTGGTTTTCACTAGCGACGGAAGCATTAGCGGAAGCATAAGCATAAGCATAAGACGTCTTATGTCCCTGTGAAAATCAACAAACGGAGATGTAAGCAGAAGCATTACATCGACGGAAGCATAAGCAGAAAGAACGGAAGATTTCCTTTTTCTTGTGCTTCTGCTTCTGTTTCCGTCCTTATGTCGTTAGTGAAAACCAGTTTCTTATGTTTCCGTCGCTCACATGCAAATGTGCAAACTGCTTAGCCAATCAAAATGCTCGTACCCAGTGCTCTACACGGGGATTCTTGCATAACAATGAGACCTTTGCATAGACATCAGCATAAACATAAGCATAGACATAAGCATAGACATGAGCATAGACATGAGCATAGACATAAGCATAGACATAAGCATAGACATGAGCATAGACATGAGCATAGACATGAGCATAGACATAAGCATAGACATAAGCATAAACATATAAGCATAGACATAAGCATAGACATGAGCATAGACATGAGCATAGACATGAGCATAGACATGAGCATAGACATGAGCATAGACATGAGCATAGACATAAGCATAAACATATAAGCATAGACATAAGCATAGACATGAGCATATACATGAGCATAGACATAAGCATAGACATGAGCATAGACATGAGCATAGACATAAGCATAGACATAAGCATAGACATGAGCATAGACATAAGCATAGACATGAGCATAGACATAAGCATAGACATGAGCATAGACTTGAGCATAGACATGAGCATAGACATGAGCATAGACATGAGCATAGACATGAGCATAGACATGAGCATAGACATGAGCATAGACATGAGCATAGACATGAGCATAGACATGAGCATAGACATAAGAATTGCTGTTGTGTTGTCACCCCCACTGTAGTTCCGGATATTTTCAAATTTGGTAGAATAAACTATAATTATCATCATCATCATCATCATGATTATCATCATTATCATCATCATGATTATCATCATCATGATTATCATCATCACCATCATCATGATTATCATCATCATCATCACCATGCTCATCATCATCGTCATGATTATCATCATCATCGTCATGATTATCATCATCATCATCATCATCATCATCGTCATCATCATCATCATCATCATCGTCATGATTATCATCATCATCATCATTATCATCGTCATCATCATCATCATTATTATTACCCACACTTTCTGCCCACACTTTAAACCCGCGACCCACGACCAAAATACGGACTCAATAATTAATAATCTTGTATTAAATGCTAATATATGTTAATGACACAACGATTTTGAAACGCTGCTCGTGTTATTCCAAATTTGAGCACCCCCAATTGAGATGTGTGCGTGTGTGTGTGTGTGGGGGAGGGGGGCCAGCACCCCAATTTTTTAACGGTGACTCTGAATTCCCCTTTGAACATCTCCTTTTCTTTTCTTTTCTTTTTTTGCTTCGGCGATTTGGACAAGGCTTTTTCTTTGCTTCCACGATTTTTAGTTTTATTTCTTATTTTTTCCGGCAATTTTGTGATAACAGTTCCCCCCAGTTTTTATGTCCTTCCGCCGCCTATGTTGCATGCACTACGAATATCCCCCAGATCAGTGCTATTACTTTATATACATTGGATGATGTCTTTATTTAACATCATTTATTACAGGGAGGTTGTCGGACGGACGATCAAAACGTGAAGTGAGTCCGTCCAATAACAACTGGCTGTCTAAAAGAGCCATCGGACCGATCAAAGGTATGCACTACCATTCAAAATGTTGAACCAGTTTTCTTTCAGTGGAGCATTATGCCGGAATATGAAATAAGTTCAGCGTCTACTTTTGTGTGAAGATCATAGAGCATCTCCTTCACAGTATACGTAGAAGTTTTCCGAAGAACGAGAAGAGCCGCGACTATACTAGGAGGGGGAGTTTTGGATGCCCTGTTTAAAGCTTTATTCAAAAAAATGGACCTAATTTGACGACTGCGAACCTTTCTTTAAGGATGATCACGGGCAAATGAAGTTGCATTGAGATTTCCTCAGTGATCTTTTTTCTAAACACACTACATTATACTGTTGTTTTGAATTTCATGAAAAATTCATTTCTTTCCATCTCTAGAAGGAAAAATGAGCTAGAGGCCAAATATGTTTCCTCGCATTGTTTGTTTTGCTTTTTTTTAAAAATTTATTCAATCAAGTTTGCTAAAACTTCTGTGATTGACTGCCTTTAACAGCCAATGCGGTTCGTTTAAACCTACCAGACGTTCTAAAAGAAGGCAATGGTACAGGCCGAGTAGAGGTATATAATAACGGAAGATGGGGTACCGTGTGTGATAAAGATTGGGACCTCCAAGATGCACAGGTAAACAGTGCAAAAACTGCTCACAATACAAGGCAAACATCTAAGAAATAAACTTAGTTTGCAAACTTTATATGTTCTTTTCCTTACATTTTATTTCATAGCGCGCTCTGATTGGTCTAGAACTGTGCTTTATTAGTGAACTGGCGCCTGCCGCGCACGCGTGTGCAGCAAATTTTGCAGAGAATTGAGAGAATAGTTGAAAACAGCATCGAAAACTACAAAGGATTTTTTCTTTCTGTCTAACTAAACAGCTAAAATAGATTTTCTTCGTGCTCCGTTTTAGAATAGACCACTTTCACGTGACGTCATAGCAGCTCAATTTGGAGAACAAAACAAAGGAATTTCAATCTCCTGAGAATTCAAATTGTTTTGTCCTCCAAATAGCCCACTTTCGATATTCCGGTTGAGTGATCACGCACAAAGCGATTCAAGACGAGGCGTAATGGAGTAACCTAATATATTTTTTGTTTCCCAGGAGCCTCGTTTTGAATTGCTTTGTGCATGATTACTCAACCAGAATATCGAAAGTGGGCTATTGGGCTATATTTCGACTTGCTGCAAGGGGTCTATAAATCGCTTTAATAGGAAGCTCCGAAAGCACTCAAGAAGTGTAAGGAGCACAAGCTGTAAACTCTTTTCCTGCTTACGTCACTTCCTGCGTGCTTTACTACTGAACGGCAGAACGGAAAAAGCTGCTTTATAATGGTAATTGAACTCAGTGGAGTGCAATTTGGTCTGAAATTAAACGAGTGATTACAAAAGTGCACGACCGCGTAGCACTTAATTATATCCATTTTGAAATCACTACTGTAGGAATGTAAAATTTAAAGCCATTTTTCAGTTTCATCCATTTTCATCTAGAAAATCTCCTTCAATTTTTTTTCATACTTGGAACTGGCTTTTCTTTTCTGTGATCTGATTGGTCAAATTCTATCAGTTTTTTTTTTTTTTTTTTTGCAATTTCATTGGCTCTTCAAAACAGTTCGATTTAAAACTTAATATGGTACGAGAGGTGCTGAGAGCCAATCAGATTGCAGGATTTGCTTGGGATTTCAAAATGGTTATAATAAATTTGATAAATAGAACATGCACCACATGCAGCAACCACATATTATACTAATACGCTGTGAGGTACGTTGCAATAATAAGCAATTATTGGACGAGGTTGAGCAAAATATCGTGATTTATTAGTGGCGAGCAAGCAATTATTTGCCGATGCCGAAGGCAGAGGCAAATAAATGCTTGCAAGACACTAACAAATCTCGATATTTTGCGATAACCGAGTTCAATAATTGTTTTATCATTCAAATTATTTTTTCTAATCTTTGAGGGGCAGTGCGCACGAGTCAAACAATAACAAAGAATTCAGCTCATTTTTTCAGGGAAGCGAGCCATTGTCAAATGCAGCATTACTGCGCATAAGCAGACCGTTATTTGTAGGAAGATGGCTCTTAACCGTAATGCGCATGAGTAGACCGTTATTTGTAGGCAGTTATTTGCAGTTCTCTCGGCCAATCAAAATGACGGAAAAATGATTTGAATGATAACAAAAGTTATTGCCGAAGTTTAGTACAGGCCAAACGGCTAAATATCTTCTTAATACAGACTGAATTAAACTCTCATAGGATGAGTTTTGAAACCATGCACGTTTACAACGAGAAATTCTAAAACTATTTGAGGTAGACTACTAAACGTCAACACACATGAAAAAAAAAAAAAAAAAATGTAGCCGGGCCTTATATTAACATGTATAGTTTGATGGTATGGCTTATATATTGGAAATTCCTGGGAGGCTTACACGTACCTTCGGCGAAGGAGTTCAAGGTGTTTCAGGATACAATCCTGGTAGATATATATACCAATGCTCTATTATTATAACTTTATAGGGCATTGTGGCGCATTTTGCGGGCTAAAATACGAAAATCAGCGGGCTAAAATAGATTTTAGCCCGCTGCCATCAGCCAATAAGACGTGATGTCGTATTTTTCAAAATATGTAGTCGTTTATTCCTTTTGTAAATGCCCTAAAAAGTTATAATAATAGTAATAGAGGCGATGTTCTCTGGCATAAATATGTTTTTGGCCCTTCTCAGCGCTCATTTTAACCCTCGCTTCGCTCGGGCTAAAATGAGCCTGAGTCGGGCCAAAAACACATTTATGCCCTCGAACATCGCCTCTATTGTTATATTATAATTGTATAGGTGGTTTGTAGCGAGCTTGGCATGGTCAAAGCTATTCATGAGTCTAGAAAAGCTAAATACGGTCAAGGAGTTGGTGACATCTGGATGGGCGGGTTACAATGTACTGGTAAAGAACTCTCGATATGGAACTGTAAACGAGACCACGAGAAGGGTACTGAAGGGTGTACCCATGCTGATGATGCTGGCGTCAAATGTCTTCACACTGGTAAATAATGACTTATTTTGCAGTTATTTCTGCAATGATTTTAGAGACCCGCATAAAACAAACACAATCATAGGCCCCTTATTAGTGATGTTAAGAACAAGAAGCAAAAAGTAACGATCACAAACCTTATAGTCAGTTGTTTCAACGCCAGGGTGTGCGGGCATACATATACATATACTATACACTGATATACATATACGGGTATTTATGTCACAATGCCATCTGATGGATGCACTGGATGTTTTTGAATATATATATGACTGTACATATATAATCGTGTTTATAGTTGTTCACTAGTTGTTCGTTTGCTGGACTAGCCTAAGGCAAGAAGAAGCTTTCCTTGAGATGCTCTCCTTACCTGTAGTTACATTCCTTACCTGAGTTGCTTGGCACCGGGTACTGTAATTTTACAGTATTTCAAAAAGCGTTTATATATCTCTCTCAGACTCGCTCGTTTGCGATATGATTGGGTAACTCTCGAATAAAAACGATATCAAGCTCTGTAATAATCTCTATGTCCACTTCGCTGCTACAGTTTTGGTTCACGGCTTAATTTATCACACTGATATCGGTCGTAAATGTGTGATAAAATAAAACTACAAGATTTCCCCCCTATGATTATATCTCCATTGTGTAGGCATACCTGCCATTATCGAGGTTGGCTGCTACAAAGACCAGGATAAGCCGAACAGAGCTCTTCGGCATATGATCGCCAACTTGCGAGACGAAATCGATTGGTATAATGTCCGTAGTATGGTAACGAAGTGTGCCGAACGTGCGCACGAAGAGGGACACCAATATTTTGGTATTCAGTTCTATGGCGAGTGTTGGGTGGATAAGGAGGGTGCAGCGCGATATCATATGCACGGAAAAGCTGAAAGTAAAAAATGTTACGAAGGTAAAGTAATATTTTACAATACAAGGTTCAACATGAAAATGGAAGGGGAATTGAACTTTATGTGAGAGAGAGAGAGAGAGAGATAGCACCTTTATTTAAAAACGATTGTTCCATAAGTATAAAAACTTCTTTACATGGAAGTCGTTATAAAATGATTGATATGTAATAATATAGTAATATATAATAATACTAAAATTGAATAAGTTAAGTATCTTAAGAAATAGAGAGAGAGAGAGAGAGAGAGAGAGAGAGAGACAGTAAAAGTCGTAGACAATAACGGGTGACTTTTTATTACAATGAATTCTTTTTAATAGTTTAATGGTTTTGATTTCGCTAGGTACAGGCATGCATTTTACAAACTTCGTGTACAGATTTGCGCCATGGAAGGATCTTGGATGCTGGACTGATGTTGAGGCGGACAGAACAATGAACAAGGTTATCGTGAGCCTCAGATATAAAATAGACTGGTTTAACATAGACAAGACAGGTGAGGTTTGATGTCAGGGAAGGTTTTCAAACTCATTAATAATTCATGCTCTCCACAATAAATCAGAAAGTTGTCTATGTCTACTGGTATCGAACCCGGTAGTCCCAAATAACCAAACTATTTTCCTTCCTTACTTACCACTACCTAAATGTGCACTTTTTGAAAGTAAAGTTGTTGGTTGGTTCTCTCTTAGCTTGTGCTTCGAAGGTCTTTCAGTTCTTCCGGGTCTTTTTTTCGATTCTATAAATTGAAACTCAAAGTTCAGAGTAAATAACACTTTCATAAAAACAAACCAACGAATCCTATTGTATCCCGCTTAATTTTCCAAGCTTCACTTTGCACATTTCAATTTGTTTTCTAGTGTACGATTGCTACGAAGCCGCTAAGCAAGGCGGCTTTAAATACTTCTCAGTTCAGTTTTATGGTGAATGCTGGGCATCGAATGAGGGGAGATTGTACCGGAAGCACGGCCACAGCGTCAATTGTTGGAGTGGTGTGGGAGGAAAACTCGCTAACTACGTGTATCAAGTACTAGAATGATTAAAACAATGCAGACCTTCACTGAATAAGATAAGGTATATTTGACAATAGCACTAGGGGAACTTACCAGTGATTTTGCTATAGAAATGAATGTTGGGAGATAATAATTGTTGTAATGGGGGCTAAGAATAGGATTGGGAGGAAAAAGAGAGAAGGTCAGAAGGGCAGACTGGGAATGTAGTTTGGATAGGAAATAGGAGATAGATCGAGTGAAGTTAACACACTATCAAAGATGTGGGGAACTGATTAATTATGCCATATCACTGATTGCCTTATTGTTCGGTGGAATGTTGAGGACAAAAGAGGAGGGATTAAGTAGGATTAACATCAATTAGTAAATGATTCATCGGGGGTCATCGGCCGTGAACCGATCCCCCATCGCTCACTCTTCGGAAATACGAAGCACAAGTCACATTATCATTCAGCTGTGAAATATTCGAAAGAAGCGAAATAGTTCGTAATCTTGTCGGAAAAGCTTCGTGAGCATTCGTTTATTATCGGAAAGGTTTTAAAGTATCTGTCCGCTCCCCACTTGAGTTTTTATGTCACCAAAATCATTTCCTCTGGGGGTAATAGAGGGTCAAAAATATCTTTAAACTCCAACGAACTGAACACTGAAAATCCGAACTCTCTCTCCTTTCCCTCTCTCCCTCCTCTCC
The DNA here is from genome assembly GCA_023349425.1 of Anthopleura sola. NCBI lineage: Eukaryota > Metazoa > Cnidaria > Anthozoa > Actiniaria > Actiniidae > Anthopleura > Anthopleura sola. Next base: position 44,874 of record JALHLI010000047.1, on the reverse strand, counting down.
CTCCTCCCTCCTCCCTCCTCCCTCCTCCCTCCTCCCTCCTCCCTCCTCCCTCCTTTGATAATGACAAACTCACATTCGGAGCCAACAATCCATAAAAGTGATAATCAATGCTGCGATTGTTTTGATAGCAGGGGATTTTTGTCAGTTATAGAAAAAGATGGTGCTTTAGCCGTGAGTTTCGTCTTAAGCAATGATCCGCGTAAGAACTAGGCCCAGCTTTTCAAACATTTTAAAAACGCATAGCGCTTTATATTTGTATCATCTTTGGAGTGAGTTATATTCAGTGAATCAAAGCATGCGAGAAAATTGTTAGGCAATGAATAATTTCTAATAAATTTCATTTGTTTCAGATGCTATTGTTTCTATAGAAAGTCAGTCAAAAGAAATACTTGATTGTAATGAGTTTCACTAGAGGGAAATAAAATAGAACTAACATGACAAATCGTTTCTTAATTCCACTTCCACTTGGATAGTAGATATTACATGAAAATCCTTTCCACATCAATCATGTTTTCTCCCCCTCCCCCTCCTTCCTCGTATACTTTCTCCCACAAAGAAAAACCTGTTTTCTTATTCTTTGCTGCCGCTCTGAAACGATAGTTTATTCTTAGCCTACCCACTGCACAGGCTACTCTCTTCGCTGTTTGGAGTGACGTATTGAATGTGCTTCACAGACGGGTAGCCTGACCAAATCCTCGATTCCGGTAAATCGAGCGGTCTATGGAAGTACATACACAATGTAAAGGGACATTATACAACCCTCTGTTTAAGATATCCTGGATCCGTCCCTGATGTGAAGGGGGATTTTTCAAGAGAAACAATGAAAAAGAATATAAAACAGTTTTGTAAAGAAATAAATGCATACGATTCGTCTATTTTGGAAGATAACTCCCAGCGTTTTACCAGACTACGTGTGTCAGCTCTGCAGCGACCGCCATTTTGGATTTGGGACTGCTGACAATGAGTAGCCTGAAGACGAGGCTCGCCCTCCCCATGTGGAATACATAAGACTTACACACCTATAATATATATGATTTTGCATGCTTCCTGACTCTGGCTCTAAATTCATTGTCAGTGTAAAAGAACTAGATAGAATTCTATATAATCTACAATTTTATAATGAAAAGCAAATAATAAATGGGGTTAACAGACTGCAAATCTGAGAACAGAAAACAATGACATCCAATATTTGTTTTAAAAACAATAAAAACCAAAAACAATGACAACTTTCTTTGTTCACATTTTTTGTTTTGATTATTTCATAGCAATTCAGCTGTGCTAATATCAATGATTCCGGTTCAAAATCCTCATTCGGTATTTTTTTGGTATCAATAAGCTCGTTTGCCTTTACTTAAGCTAATCCTTGGATAGGTACATTGTCTTTATAACTCGAAGACATTTTCATAGCTTTAAAAATAGGAAGACAACACTTAAATTGGTTATCTATTTTGTCAGGCTGACAGTTTGACGAAGACACCGAAGCTAATTGGACTCTCTGACTGAAGCCGATGATATTTGCCAACTCTCATCAAAGTTAACGCCGGTTAAATATTGAAAGGAAAATTACCGCAGATTTCTTTTTAGATTTTCGCAGTATTGCTGTATTCACAGGAGCATTATGGGTTGAATTTAACCAAAAAAAAAAAAAGAAAAAAAAAAAGGGTTTAACTTTTCTTTGGTTTCTCTTTGCCATTGGTAGATCAACTAGTTTATCAACCGGCCATGTTCTCACGGATGATTGCAAATAATTAGTAGTTACTTTTTAAAATTTCTTTGCCTTGTGATCAAAGAGTGATAATGATATCCCAAATGAGAGGAAGTCGGCTGTAACCAAAACGATTTAGTAAAACTGAACTTTCTTTTTTATTGGAAAAAAATTATGTATATAAGCAGTCGTGTTATAATTAACAAGGATGTTGAAAAACAAAGCTGATAAGGTGTTTGTACATCTGATTTTGGGCTCAACTTTCCCTAAAGTATTAATTAAAATCGACACTAAATATTTTTCTTCTTTCCAAAAAAAGGATTTTTCAATAATAACGCTAATTCTATTCTTAATAGTTTTGAATTAATAAACTATATTTCTGTCTTCGAAACAACATGTCCGACCACAATGCTTTGTGGGAGCGAGGACATTTTTTTTTCTCTTGTGGAATTGTGACAAGGGAGCAGCATCCTGATTCACACATATTTTGCTCACTGCATAGGGAACCAGGGCCCTCTTTTTTCCCTTCACTTCTCTTCTTCTAAAATCCCAAGAGCTGTGTAGACATTATATCTGGCTTGTGCAGCCAATAGTCCCCACCTATTAATCTTTGTATACTGTTAAAAGTTGAAATACAAATCGTCAGTGACAAAATAATTATATCAAACCAATTTTCCTTCAATTTTTGGATCGATTTGTTCTTTCATAGCACTAGAGTTGAGTTACGTTGACAAATATTCTCTTTGTATCATATCTATTCTTTTCAGTCTATTTGTTCTTATCGTCAGCAATTCTTCGGTGATTAAAAGAGTAGGAGATTGAAGCAAAAAGATACGATGAATTGTGTTCTCATTTCTGTGCTATTCTAACGCTATTCTAAATGCAAATGCTTACTTAGTATGGAGACAGTGGATGAAGTGGAATGGAATGGAATAGAATGGTTTATCAGTTGGATGGTTGGGTAGTCGTGTGGATGAATAGACAGATGAGGTGAGGGAGTGGGTGGATGCGTGGTCCGGTGGATGGATTGATAGAATAATAGACGGATAGTTAATTAGCGATAGCTAGACCAACTGATCGACTTCATTCATGAAACGTCTGGTTACCATTCGACATTCGATTCAACGTTTAACCACGCACAACTGAATCAACAACAAACTTCTTAAAGCGAAACGGCAATTCGTGTTTAATCTGTTGGATTTTTGCCGTAAAAAGGAAAAAAGAAAAAGATAAGATGCTTCTTCGTTCACTACCTATGAATTACGATGTAATTAAAACAATGTTCTTGGTTGTATTCAGTATCCTTCTTTATTCATCTTCAGCTTGATTGAGTCAATAACTTGTTTTTCATTATAATGCCGAGAATATTATACGGTCAATTCATCCACACATCAATACGACCGCCGAGCAAGAGCTTGCGCACTCAAAGTGCGGAACTCAATAATAGTAAGTTTTATTGCACCAGCGCCGTCAGTTTTGTTTTGTTTTGATAGCTTAAGTTATACACTAAGTCTTTCTAATTCCGTCGATCTCTTGTTTGGAGATTTATTTAAGTCGGGAACATTTTTTACAATTAGTTTATAGCCGTATTTTAAGACCAAAAAAAAAAAATAAATAAATAAATAAATAAAAATAATTAAAATGAAGATAGGATTAAATGATTGAAGAACGCTCTGTTCAAGATTTATTAAGCTGACATTTCTTTTTTTTTTTTCCCAACAGTTTTTTCTTAATGATTTGTACAGCTTAGGTGTTAATTTGCTCACTTGTTTTCTTAAAGAAAAGGATTATTTGGACTTGGATGAATTATGTTTTCCGCTGCATAATTCGTTTCCTATACTGAAGTACTGAAAATTGTCGCTGACACTAAAGCATGTTTTTTTACTCCTTTCGATGCTCTCTTAGGCTTTTTTGACGAAAGCTTGTGTTCCCAAAGTCAGCACTTTGAGAAAAATGTGTTGACCAAAAGACCACCCGGTCAATCATGTGAGTTTCATTTCTTCCTCCTAATTTACATGGCAAAACTCTAAGAATTTTGCAGCGAAATTCCTTATTTGTCAACGAATAAATTAGAGGATTTAAAGCCGAGTTGATATAGTGTAGCAGTTTGATTCCGGCTGTTGTGACGGCATTGGGAAATAGATCTGGACGATAGCTAACTATGAGATTGACCAAGAAAAAAGGTGCCCAACAAGCGATAAAAGTTCCCATGACAATGGCAAGAGTTTTAGCTGCTTTGAGCTCCCTTTTGAAGAAGTAGGCCTGACGAACCGGGAAGACACGCCTTGCTTGAGATAAAGCGGTCTTGAAAATACGAGAGTAGGAGTAAATCATGATTGATAATGGAAAAATGAATGAAACAATAAATACAAATGTAGGAAAAAATTTCCAATGGGTAGTAACCAAAGCAGCCAGCGTAACAGCGAAAATCCAGATCGCAGTAAGAGCAAGGTTTTCACGTTTGGAAGTCATTATGTTTGGATAATGGAGTGGTTTGGTAATCACAATAAATCTATCAATACTGATAGCACACAGATTCATGATGGAAGCGGTGGAGAACAAGACATCAACGCATTTCCAAACAGTGTACGTTGTTTTGTTACAAAGGACGGTCGCTGAATAAAAACACTGGCTGAGTTGGAAAGAAAGCCATAATGGGATGGATATCGAAGCGACTAATATGTCTGTGACAGCCAAGGATAGGATAAATGCTACAGTCGCATTACGTAGTGTTGATGAGCGAAAGAATGCTACAAATACAACGCTGTTGCCCAAAAGTGCGAGCACGATAACTACAAACAGGGCAATGGAATACACAACCACACCTGCAGGTCCTTTCTGGGAAGTTGACGAAGTAGAGTTCATCACTGAAGTTGACTGAAAACTTTGTATTGTTTTGAAACAAGTGTCCCTTCGTCTTTAGTAATTTTCATTTCTCCAGATGATTTTTACTTCTAGGTTTTCAAACGTCCTCTTTGTTTCGGCTTATTTCGAGTCGTCTGCCAATTCTGCTTTCAGGAAACCATTCAACCATTTGTCGTGAAACCTGTAATTAGAAACTTAGTTAAATTGTGATTACTTCGAGTTTTTTCTCTCTTATCTTTTCTCAGTCTGGCTGTAAAGAAGCATCACAGGAAATAATTGTTTTCAAATGCTATTATTTTTAAGTTAAAGTTTATTGAAAAGTTTCAAGATGTCAGATCTACCGGACGAGTTGTCAATACCTGGTATTAGTGTGGTAGACACCTCAATGTGAGCTCGTTACAACTTTACTTTAAATTTACAATTTCGTAAACAAAGCAAACTTTTTATGCTGTTCAGCTGCGTTAAAAAAGCGAATATTGGCGGTTGACTTCAATTTGTTCGTCGAGAGACACGACAGTTTTATAAGATTGCTGGAACACCTCAAGCAAGCTGATTCGGCTTATTATTCATCGCTTCAGTCATAAAATATCTAAAACTACTGAGTTCCTGCACTAGACATTCCGCCTAATAACCTATTAAAAGGAAACTTTCTATGTTCCTTCCTTTTTCATTTCTCTTCCTTCCGAATTCCGTCCACGGCGGTGCAGCCGTGTTGCCCAACCAACCTTCTGAACCCTACGTAGCCAAGTTTCCAATCAAAGTTCAAAAGTGAAATAGTATTTTACTAGTACAACTGATCTATTTGAAAAGGTCCAGCGATCTATGTGTTAAAGTGCCTATGACCCATATTTTTTATGTTTTTATATCAAAATATATGCCATTATAAGAAACATTTCGAAAGAATGTCAAGGGAACTCATACTGAACGTGACTTATTCATTATAAATATATGCGATGATGGCTATTCATTTTAAGACATATTTCTTTATCGGCAAGACAAAATTTCTCACTAGTAGATAATGATGATGATTATGAGACAATTATTAAGGATTCTAAAGTGCCGTTTTGAGTCGGTTAGAGTAATTCTATTTTTCAGTTCAGGAAATAAAAATATGAATGAAAAGAATTATTGTATTTCCTGAATCAGACATATCTACATTTTAAGCTCAGATGCAGCAGTATATTAGAAAAGATTTAACTGGTTTGACTGCGGATTTTTCGCTCTAATCCTGAACTCTAAGAATGTCCAGTTTTTCATATTCTTGCTTTTGAAATGCTATAACTTAGGTATTAAATGCTTTTCAGCCTTTCTATTTATGCTGTTAAGAATATTCATCGAAAGGATTATATTAGGTTGAGTGAAGTGTGCCTTAATTGTCAACGATATCAGTATTCATGAACTTACCGTCCCATGCATTGCTTTTACTTGATATCATTGATATCATAGACTGATTTGAAAGTATATGTGAATCTATCTAAATTATGCAAAAAATAACGTCAACTTTAAAATATTAATTACCGACAAAAGACAAACTAAATGTTTACAGATAAAACTTAAAATACGATTGAATGGGAAAAAGGATTATTTCTGATCGTTGCTATAGTTACGAAACATTTTTATTTCAATCCATTCAAGCGCCTCCATTCAAACATGGTAAACTTGATTCATAAAAGTCGATTTGTTGCTGTCGGAACTGAGATGTTTGATAAGCAAGGGGTGATTTAAAATTTTGGATTTCTAGTTTTAATCATGTTTGCGTGGATTCGTGGGAATTTTCGACTTTGAATATTCTAGATGTTAAAAACTATCTTTTTACTTAGCATCTAATGAAGAAATACAAATTAAAGAATTGAGCAAAAAAAATTACGCTAATTACCGATAATTTAAAACTGAAATGTTAAAAGTTACGACATTTTCAAAAGGAGAGTTTAGTGACAATGACAATATATTTTATTTGTGCATATGTTACATTTACATTACACAATTCCATAATATATGCACAAGTTAAGGGACTGTAAGTTCTTAATGAGGAGGGTTGGACTGGAGATTTTTATCTACAGAAAAAAATATTGTGGTGGCCCTCCCCCTTGTTTTTCTAAGAAAATCCATGGCCCCTCATTTTACACGATAAAAAAAAGTGATAACCCTCTCCCACACAACCCAAATCGACTGTTTCTACGAAGAATAGTAAAGAATTTGCATTTACGAAAGGTCAGTTCAGACTATCATTCTAAGAATTTGGAAATTAGATTTAATTATAGCTAAAAGCTGTTCTGTAATATTAAGGAAGGTGAAAGCGGCAATGCATGTAGATGCAAAAAAGTCGTTCTTTAGCAAAAACGTTTAGAACAAAATGTCCAGTTATCAGCAAACACTCATTTTATCAGCAATAAACTCGTTTTATCAGGAAAATTAAAAAGTCGTTTTTTTTTTGTAAAACGTCCTCTTTTAGCGAAAAAGTAGTTTTATTAGAAACAAAAATGACCAGTAATCAACAAGAACTCGTTTTATAAGCAAAAATGTCGTTTTATCAGCAAAAATGGTGGGCTTTTTTTAGAAAAAAAAGGAGATATTTAAGAAAAAACGTTGGTTTTTACAAAAAAAGTCGTTTTATTACGAATAAATTCAAGTTATCAGCAAAACTCGTTTTATAAGCAAAATAGACGTTTCAGTATCAGCAAAAATGGCGTTTTTTAAAACCAAAAACGTTTTCCAGTATAGAGCCGCAAAGAAAGCATAGCCAAAATCTTTGTTCTGCTTCCATACATCTCTGAGTAGTGTTCTCAGGTAAGTCAAGGATTAGACTGATGAAGAAAATCTCGAATAGCTCCGCCTGTAATTCAGTTAGAACCGTAGGGTAAAAAGTTTTATCAATTTTGAACATCTGGCATCCCATCAGATAGATAGTTTTGTCATATCGAGCACAACGAAGTAGGATTGAGCGCTTCTTTGGTAGCACTAGCGACCCGTGTCTGACGTGTTTCTTGTTTATGTGGACAGAGGGGGACCCGTCAGGAGGTCGTTTCAAAATCAAACTTCTCTCTGTTCTTACTTCAACTTACTTGTTGAAAATTAATTTACTAACTAAAGTAGTCAAGAAAATAGAGTTTTGGAGTGTATATGGAGCCGCGAAGACAATATAGCCAAAATTCCTGTTCTGCTTCCATACATCTCACAGTATATAGTGTTCTCAGATAATTGAAGGATTAGACGAAAAAAATCTTTAATAGCCCCGCCTGTAATTCAGTTAGAACCGTAGTTAAAAATTTTTTATGAACTTTGAATACCTGGCATCTCCTCCAGATAGATAGTTTGGTCATATCGAGCACAACGAGGTAGAATTGAGTGGTGCTTTGGTAGCACTCGCAACCCATGTCTGACGTGTTTCTTCTTGATGTGGACACATGAGGGGGACCCGTCAGGGGGTCGTTTAAAAATCAAACTTCCCTCTGTTCGTACTTGAAATTACTTGTTGAAAGTTAATGTGCTAACTAAAGTTGTCAATAAAATCGAGTTTTATTGCAATAAAGTTTTATTTTATTTTAAATGCAAATTTAGTCTTTTTTCTTGAAATGGGATTGAAAAACAAAAACTCAAAGCGTCAAATATTACTTTTCTCTTGCTAATAATGAAGACAAAGATGATCCAAGTGTAAAATGTAGTAAGAACATCATAAAACAAGCACATTTCATGTATTTCTGTCCAAATATCTCAATATCTCAAAATCGCGACCCTCTTTTGTATTACCGTATCGAGAGTTTCACGCACGTTTTTGTCGATTTTTTTAGGAAATCTTAGTTAACACCAATGAATGTACCTTCTATGAAGTGTTTTCTATGGAACTGAAGGACTATTTTTGCAGTGCAATCAAGTTTTTCTGGTCTTTAGGTCACCTTCTCAGAGCTACAACCACAAATTGGGTTCGCAAAGCTTCTTTTGGTGAAGACGAAAAACTGATTTGGTTAACTTAAAAACAAACATGACTTCTGTGCTTTCAGTGATAGCTCAAACGTGCTTTACGTTTTTCGAAAATAATAATATGAAAACTTGCCACACAAGTATTTTAAACTTATGTTTTTTGCAAAATTCTATAGACTTGACAAGAACAAATTTGCCGTCTTTTGCGACCAGGCTGATAAAATTTGACGGCCAGCTTCTATTTGCCACCGGAAATACGTCACGCCTGAAACCTCCCATTAGATGAGGTAACAAATGCAAACGGCAAGGGAACCCCCAGTACTCGTCTGAATGTCCTGATACTTGCAGCATCAAAGGTAGAGCGAATATAAGCAGATTCACATCCCAACCAGACAGGACAGAAACGGCTTTGAAAATCAATGACGACCAGAAAAGCCGACGAGGCCTTGAATACACAACCAGGTATGATAAGGGATAGAAACACAGCTTACATCCATGACAAATAAACCTTCCAGGTAACCTGGTAATGAATGAATGAAACTATTATATAAGATGCATTATTTTTTTTGCGGGAGGAAAAGGCTGCGGAAAAATTGTATGCGCAGAATGTGTTTCTTGCGACTCTATTTTAAAGATTGGTTGCGTATATATTTCCTCTTCATCATCGTTTTGCCTCCCTGGTGTAAGTTACTCTCGAGCCCTTTTTTTTTATTTTCATAACTTTCACCCAACTAAAAATATAAAACTAAAATAGATAATCAGGATAGATAAAGCTCACGAAAAGGGCCTGATATTTCTCAACAAGGATAGAGGACTGAGTTGAAGTACATTGAACTGGGTTGTTTTATCGTATTCTATGCCAAGAAAAGAAAAATAATTTTTAAAATTACAAATCTATAAAGCATACAATGTGGTCCGTTTTGACCAAGCTCGCACCCTCCCGGAGAAAGTCCTGGGTACGGGCCTAATGTATAAGTGTAGAACAGAGCGTATCAAGGGAAGTTTCTTTCCCAGTGCTATCGTAATCGCCAACAGGAAAATGTAGTTGAAATATTTATTGTTATTCACTATTTGACATTGTAAATTTACTTATTCAACACCTCGTAACCCAGTCCCTAGAATATTTTGCTAATTTCGTAATTTTTGATTAAATAATATTTTGTAAATGTGTGAGTAAACTATTCTTCTTGTTCAATTAAAGTAGGACCATACCTCCAGACATCGAGTGCTGAAGCCCAGTATGGCAGCGCGAAGCATTTTTACGGCTATGCCGGAGGTTTCGGCCCCGACACCGCTATCCATAATGACTGATCAGGGAGCTCGGCCAAAGCCTAAGGGAGAGGTTAGTCGGCCCCTAGACCGTAGATGATTAACCCCTTGCTATGACCAGCGACTTTGGAAAGCTTACTGAGATAAACCAAGTCTCCACTTTATCATTGCTCCATGTGGGATGAATTTTGAACAATTCATATGCATTTCAGTGTGACATGCGCACAAGTAACCTTGACTTTTAACCCAAAAGGAACACTTTGGTAAGAAATAATAGAGTATATAGGATTGGTGAGTGGGGGAGCTCTTGCACAGGAAACCCAGTGAACGCTCCAAGAGCTTCTAGTTTATTTTATTTTGAGAGCAAAAATGTCCTTTTTTCAGCAAAAAACTTTGTTCTTGGCAAAACAGTCTTTTTCTCACCACAAATGCGCTTTTTTCGCCAAAAATATTCTTTTAGCAGAAAAAACGTCGTGTTATAAGCGAAACAAAAATCCTCAGCAAAAACAATTCTTCGCAAAAAACACGCTTAATTACCACAAAAGTCATCCCATCAACAAAAAAGGACTTTTTGAAAAGTCATTTAACGGGTAGCACTGGTGGAAGACGACCCCAGTACAAACCCCGCTGGGCTCGGTGTCGTATGTGAGTAGAGTTGTTTGTTGGTTCTCTCCTGTGCTTCAAGGGTTTTTCCGGGATCTCCAATTTTTCCTCCCTCCCCAAAAATCAGCTTCTAAAATTCCAATTGGAATGAAGTGGAGTAAGAGTCACTCTGTGGATTCCATTCTTAATTCGCATTTATTTTATTTTATTTTGAGAGCAAAAATGTCCTTTTTTCAGCAAAAAAAAATTTCTCAGCAAAACAGTCTTTTTCTCACCACAAATGCGCTTTTTTCGCCAAAAATATTCTTTTAGCAGTAAAAACGTCGTGTTATAAACGAAACAAAAATTCTCAGCAAAAACATTTCTTCGCAAAAAAACACGTTTAATCATGTGGGGAACAATACCCTTGACGCTTTTTGTCCGCTCAGTTCCCAGTGACACTGAAGTAATCACTCTTGTTTCTGGTCCTGATTTCGCTTTATTTTTCGCTGGTAAACTCCTGTAGTAGTTGGTTCGATTACAACGTCTCTTATATAGTCTTTCGCTAAAGTATTTTTTAGAATCTTACGTAATTGCTAAGCTAGTATAGAACATTCTAGAATCACTGAGATTACACGAAGTTTCTAAATGGAATGTTCCAGAAAAATCGATTATTATCGAAGAATTCTCTAGATTATTCTATTCGTGCAATCATGAACGATTTACAAAAAGATAGATAAACCACAACGTTCTAGAAAGATTGATTTGGTTAACTTAAAAACAGACATGACTACTGTGCTTTCAGTGATAGCTCAAACGTGCTTTAGGTTTTTCGAAAATATTAATATGAAAACTTGCCACACAAGTATTTTAAACTTATGTTTTTTGCAAAATTCTATAGACTTGACAAGAACAAATTTGCCGTCTTTTGCGACCAGGCTGATAAAATTTGACGGCCAGCTTCTATTTGCCATCGGAAATACGTCACGCCTGAAACCTCCCATAGTGTTCTCAGGTAAGTGAAGGATTAGAGGAAGAAAATCTCGAATATCTCCGCCTGTCATTCAGTTAAAACCGTAGGGTAAAAATTTTCATCAGCTTTGAACATCTGGCTTTCCATCTAGATAGATAGTTTGGTCATATCGAGGACAACAAAGTAGAATTGAGCGCTGCTTTGGTAGCACTCGCGACCCTTGTCTGACGTGTTTGTTGTTGATGTGGACAGAAGGGGACTCGTAAGAATGTCGTTTAAAATTAGAAAATTAGACGAAAGCTACCTGGAAGTTGAAGATTGATTGAGATTCTTCTAGTCACCACGACATTAGGGATCACATCTTGAAAACAAAGCAAAAAGAATCAAAACCTCAGCAAGATTGAAGTATCAACTTTGATCCTCATTTTGAATTCTTGTAAGACGAATAAGGAGTTCCATGGAGATGAATACTTTGGTATGTGTTATGAAACAAGTCAAAATGTGATTAACAAGAAATTGATTTATTTAAGAAAACAAGAACTCAAAACCATCGCTGTGTTACTAACTATGCTTTTAAAGCAAACACGCTTGATTTGGCGCTTGATTTTCTAATCATTATTCCAATATATTGTTTTTCTAGTTAGTAAAAAACCGTCTCTCTGTCACTTGCTTAAACAATGTACAATGTGGAATTCACACAATGAGCAATAAATCAGTATCTCAAAGATTAATTTGTACAATCAACAGAGAATGTAACTAGCCAATCAGCGCGAAGCTAACAAGCTCAAGTTGTTAGCATAACCCATGGCGGGAAAAAATTGCGCACCAATGACTGCCTTAGTAGGGTAGGACACGGCAAATGTTTTTCGGTATAAACAAAATTGGAACTAGAATTCAAATTTCTCTCATTATAAACGCAGAATCCACTGTTTCTAAAATACTAAAAAGTTATGATCAATAAAATTATTTTTTCTTTCAAATTCGAGAGCTAGAACGATCTTCGAGAAAATGCTCAGGTTCCCCTCCCTTGATTTGATGATTGGATGCGGGTTTTACTTTGTTTGAGTTGCTGACAAATAATTCAGCTGATATGAATTCTCATGATACTCAATAATAAAAACTGAATTGTGGAGAGTCGTATTCGACGCAGCGAACTTACTTAACATTTGAAGGGAACTTACCTAAATTCTAATACTAGTTACATGTTCGTATAGATGCTAAGCTTTTATTCTGTGAATATTATACGGTATGCCTTATTCTGACCGGCCGCTTTATAACATGTTCCATGAATTAACATATTCAAACAGTATTTTTTAGCAGTTATCACTTTAATTCTAGAAATAGAAAGCTTGCGAATATGAAAAGACATAAAAGCAGAACTAGACGAGATGGAAAAGAACAACATCCTCACGAAAATCAAAGAAGGAGAGCCAACAGCATGGGTGAATATCCTGGTCTACCGGCGTAAAAGTAATGGACAATTACGAATATGTCTTGATCCGAAAGACCTGAATAGAGCTATTCTACGAGAACATCATGTTACCCCGACATTGGAGGAATTACTACCGAAGCTGAGCGGAGCAAAGAAATTCTCAATCGTTGATGCCAAATGCGGATAGTGGAACGTTGTCTTAGATGAGGAATCTAGTTATTTAACTACCTTTAACTCTCCCTTTGGACGCTACCGTTTTAATAGAATGCCATTCGGTCTGAAGATGTCACAGGATGTATTCCAGACAAAAATCGATCAGACCGTCTCCGGAAAAACAGAGGAAGATCACGACAATAATATATACGAGATGATGCAGCGATGCAAGGAAATAGGACTCAAACTAAACCCAGATAAATGTGTGATCAAGCAAAAGGAAATAAAGTTCTACAGTATCATTTGTGGCCAAGACGGTGTCCGCCCAAATCCAGACAAGGTCTCAGCAATGAAGCAGATGGAACCACCATCCAACAGACAAGAGTTGCAAACCTTTTTAGGCCTTGCTAACTACATGGGTTCGTTCATCCCAAACCTGAGCAGCTACACAGCACCACTGCGGGAGCTCCTCAAGGAAAAGAACTTGTTCAAGTGGAACCCTTCACACCAAGTATCCTTCGACAAAGTAAAAGACAGCATAATAATAATAATAACTTTATTAATGTGTCAGTAATTCCTAGCTTGCACTCAGTACAAGCTAATTGGGGACACCTGTCTACCTGTCTACTTTGATAAAATCATGTAATAATAAAACTTTACATTAGAATAAACTAAGTTAAGATATGAATTGATACATTATAAGACCCAACCCCAACCCCAACCCCAACCCACACCCCAATGTCCCTCCCCTTCCCTCTTACCCGTTATCTGATCATCAATATAATATGTACACTTCTTAAAAATATATACAAAGGTAAGAATTTGAAACTAAGTATAATTAAGACAAAGGCCGAGTTTAGATGCCGAAATCCCACATGCGCCGTATCCAACGCGAGCATCAGCAACGAGACAATCCTGACCTATGTCAACACTGAGAAGGAAACAACTTTACAGGTCGACGCGTCCCTGAAAGGGATCGGAGCTGTTCTCCTCCAAGACAGCAAACCTGTCGCTTTCGCCAGTAAAGCTCTTACTGATACAGGGTCTAGGTATGCAAATATCGAACGTGAACTGCTGGCAGTCGTTTATGGCTGTGAACAATTTCACATATATATCTGATCGTCCAGACTGCAGACCATAAGCCATTGGAGAGCATCCACCTCAAAGACCTGATGGCCGCTCCGCCAAGACTTCAGCGGATGCTACTTAGGCTCATTGCCAGAAATATGGGACATGAGCCTGCTCATACATGCGCAATGATGCGTTTCAGCTTACAAAATAGCCGCCGAGTCTTATAGGAAATGTATGGGGAATATAGAGCTTCCTCTATTTACGGCGAATAGGGTTTTATTTTCTCTGAGCTCCACATCGCGACAAACAACCCACCCTACAAGCTACTAAATAAGCGTAAAATGATCATTGAATCATGCGACATATTGGTTCCCGGACTACTTGCCTTTGAAAGGCTTTGAAAGCTCTAGATTCCATACATCGTCTATAAATCTGACCACACTTGACCCCAAAATCGTCTTATTTGAGCTCGAAAAAATCTAAAAGTAAAGGACCTCCTCCTCGATATCACCAAACGAGTGTTTAATAAATCCAAAACCGCTCAAAATAGACAGCATGCCTTCAGAATGGAGGTTCCCAAGAAGCTTGAAGTTAGGTTAAATTTTAAGCGATTCGACGCGTTGTTAGCTCGTAGTTTTCAGTTAAAAATGACAAGAAACCACAGAGAACTGCTCCAAACAGCTTCAAAACCCCCTAAATATCGCCACTTTGTTTTTACAAGCTCCTATTGACTGCTGAGATACAATAAGGAAGCTTAAATTAACGATTTAGGTTTGAAACTTGTTTTTTGTCCTTCATGGGTTTCCTGTGGTGAGGCTTATCAACAGAAAAATAATAGTTATTCTTTTGATTGTCAAGTAACTATTTTTTGGCAAGAATTGTTTTACTAACATCATAGTTGAATATAAATATGTGCTTGGAAACCATGTAGTTATATTTTTCCTCTAGAAAACCACTTCATTTTCATTCATGCGTAACACCGCTGACAATGTCCAATATTTCTGGCAATGTGCAGCCCTACAACATAACCATACAGTACAAACCCGGCCTTGACGTAGAAGTCCACGAGGTCATTCGTCAGTTCAGCGAGACCCTCATAGAGAAAATCGCAAAGAGTATTAGCTCTGATCCTGAGCTAATCGCACTCAAGGAACAAGTATACATTGGGTGGCCCCAAAAGAAGGACCAAGTGCCACAGATAATAAGGCAGTACTGGTCGTATAGAGACGAACTAACCATTGAAGACGCAGTCTTGCTGAAAGGTCACCGCATTATTATACCTAGTGAAATGCAATCAGACATCCTGAGGAAACTTCATGCACCCCATCAAGGCACAGAAAAGACCAAACTCCGCGCCAGAACATCCGTTTACTGAAGGGGTATAAACAGAGACATAGAAGAGACAACCAAGTCGTGCATCACGTGCCAGGAGCTACAGAAAGATCAACCAAAGGAACCACTTAAACCCAACAGAAACCCCCTCTAGAGCATGGCATACAGTTGGAACAGACCTTTTCCACCTGGATGGGTCAGACTACCTCCTGGTTGCTGATTATTGCTCAACGTACAATTTTGTCAGGGAATTACCAAAGGGACAAAGCAACAGCAAGACAGTAGTAACACTCATGAAACAGATATTTAGTGAACAAGGTATTCCCAATCTCGTGAGATCTGATAATGGAACCCAATATGATGGACAATCATTCAGAGATTTTGCGAAAGAATATGGCTTCCGACACATCACAAGTTTGCGATCAGGAACGCAACGCGTCCAAAAGGCAATGCTGTACCGCACCGAAAGGTTAAATAAGTTTGCCACTGTTCGATATGCATAATTACTACCTTCCTGTGTTGTCCTATGTTGTAATTTATTGCTTAATTAATAATTTGTTTAGTATCTGTATATTGCATGTAACATGTAAGCTGACCTCCACTGTAATTCAGCACATGCTGCCAAGTGGTTCATTAAACATATTCATCATCATCAAGTTCCCCTCACTTTCCTCAAATCAACGGGTTCATAGAGTCACAAGTGAAGACAATAAAGAACACCTTAAAGAAAGCACAAAAGTCTAAGACAGACCCATATTTAGCTCTGCTGTGTCTGAGAACCACACCCGTAGATAACAAGCTACCGACACCTGCTGAGCTTCTCTTAGGACGACCCCTACAAGACAACCTTCCAAGGAAGATCCAAAGAGATATAGCACAAGCGACGAAGTCATTGAAATGCTTGAACAAAGGCAGCAACAACAGAAGCATTACTTTGACAGAGGTTCCAGACCACTCCCAGAGCTACACTCAGGTTAGACTGTCAACATCCAAGAACCAACAACTCTCAAATGGAAACCTGCTGTAGTAAAGGAAAACATTCCAAGTCTTCCTCGATCCTACACAGTAACAACGCCTGAAGGAAGGGACCCGAGACGAAATCGCCGACATATAAAACGAGCTCCTGTAACTACCAAGCAGGAAGTTAATCAACCCCAACAAGATCCACCAACCAAGAATGTCTTAAGTTCTCAAGACAGTCATAACACTACAAGGAGTGGGCGGGCGATACGACCACCGGTTCGTTATGGATTTGAAGAAGGCTGAGTCACAGATTCGAAGATCCAACGAACAATTGTATAGCCAAGACATTAAGTTACTGTTACTGTTCATCGTTATAAGAGAAAGAGGGATGTAATAATATGCGTAATTATGCACAAATTATGCGGGCATGCGCAATGCGCGCACGTTACATGTGCGAGTTCAAGGATAGTGGTCTAAAAAGAAGTTAAGCGCAATTAAACAAGATAACCCAATAATATAGCCTCATATTCTATTACAATCACATCACGCCTTTCTTAAAACAACTAAGTGGCTTCCAGTAGCCCGTCAATTATATTATAGTAGTGCCCTGTTGGCGGTGTTCAAATGTATGACCGATTGTGCCCCAGAGTATCTTTAGTCGGCACAGTTTGTCAAACGCGCAGAAATAAGTAATCGAACTACTAGGAATTCGCAAAAATTCCTCTTTTTTAAACGGCCAGCGGCCAGAGAACGTTCTATTACAGAACAGTAAGTCTTTGGAATTCTCTTGATTCTTCTCTTAAACTTTGAAGAAATGTTAATATTTTTAAACAGTCGCTTAGATCTAGGTTATTACGAGAGTTTTTAGATGATCAGTGACCTCTCGTCCATTAGTCTAATATTTTTATTTATACACCTATCATTATCTATTTTTATTACTATCATATGATATATGAACACTATAGAGTAATTTATCCAATTATTTATATGTATTGATTATTTGAACGATTATTTAGTATTAAGATATCGTCCTTTAATACTTATTATCTTTTAGGTTTTAATATTTTAAGTTTCTTGGTTATGAGCGACGACCTTGACTTATGGTTAAGTTCGTTTTACCTCAATTTGAAGTTCATGTATGTATGTTTTAACATAAAAGTGTCATTATCAGTAAGGACCGGGCAGGAAACACGAATCGGGTTCGGCCGATTCCCTCCAAATTTTCAGTATTTGTTCCTTATCCGATAAGATTACGATCAGGGTTTTTCTTTTGAAAAAATATCTAATCCTCCGGATTTTGACCACCCCCCCTCATTTAAGAGTTATTTTGACAGGACGAGAGGCGAAATTTGGGTCAAGTTCCCGAACGGGGGTGTTCCTAAACCGCGAAAAAGCGAAATAGCGAAATAGCGAAAAAGCGAAATAGCGAAATAGACAGACATAAGGGATACCTAGGGAATAGACTGACTTCGTATTCATTTTAAGCAAAAGGATTTGGATCTTACGGTGTGTTACTGATAAATAAAGTTTATCTTAAAGGTTTTAATCATCAGCATGACATCACTGAACGAGTTATCGAATGCTTATTGTTATTTGGGTTTCAAATTGCTCTGACAAAATTTCCTTGGACCTTTTTATCTCTCAACTACGACAACTGGTTTTGTACCGGATGTGAGTAGATTTTTGACCCGCCGTCCCTCCCCTAGACGGGGTATTTTATTGTATGACAACGATAATTCGATTTCTGATTCCTGATTCAGAAAACAGAAATGCGATTTCTGATTCCTGATTCAGGAAACGGAAATCCAAAATCCACTATCAACTAATTAAAATCCTGTTTTCAGCCTAAGAAGGCATGCTAGAAAGAGTGCAAAAAGCCTGTTTTCCGTTTTCTGAAACAGAAATCTAAAATAAGTCTTGTACGATTCTTGATTTCTGATCCTAATAATCAGGTTGGCCGCAAAGCATCCTGATTGTATAGGGTCACAGATTCGTCCGCTTCTTGCATGTCAGACATGACATCACATTTAGTAAGTCTTGGTGTGAGCTCTGTGCGCGACGAGAATATCAGTGAGGTCAACTTGATCATGAATAGAGCCGGGCTCTTCGTTGCTACTGAAGAGGAAAAGCTCCCAATGACAATATGTCCAAGCCACAGAAAGAAGCTCACTACTGATTGGGCTGGCAGAAAGAGCAGCAAATGTTCGTATCCGACTCACCGGGGACCTAGAAAAGGCATCAAGAAAGTACGCCGCTTACTTCTGATACACCCTTCCAATCCGTCTCGTCTACATTCTTATTCCGAAGCACCCATCCAATCCATCTCATGTACTTTCTTATTCTTATAAACCCATCTAGTCCATGTCGTGTATTTTCTTATTGTGATATACCAATTCAATCCATCTCATGTACATTCTTATTCTGAAGAACCCCATCAGATCCATTTGATGTATATTCTTATTCTATACACCCATCCAATCCATCTCCTCTACATTCTTATTCTGATACACCCAATCAATCCATCACGTGTATTTTCTTATTCTGATACACCCGTCCAATCCATCTCGTGTATATTCTTATTCTGATACACCCATCGAATCCATCACATGTACATTATTATTCTGATAAACCCATCCAATCCATGTCATGTACATTCTTACTATGATGCGTCCATCCAATCCATCTCATGTACATTCTTAGTCTATACGCCCATCCAATCCATCTCGTGTACATTGTTACTCTGATACACCCATCCAAACCATCTCGTCTACATTCTTATTCTGATACACACATCCAATCCATCTCGTGTATATTCCTATTCTGATACACCCATCCAATCCATCTCGTCTACATTCTTATTTTGATACACCCGTCCAATCCATCTCGTCTACATTCTTATTCTGAAGTACCTATCCAATCCATCTCATGTACATTCATTATTCTGAAGGATCCATGCTATCCATCTCATGTTCTTTCTCTTCCTATACGCTCATCCAATCCATTTCGTCTACATTCTTATTATGAACAACCCATCCAATCCATCTCGTCTACATTCTTATTCTGAACCACCCATCCAATCCATCTCGTCTACATTCTTATTCTGATACACCCATCCAATCCATCTCGTCTACATTCTTTTTCTGATACACACATCCAATCCGTCTCGTCTACATTCTCATTTTTTTTCATTAAGCTGGAACTTATCAGTTCCAGATAGTTGGGCTAGTTGGTCAACTACTAATTGAATATCACTACTTTCGTTCTTATCTACTGTCTTTGATATCGTAATATCGTCAACGTACTTCCAGAGTTTGACACCTGGGACACAGAGATCATTGATCATCAGCACAAACAACACCGGCTGGTATCAAGCCCCACTCAGAAAGACAGTCTTGTCCCAGTTTAACTCTTTGCTTTCGATCTTTCAAAAAGTCCACAATCCACTGCACAATTGAAATTGGGAGGTCGTATTCCGCGAGCTTTCTGATCAGGATGTTGTGGTCGATAAGGTCGAAAGCCTTTCTAAAATCAAATAGGACGACCCTAGTTGTGGCGCCATTACCATCTGTGCTATTAAGCCACGAATGTATCACACTGACAAGCGCTTGTACGGTGGAAGACTTTGGAACAGTTCCGAATTGCTGACTATCGATCTTCGCCATAACTGCTGGTTTAACAAAACTATCAACAACGTACTCCTCCGCCAGCTTTGACTATATCGGAGTGAGGGAGATAGGACGAAGGTGCTTATTAACGTCATATATTGGTTTCTGTTTAGGGACTGGAATGATGTCAGCTTCTCGTCTACATTCTTATTCTGAACTACCCATCACATCCATCTCGTCTGCATTCTTATTCTGATACACCCATCCAATCTATCTCGTCTACATTCTTATTCTGATACACCCATCACATCCATCTCGTCTACATTCTTACTCTGAAGCACCCATCCAATCTATCTCGTCTACATTCTTATTCTGATACACCCATTCAATGTATCTCGTCTACATTCTTACTCTGATGCACCCATCTAATCCATCTCGTGTACATTCTTATTCTAAACCACCAATCCAATCCATCTCATTTATATTCTCATTTTGATACACCCATCCAATCCATCTGGTGTGCATTCTTATTCTGAAATACCCATCAAATCAAACTCATTTACATTCTTATTCTGAACTACCCATGCAATCCATCTCGTTTAAATTCTTATACTGATACAACCATGCAATCCATCTCGTGTACATTCTTATTCTGAACCACCAATCCAATCCATTTCATGTACCTTCTTATTCTAAAGCACCCATCCAATCCATCTCATTTATATTCTTATTCTGAACTACCCATCTAATCCATCTCGTCTACATTCTTATACTGATACACCCATCCAATCCATCTCGTCTACATTCTTATTTTGATACACCCATCCAATCCATCTCGTCTACATTCTTATTCTGAAGTACCTATCCAATCCATCTCATGTACATTCATTACTCTGAAGGATCCATGCTATCCATCTCATGTTCTTTCTCTTCCTATACGCTCATCCAATCCATCTCGTCTACATTCTTATTTTGAACAACCCATCCAATCTATCTTGTGTATATTCCTATTCTGAGACACCAATCGAATCCATCTCGTCTACATTCTTATTTTGATACACCCGTCCAATCCATCTCGTCTACATTCTTATTCTGAACAACCCATCCAATTCATCTCATTTATATTATTATTCTGATACACCCATGTAATCCATCATTCTTATTCTGATACACCCGTCCGATTCATCTCGTGTATATTCTTATTCTGATGCACCCATCGTATCCATCGCGTGTATTTCTTATTGACATATACCCATCCAATCCATCTCATGTACATTATTATTCTGATATACCCATCCAATCCATGTCATGTACATTCTTACTATGATGCGTCTATCCAATCCATTTCATGTACATTCTTAGTCTATACGCCCATCCAATCCATCTCATGTACATTCTTAGTCTATACGCCCATCCAATCCATCTCGTGAACATTCTTACTGTGATACGTTCATCCAATCAATCTTGCGTACATTCTTACTCTGATACGTCCATCCAATCTATCTCGTGTACATTCTTATACTCTGATGCGTCCATCCAATCCATCTCGTGTACATTAATATTCTGATACACCCATGTAATCCATCACGTGTATTTTCTTGTTCTGATACACCCATCCAATCCATCTCTTCTACATTCTTATTCTGATACACCCATCCAATCTATCTCGTCTACATTCTTATTCTGAACAACCCATCCCATTCATCTCCTCTACATTCTTATTCTGATACACCCATGGAATCCAGCACGTGTATTTTCTTATTCTGATACACCCGTCCGATCCATCTCGTGTATATTCTTATTCTGATGCACCCATCGTATCAATCGCGTGTATTTTCTTATTGACATATACCCATCCAATCCATCTCATGTACATTATTATTCTGATATACCCATCCAATCATGTCATGTACATTCTTACTATGTTGCGTCTATCCAATCCATTTCATGTACATTCTTAGTCTATACGCCCATCCAATCCATCTCATGTACATTCTTAGTCTATACGCCCATCCAAACCATCTCGTCTACATTCTTATTCTGAACAACCCATCCCATTCATCTCCTCTACATTCTTATTCTGATACACCCATGGAATCCAGCACGTGTATTTTCTTATTCTGATACACCCGTCCGATCCATCTCGTGTATATTCTTATTCTGATGCACCCATCGTATCAATCGCGTGTATTTTCTTATTGACATATACCCATCCAATCCATCTCATGTACATTATTATTCTGATATACCCATCCAATCATGTCATGTACATTCTTACTATGTTGCGTCTATCCAATCCATTTCATGTACATTCTTAGTCTATACGCCCATCCAATCCATCTTGTGAACATTCTTACTGTGATACGTTCATCCAATCAATCTTGCGTACATTCTTACTCTGATACGTCCATTTAATCTATCTCGTGTACATTCTTATACTCTGATGCGTCCATCCAATCCATCTCGTGTACATTCTTATTCTGATGCACCCATCCAATCCATCTCGTCTACATTCTTATACCGATACACCAATCCAATCCATCTCGTGTACATTCTTATTGTGATACACCCAACCAATCCATCTTGTCTACATTCTTATTCTGATACACCCGTCCAATCCATCTCGTCTTCATTTTTATTATGATACACCAATCCAATCTATCTCGTCTACATTCTTATTCTGAAACACCCATCCAATCGATCTCGTCTACATTCTTATTCTGAAACACCCATCCAATCCATCTCGTCTACATTCTTATTCTGATACACCCATCCAATTCATCTCGTCTACATTCTTTTTCTAATACACCCATCAAATCCGTCTCGTCTACATTCTTATTCTGATACACCCATCCAATCCATCTCGTGTACATTCTTATTCTGATACACCCATCTAATCTATCTCGTTGTTTTCTTATTGTGAACCACAAATCCAATCCATCTCATGTACATTCTTATTCTGAAGCACCCATCCAATCTATCTCGTCTACATTCTTATTTTGAACTACCCATCCAATCCATCTCGTGTACATTCTTATACTGATACACCCATCTAATCCATCTCGTCTACATTCTTATTCTGAACCACCAATCTAATCGATCTCATGTACATTCTTATTTTGATACACCCATCCAATCCATCTCGAGTACATTCTTATTCTATACGCCCATCCAATCCATCTGGTGTGCATTCTTATTCTGAAGCACTCATCCAATCAAACTCATTTACATTCTTATTCTGAACTACCCATGCAATCCATCTTGTCTACATTCTTATATTGATACACCCATCCAATCCATCTCGTCTACATTCTTATACTGATACACCCATCCAATCTATCTCGTCTACATTCTTATAGTGATACACCCATGCAATCCATCTCGTGTACATTCTTATTCTGATACACCCATCCAATCCATCTCATGTACATTCTTATTCTGATACACCCATCCAATCCATCTCATTTACATTCTTATTCTGAACTACCCATCCAATCCATCTCGTATACATTCTTATACTGATACATCCATCCAATCCATCTCGTGTACATTCATTATTCTGAAGGATCCATGCTATCCATCTCATGTTGTTTCTCTTCCTATACGCCCATCCAATCCATCTCGTCTACATTCTTATTATGAAGAACCAATCCAACCCATCTCGTCTACCTTCTTATTCTGAACCACCCATCCAAACCATCTCGTCTACATTCTTATTCTGATACACTCATCGAACCCATCTTTTCTACATTCTTATTTTGATACACCCGTCCAATCCATCTCGTCTACATTCTTATTCTGAAGTACCTATCCAATCCATCTCATGTACATTCACTATTCTGAAGGATCCATGCTATCCATCTCATGTTGTTTCTCTTCCTATACGCCCATCCAATCCATCTCGTCTACATTCTTATTATGAAGAACCAATCCAATCCATCTCGTCTACCTTCTTATTCTGAACCACCCATCCAAACCATCTCGTCTACATTCTTATTCTGATACACCCATCGAACCCATCTCGTCTACATTCTTATTTTGATACACCCGTCCAATCCATCTCGTCTACATTCTTATTCTGAGGTACCTATCCAATCCATCTGATGTACATTCATTATTCTGAAGGATCCATGCTATCCATCTCATGTTCTTTCTCTTCCTATTGTCACGAGGGTTTTTGCCTTTGCGGCGAGGAACTAGCTCGTCCCTTCGTGGCACAAAATATAGATACTTTCTTGGTTGTACTTGATCTTTATTGTAGACTCTGTACTGTCTTTGAATCTATATCCAACTCTGTATCTTTCTCTCTTCGGTCTCTAACTACGTGCTACAATCCCTTAAATAATGGTTGCGAGGTTGACAAGATGACGTCAAGCCTAATATCAGTTGACGTCATTTACAAGCGTTGTGATTGGTTGCTAAGAACGGTGAATAATAATCGACTAGTTCCCTATTCCCGAGGAGGAATTTGAACTATGTTAAAATTCTATTATTCATCGTACTTGGGGTTAAACCAAAGTTATGCCGTCGCTAGACCCTTAAGCGATCTGACAGGTGCTTAACTAGAATTTAGTCTTTAAACGAAATTTAACGAAATTGGCTAGCTCCAAAGTTGGGATATCAGGCATTAGCTGACAGCGCCCTGCTATGAATATTTCAGCAGCATTCGAGCTAGCAAAACCATAAATTGTCACTTATGATTACAAGATAATATTATATACAAAATGTCATCTCAGCAACATTTTCAATTAAGACTTGTTGTTTTGCATCTACCGATCTGTCAATTATTCTTTTGCCGCAATTAGTTTCATTGAATAGTACTGACATCTCGATTCCGCAAACATGAGCAGCTTCTGAACAGTCTTTTTACTTGTCATGTTTTCTTCTGCTCTCTATCTTGGAATCGAACTATCAGTGTCTCTTTTCCGACTTTATGGCACTACGGCGAACACCAACATCTGTTTTCCTTAATTCGATATAATTATTTTTCTGTTGCTGTATTTTCTTATTCACGTCCCGTCCCTCAGGAAAAATCTCTCCTCACACTATACGCCCATCCAATCCATCTCGTCTACATTGTTATACCGATACACCCATCCAATCCATCTCGTCTACATTCTTATTCTGATACACCCGTCCAATCCATCTCGTCTACATTCTTATTCTGATACACCCGTCCAATCCATCTCGTCTACATTTTTATTATGATACACCAATCCAATGTATCTCGTCTACATTCTTACTTTGATACGTCCATCCAATCTATCTCGTGTATATTCTTATACGCTGATGCGTCCATGCAATCCATCTCGTGTACATTCTTATTCTGACGCACCCATGTAATCCATCACGTGCATTTTCTTATTCTGATACACCCGTCCAATCCATCTCGTCTACATTCTTATTCTGATACACCCATCCAATCTATCTCGTCTACATTCTTATTCTGATACACCCGTCCAATTCATCTCGTCTACATTCTGATTCTGATACACCCATCCAATCCACCTCGTCTACCTTCTTATTCTGATACACACGTGCAATCCATCTCGTGTATATTCCTATTCTGATACACCCATCCAATCCATCTCGTCTACATTCTTATTTTGATACACCCGTCCAATCCATCTCGTCTACATTCTTATTCTGAAGTACCTATCCAATCCATCTCATGTACATTCATTATTCTGAAGGATCCATGCTATCCATCTCATGTTCTTTCTCTTCCTATACGCCCATCCAATCCATCTCGTCTACATTCTTATTATGAACAACCCATCCAATCCATCTCGTCTACTTTCTTATTCTGAACCACCCATCCAATCCATCTCGTCTACATTCTTATTCTGTTACACCCATCGAAACCATCTCGTCTACATTCTTATTCTGATACACCCATCCAATTCATCTCGTCTTCATTCTTATTCTATCTTCCAATCTGCTTATAAAGTCAATCACAGCACCGAGACAGCCTTACTTCGCGTAACAAATGACATCAATCTAGCACTCGACAGCCATAACGATGTCGTGTTAGTAATGCTTGATCTTTCCTCTGCGTTCGACACTATCGATTACAACATCCTAATCGACAGGCAACAAAGTCGATACGGGATCACTGGCACTGCTCTGGAGTGGATCACTTCCTACCTGACTAATCGTTCTTAATCGACTGTAATCAACCATTGCCAGTCTGACCCATCGTTACTGGAGTACGGCGTCCCTCAAGGATCCGTTCTGGGTCCTTTGTTATTCTCCTTATACGTTGCACCCATCGAAGATATCATTTGTGCACATGGCCTACAGCCGATGTTATATGCTGATGACACTCAAGTTTATCTTGTAGCTCAAAGATCTAACCAATCACAACTCATTGACAAACTGGAACATTGCATTCAAGATGTCACAAACTGGATGTTCAATAACAAACTAGTGTGTAACGGTACCAAGACTGATGTTGTGCACTTCTCATCTCGCCATTTACAGCAACACCCTATTAAATTGGTTGAAGTCGATGGCACAAAGATCAAGACAAAAACAGAGGTACGTGATCTTGGGGTGATGCTTGACAACAACCTCACCATGGCGTCTCAAGTAAACAGTGTATGCAAGTCCGCTTCGTTTGCTCTGAGGCGTATTGGCACTGTCAGAAAGTTCCTTGACCAAACTAATTCTGAAAAACTCATCCACGCATTTGTCACTTCTAAACTTGATTACTGTAACAGTCTTCTTTATGGCCTTCCTGACAAACAAATCAGTAATCTCCAACGCATCCAAAACTGTGCTGCACGAATCTTAACTAAGACCAAAAAAACTGATCACATCACTCCTGTTCTACGTAATCTCCATTGGCTCCCGATCCATAAGCGCATCATCTACAAGATACTTCTGCTGACCTTCAAGACCGTCAGTGGCTCAGCGCCAAGCTACCTCTGTGATCTTCTCAGTCTCCACCAGCCAACAAGAGTCTTACGCTCAAGCAAAGACCACCTACGCTTGTCAATCAAGCCATGCAACACCAATAGCTATGGTGCTCGTGCTTTTTCTGTATGCGCTCCTAAACTATATGGAATGATATTCCGCTGGAAGTACGGAGCCCTCCTTCCAAGGACGTTTTTAAGAAAAAACTAAAAACATTTTTATTTGATTGAAACAAATGAAACAACTGACATTAATTTTGCTGACCAAATTTTTGAATCTTCGTTTCCCTTCGTAATTTTAGACATTTAGACATTTGCAATGTATACATATATAATATATATCACTATTTTATTGAATTGTAAGAGCATTGAGATTTTTATATGGAATGCGCTCAAGAAATAAATTATTATTATTATTATTATTATTATTATTCTGATACACCCATCCAATCTATCTCGTCTACATTCTTATTCTGATACACCCATCCAATCCATCTCGTCTACATTCTTACTCTGAAGCACCCATCCAATCTATCTCTTCTACATTCTTATTCTGATACACCCATTCAATGGATGTAAATGGATTAAAAAAATAAATAAAGGGACTCAAATGGTGCTGAAAGTTTGTCAGAATACCGAACAAGGTACAAACAGCGAATAAAGCAAGTTTTAAAGGAAAATGTTGAATAAATTGTCTTATTTTTTATTTGTATCCTAACTTCCATACATTTCCCTATGAAACTAGCCTGTGTGCATCTAGAACGTAACTGTGGTTAAGTCTGTATTAACCAGAGTTAAAGTCGGGCTGCACGCAGGCCACTATAAAACATACACAGAAACTTTGCTTGGGCTTCCTGTGAGAATCCAAACCTTGCTTTGGTTGCTTTGTTGCAATCCAAACTAAAGTTGGACTGCCTGTGGTAAAACTAGTAGCGCAATGTATTGTGGGGGTAAACTCGGTCGGTAGCAAGAATCAACTGATGGCGGAGTATCTAGCGTCGATCTTTGGTACAGAAAAAGACAAGTAAGAATGAATGCTCAGATTGTTAAAAGTGAAAGCTGTCTGGTAAAGAAAGTCCAAAAACTTTTGAATTATAACATTTTAGTTCGATTTTTCGTCATTGGGAATTAGCAGTAGATTGAAAATTATCAGCTTGCATTCATGAATCTTAATTTAGGCTCTTTCTCAGTACATCAACCATTTTCAAACACATTAGAGAAGCTAAGCTTATTTGTTAATTAAATCTAAGTGATAATTTTTGGTTTCTGCATTTGATTTAACTGATCAATTTTTATTCTTGTCTCCATTAAGTATGACTACATGCTCTCCAATTTTGAAATAATTGGATGTAAAATATTCCGAGGAGATTGAATGAGACCGATAGGCCTAGTCCAATTTAGCAGTCAGAGGAATTTTTTGAATTCAACTATTTCCAAATTGGACAAGTACTGCATGATATCCTATGGGAGGTTTCACGCATAACATATTTCTGGTGGCAAATAGAAGCTGGCCGTCAAAGTTTATCAGTCCTGGTTGCAAAAGATGGCAAATTTGTTCTTGTATTTGTCTATAGAATTTTGCAAAAAACATAAGTTTAAAATGCTAGTGTGGCAAGTTTTCATATTATTATTTTCGAAAAGCAAAAAGCATGTTTAAGCGATTACTGAAAGCACAGAAGTCATGTCTGTCTTAAAGTTAACCAAAACAGTTTTTCGTCTTCACTGAAAGAACATTTGCGAAGCCATTTTGTGGTTGTAGCTCTGAGAAGAAGTGGCTTATAGACCAGAAAAACATGATTGCACTGCAAAAATAGTCCTTCAGTACCATTAACTAAGATTTCCTAAAAAAATCGACACAAAAATTGCAGATTAATTATGTAATAACAAACTTAAAATTATAAAAAAATAACACATAAATACAAAGTTAGAAAATAGTTCAAATGTAATGATATTGAATGGCCTAGCTTCTTGACTGGCTATATGCCAACAGTCAGCCAATCTAGTACTTTTGACACTTTTCTGTGGTGATGGTGCACTGTTTTACAAGATCTTATGATTTCCACAAGCAGTTGAACACTTAAGTAGTCAAATATTTTCATCCGTGTTGCGTTCCTTTTTGTGTATTTTTGTCCGTATTTACTTCTCGTATGTGACCTAAAATATTCTGAAGATACTTCTGAGAGTCTAGTAAAAGCATATTGCAGTTCCTTGTTAAGGAAACTTTCACAATTTTGACTGAAAGATTTAAAAAAAGAACAATTTTCTTCTTCCTTGATCTGCCATTTTGAATCCAGGACTAAAAGCAGACAAGCATACTTGTATTAAGGCATGTCATACTAATACATGATTATTGTTCTAGGGTAAATTGTTTTACTTCAAAATTGGAGCTTGTCGTCATGGAGACAGATGTTCTCGTCTTCACAATAAGCCAACATTTAGTCAGGTATATTGTTATTGTGTTTGTTATCATTCCAGCTGTCATTCATTCTTACTCTGAACTAAATACATGTATGATTATGTTATTATAGACAATTCTTCTTCCAAATATGTACCAAAACCCACAGAGTGCTGCTCAAGTAGCCGACAGAACTAGTAAGTACATGAATATCCCTTGACGTAATGTAAATATTAAGCAGGGCTCGAAATAATGGTGGGTCAAGGGACAATGTCCTTCCAAATTTGCTTAATGACCGGCCAAATCGGATTTTGAAAGGACAAATTGACCTGCCATATTTTGAGAGAGAAAATAATGACTTCCAATTTAATTATTGAATGAATCTTATGCAAACTTAATTATATTTCTAACTTTCCTATTTGAAATGAATAAATCAAAAGCGATTGAAGAGTTTCTGGTTGATTTTATATGTGTTGGTTGTTACGTGTCATGGCGATTTTTTGTGGACGGCTTGTTTAACTTTTAGTTGGGATTCCTGTGTTCTGCTTGCTGTGCATGCGTTGAGGCTCGCTGAATTTGTGTGATCAGAGTCATCAGCATTAAAACGAGGTTTTGCATAGAAACAAGGCTAAAACAAAAGTGGCAAACCATCGTTTGAGTGTACATTACAATGGACGTTTAGAAATGCTGTAACTTCTGCTGTAACAGAAAAAGCGCTACAAATACTTGCACATCAGGAACAAAAAGTATCAAATAAGTCTAAAGCTTAAAGGCACAATTTTGGAAAAAAAAGAAAAATAATTTTATAGTTTAAATAATTGCAGACCTCTCCAAGGGAAAAAAACCTATAAATTCAAAGAAAATTACCGTTAATTATTCACAGTTTTTGACCTTTCAAAAATCGATAATGACCTTCCAAAAATGTATTTGGAAGGACATCTTGTCCTGTGTATGTCCGGCCGTTATTTCGAGCCTAGTTAAGTAACAAGTAGGATTGGAATGATTTATTTAATTGACAGTAGTCTATTGCCCATTAACCTGTTGTGGCTTTGGTACTTGTCTCGATCAGTGGATGTAGCAATATATGAAAATTGACTATGTTGTTATATGGACTATCAGCAAGTACTAGCTAGAATTTGTTTGTGATGCATGTATGGAATTATTGATTACTGACATGTAAGCTGAAATTTAGGTACAAGCTAACTACAGTACAATAACCTTATGGCTAGCCAAGATAGATAGCTAAATTTTGTTTTAGATGTTAACTTAAGTATTATTAATTTTTTGTTTATTTCTTAGGCAGTACAATATCTGATATTGAGGCACAAGAACATTATGATAAGTTTTTCAAGGTAAGTAATGATGTTTTTTAAAGGCTTACCACTTCAATATATTTATGTTAGGGTTTCAACTGTTTCAAGCAGGGCATCTGACATGGTTGCACAGATCTGTACAATCGGGTCAATCCTGCACAATTTGTTTTTGCTTTGGATATTTTTCAGGGATTTTGATGTCGTCTGCATTCTGTTAGAAGTCAGAAGGCCTAACCAAGCAAAAAATATCAAAAAAAACCCTGCACAATCGACAATTTTTCCTGCACAATTTACATCCCAAATCCTGCACAATTTGCTTTTTTTCCCCACAACCTGTCAGATGCCCTGATTAAGCTCCCCATTATCTTGAACTTGAGGCCACATCCTTTTCCCTGGTCCAGGAGAGGTCAGAGACAACATTTGCAGAACCTACTAGATTTTTAAAGAGTAATTATTGATAATATTTCTTACTTTTTACAGGATGTCTTCCTTGAACTAGAAGAAAAAGTAAGTGTATTGGTAGTGTTTTTTATCATCTATTTTGTTATTATTATTATTATTATTATTATTATTATTATTATTATTATTATTATTATTATTATTATTATTATTATTATTATATTTAATGAGGAAGCCACACTCATTGGTGATGATTTTCAGGAGGGTCCTACAAAAAGAAAGTGTGTCCAACGTGGGGCACAAACCCATGACCCTGAGATTAAGAGTCTCGTGCTCTACCGACTGAGCTTTATACTTTATATACTTTATATAATATCAGGGCTTGAAATAAAAGCCAATCGATGGACAATGTCTGGCCAGAATTGAAACTTTGTCTTGCTAGACATTTTGACCAGTAACGTTCAGCCAGAAACCACCAGCTGAGTTGATTGCCTTCCCCGAAAGGAATTATGGGTCACTATTTTTGGTGAGCATTTTTCGAGCATTTTCCAAGCATTTTCCGAGTATAC
The DNA here is from genome assembly GCA_023349425.1 of Anthopleura sola. Lineage (NCBI taxonomy): Eukaryota > Metazoa > Cnidaria > Anthozoa > Actiniaria > Actiniidae > Anthopleura > Anthopleura sola. Next base: position 13,413 of record JALHLI010000047.1, on the reverse strand, counting down.
AATGTAGACTTTTCTTGTTGATTGAAATTAAATTCTGCCATCAGTTGGATTAGGATTTGCGATTAATTTAAAGAAGGAAGAACTCGTATTTCATAGATTCTCTTGGCAGAATAATGGTAAATGCTTATCAAAATACGATGTCAAAATCCTCAATTCTTATTGGTTGACCTTGAGTTTGTTCTGAAGGTCAACTCAGCTGGCAGGTATGACTGAGCTAAAACTAATAATTATGCTCATCATCGTGACCGGCAGCTGACCAATTGTTATTTCAAGCCCTGTAATGTGTTTTAACTCTTGTCTATTTTCAGTATGGTGAAATAGAAGAGATGAATGTCTGTGATAATCTTGGTGATCATCTTGTTGGCAATGTATATGTGAAATTCCGCTATGAAGAAGATGCAGAAAAGGCAGTAAACGACCTGAATAACTGATGGTATAATGGTAGGTATTACACCATGTCCTGGGCAACTAGTGGGTTATTGGCATCCAAATAGCTGTTAAGGTGGCCCACACCTAATGATTTGTTTGAGAGGCATGAATTTCAATTGCGTCTTTTCACAACAAAACCTTGTCCGATTTTCGAGAAATTTGAACTATGTACCAGTATTTGTTTTTATACTGTATGAATTGGGTAAAACATTTTGAGATAATGACAATGCAGGCCACAGTTGATTACAGATTACAAGGATTTCTGTTGCATTGTTCTACATCATCTATTGATGTCTTACAATGTGATCTTGTCTACTTTTAACACTACTATTATTTTGGTAACCCTTAATTGGCCTAAACTTGAGACTCAACGTCAAATGCGTTTAGCTAGAATGGTCTATGAATCGGTACATGACTTAGCTCCTGGCTATCTTAATCGCCAATTAGTAGTAAATCGCCCTAGCACTAATAATTACTGTTTGAGAAACATCGATGGGAAACTTGCCCTTCCTTTACCAAGAACAAACTTTTTGAAAAAAAGTTTTAGCTATTCTGGGGCCTCCTTATGGAATGGCCTACCGATTGAATTAAGACTGGCTAATTCCCTAAGGGCTTTCAAATCTCATTGCAAAAAACATTTCACCACATTCAATGACTAAGCTTCACATGGCACTCATGTAAAGCAGTTATTATTATTATTTATTTATTTAATTATTATTATTATTTTCTACTTTATTTATTTTGTAACTAGTTTTATTGTATTCTATATTTATGTATTTTCTTAACTGATGAGCTGTTCGTGTATAAATAAAATAAAATAAATAAAAACATAATTATTATTTCCATTTGACCAGGTCAACCTATATATGCAGAACTCTCACCTATTTCCGGATTTCCGGTAAGAACTAAACTTAACTCCTCATATTTACCATATTATTTACCATACCATACATTTTTCCTGTGACTATCTTGACTTAGTTTGATAATTAATACTGATTTGTGTTGTATTTCAGGGAAGCATGTTGCCGACAGTATGAAATGGGGTAAGTTTGTTGTGTTTTGTCTGTCTCTATATTTTCATTTCCCTTATAACTGAGTGTGAAACCATGAACAAAGAAACATTTTAGAAAGTAGGGATATTTGTTGGTCAAAAACAGAAATGAGGGCTTTTGGTAAACTTGTGAGCAAGCCGCAAAAGGATAATGACATGTCTTAACTTTTCTTAATCTTATTTACAAAAATGTTTAAGCCAAAGGGCCCTATTATAGTGTTTTCTTGTTGTTGTATAGTTTTGTGTATTACATAAGGTTTGTAAATCAATTTCTTTACCTAACTCCCTACGCAGTGAATGCACACGTGGAGGGTTTTGTAACTTCATGCACCTGCGGCCTATTTCCAAGGACGTGTGGTAAGTGTCCACCCAGCTTTTTATCACCTTAAAATTGTGTTCTTTTGTCCATCCGTAGAGAATGTTCTCGCGGAGGTTTTTGTAACTTCATGCACATGAGGCCTGTTTCAGGAGATTTGCAGTGAGTGTGTCTTCACTCCCCAACCATGCATAAATCCAACCAGGGATTACTTTGCTGTAATACAGACTTAACTTTCTGTCCATTGTCATCATTACAAGGCAATTATAAGGACTTTGAAAAGCAGCCAAGAAAATGTCATCACTAGTCTTACAAGCACTGCATGCCCTTAGGGATTGTTATGTATTGAATATGTTAGCTTGTCGTTAACAATAAGTTTTTCTTTCAGACGTGAACTGTACGGTCGAAACAGGAAATATGGGTAAGCAACTTTGTTAATCATAATTGCATTAACTAAAGGTTGTTGTCAAGGTTTGTGGCACATTTTGACAAAAACATTTTTTGTGCCAACTCTTTAAGGGGGGACTTACCTATTTAAAAGGTTTAAAAACCTCTAAAAAGGTTTTTCTTATATTATAACTTTATAGATAAAATCAATTTGTGAAATGGATAATTTTCTGATATGTGCGATGACGTCATCTCTCTTACGCAATTTATGACGTCATAGTTCATTAAAAATAAAAAACAAGCGTGCATTTGCTCGGATTGACTCACAAATAAGCGGATAATTTTTTTCAATTCATGTCAGTCATAATTTTGCTTATTTTTGGGTCAAAAGGACCTATTGCACGCTTGTTTTTTAAGTTTTTATGAAATATGACGTCATTAATGACGCAAGAGTGATCACACATCATCACACATATCATAAAATGGTCCATTTCACAAATTGGTTTCATTATGAGCTTAAAACATTAGAAAAACCTCTTAGGCATTTTTAAATCCTTTCCTTAGCAACTGTGGCTGGTAAATGGGTAAGTCCCCCCTTAAAGTGCATATAAGGGTTCACCAGTTTGTGTTTATTATGAAAGTTCTGACCCTAAAAATCACATAATCATTTTTTTTTTTATTCTGTTGCGATTTCATTATTTTTTTGACCTTACTGCTCTCCAGCATAGGAATTTTTCATGTGTACATGAGAGAATTATATAATTATATGGAGGGGGTAGGCTGCAGGTTGCAGGTTATAATGTTATTAGTTTGTAAAGAATCAACAGAATGGTTAAATTGAGCAAAAAAAATTTTTTGTTTGATTTCTGGCTTCATTTGTTTCACAAGTCCTTTACTGTTTCCTGATACATGTTTATAGTGTCACAATGACTTCAGTCATCTCAGCTGTTCATGGTCTAATTTTCGTTGTTTTGTATACAGCTATTTCAAAAAACGTTGACTACTGAATACCGCATACTGAATAGTGCATTCCAAGACCGAAATGCATTATGGGTTATGTAATGTTGTCTAAAGTGAAATAAATATTTATTAGATATAGAGAACAAATCACTGTATATTTACTTTTTATTTCAAATTAATGAGACCCACAATGCCTTTTGGTCTTGAAAAGCACTATTCAGTATGCAGTATTCAGTTTGCAGTATTCAGTATTCAACGTTTTTTGAAATAGCTGTATACAAAGGTGACTTATAGGTGAGAGAGTAAAAAGTCCTAAATAATTCCAACCTGTAATCTGCAGTCTATAGACCCCTTGCAGAACGTCGGAATGCTGCTCAATTTGGAGGACAAAACAACAGGTTCCAAATCTCAGGAGATTGAAATTCTTTTGTTTTGTCCTCCAAATTGAGCTGCTTAGACAGGACGTGAAAGTGGTCTATAACCTGCAATCTGTGACGTCAACCTACAAGTTACTCTCTTTAATAACCATAGATTGATTTAAAACATCAAACCTACGACTAGCTTTTTTTTGTAAATATTTGTCTTTTTGTTTCCTAACAGAAAAGGCAGAAAACAACCAGAGAATACGTGAGTGTTTATATGATAGAAAATCCCTTTTTTTATATTAGTTTGATTTCATTACCAATCAAAATCATTCATGTTATCAATATTGGTGAATCCACGATAATTGTTTTTATCTGGGTGGAGATGATGTGTCAAGGAAGCTTGCAAGAAAAGTTTTTTTTTCCAAAGTGCCTATCAACCCTGATGGTTTAGTTTGAAAATCACTTCTACAGTACGTGTAGGGTATGATCAGGAATGTGGAAAGGAGAAGTGGGCAATCACAGCCTACTTTTAAACTATAATTGTCTGATGGCCTCAGGGTTGCCTTGTTTGGCCATCATGTCGATATATACACACACCATTCTGATCTCTTGGAGTAATTACTCAACACCTCTAAGATCACTGTCTGGCCTCGCTTAAGAGTCACTGGTAGAACAACACACAAGAAAAGAGGAAAGATACCTTGGTTGACGTCATCTCATTTGCATTTCTAAATTTTAAACCTTTATATCTTTGAAATGAGAAGTCCATATCCTGTAAAACTGTGCCATTGTATTATACCCCAGGGACTGCTGAGCGTTATTTTGATTAGGGCGGGGCTAACGACCTCCAAAGGCTGAAGCACCGTACTTCCCCGGGAAAAAAAAGAATTTAATTGAGACCCTCGGAAGTGCGATTTTGAGTGGCATTTGCAATATATTTATGTTATAGGCCCCCAGCAACCCCTCCGCGGTCCCTGTACCCTACATACAGAAGGGATTTTGAAACTATACCGTCAAGGTTGACTCAATCTTGATAGGCATATGTTAATAAATTATATTTATTAATTTACTTTTATGATTTAGAATGAGTTCGAGAAGCCAGATCAAAAACTCGTGTTTCGTGTTTGATCTGGGGATCTAAACACCAAGAAACGGATCAAACACTCCCACTCGCTTTTGATCTATTACGTTCTAGTTTCTTCATGTTCCAAGGCTTAGAAGCTTCACTTACAGCACAGCTGTTGCAGGCATCATCGCAGTTTATCGTTATGACCTAGTCATAATTTATTAATACAAAATTTTCTTTCTTATCCAATCACCAGCGGTGGATATTCACCGCGGCGTTCTAGATCCAGGTCTCCTCCTAGACGGCGGTCTCGCTCAAGGTCACCACCTCGACGCGATCGATCACCAGGACGTGATAGATATTCCAGATACTAAGCCACAGGGTACCCAGTACAAGCTGTTTTAATATACTGTATGATCGAACAAATGTTTGAAATACATCTACATATGCAGCTTATTGTTGTAGTTAGTACTACAAGTGAATCTATCGCTTTTCATTCTTCTTCTGATATGTAAATGTAACATAATTGTGCTTTTTCAGTTTCGAATAAATCGTTTTTATCATATCCCTCAACTTTTGCAGAGTTTTGTTTTATCATGTAGATCTGTGTAGATTTTGTGTTATTCATCTCGGAGGAAATATCGAGTCAGCTGAGTTAATCGCCTTCCCCAAAAGAAGTTATGAATATTAATAAAACTTCGCTTAGTTATTAAGTTAATGCTACTCATTCCAAAAATAAAATACAAACGAGGGGTCACCGTGCTTGTTTGGGCGCTAGATGACGGTTATTTTTGGCAATTTTGGGGTCGTGCGATAAATATTTTCGAATCATGAAAATAGAACAAAGGCCCCACCAATTTCAGGAAGTCATTGCTAACATTAAAATATTAATGTTATTCTTTCTTTTATGAAGTGAAGCAACAGTTGGATGCCGAAAATTTGCCGAAAACTGCAACTGCTTTAAAATATAGGGACTTTTTAACTTCGATGTGTACCCCATTATCGGTCTGGAAACAGTTTTCCGCAGCAAGTTTTTGAGAATATCTCGAAAACGGAAGATAGAACTTTGTTTAAATTAAGACCAGACATGGACCTGTCACGTTGTGACATTGTCAACATATAGTGTACAAAGCTTAAGGCCCGGACTGGTCAGAAATTAGCAGGGGGGGAGGGTGGAAAAAGTGGGAGGATTATTACTTTTTGAGCCCCTGAAAAGGGAGGGTCATGAAAAAATAGTCAGTGAAAAAGGGAGGGTCACATAAATTTACGCTCTAGCAGATGCCCCTCAAGACACTGGAAATTGCATTTCCAAGGCTCTCAGTTTCAAAATTTCTCGGTGGTGGTGGTGTTGGGGGGGGGGGGGGGGGGGGGGATGCCCCTGCCCTATTTCTAGATACTCCCACCTTCGGTAGTCACTACCCTTATGCATGAGTCAATGTAAACCCCGACCCCCCACCCCGGGACAAGGTGGGGATTTGTAAAAAGCATGCTATCAAATGAGGAAAATTTCCCTGACCCTGGGGCCTTTTTTTAACTTCAAAGCCCCCACAACCTGGGGACAAAAAATCAATATAAAGTAATGAGAGCAGACAGAACTTCAAAAATTACAGCATGCAAACTTTTAAAAGATGAAAAAAAGGCATGCATAAATGGAAGAAACTGTTTTTCCAGGGTCCATCAAGCATGAGATTTTGTTATTCCTCATTCTGAAAGAAAAGCAAACATGAGCTCTTAAACAGTATTTATTGAACAGTTTCAAGCTTGGATGGTCAACAATTCAATAAAAAGACATGATAACTAGCTGTAAGCTAGAGTGTTTCTAATGAAACAGTATGGATAAAAAGTTAAATTTTACACCGTAAAAAATAAGAGAGATCACTTACTGACGTTTCGGACGCTAGTCCTTCGTCGGAGTAAAAGAGAGAATAAGAGTGGAAGGTAGTGTATATATGATAAAGATAGAAAATAGATAACCAATGAGAGCAAGGTAGGCAAGGTAACAAGAAAAAACAATAAGAAATAATAAAAAGACAAAAGAATAGATTAGTTAAAAGCGAAGCGTTCATTCATCCCATTGGGATTATGAGTGCCCAATAGGTGAATGAGCCGTATCTCTTTGGTTTTGCGACAATCATTGTTGCCACTAACCAAGGACAAACCGAAAACAATAAAGTCGGAACGTGAATAATTAGGTAAGTTGAAATGGCGGGAAACTGGTTTGGTTTGATCGTTCTTACGAATATCATAAAGATGGTCGCGGATACGATCACCGAAACGACGGCCAGTTTCACCAACATATAAAAGATTACAGCGAGAACATTTAATGCAGTAGATGACATTGAAAGTGGTACATTCAAAATGATCAGTGATTTTGAGTGATGATTTGGGACCAACAATAGAAGTGTGAGAAACAATATGCGGACAAGTATAACAACGGTTACGAGAACAACGAAAAGTGCCAGGATCCTTATTAGAAGGAAGAATCCCTTTAACTAAGAAAGAGCGAAGGTTACGATCACGCTTGTACGAGAAAAGAGGGCGGTCTTTAAAGTTGTTAGAAGTGTTAGTGTCAGACTCAAGTAAAGAAAAGTTACGGTTGACAATAGGCTTAATAGAGTTATTGATAGGATGATAAGTAAGTGTGAAGGGAGTGCGACTGTTAGAAGCACGAGTATTAGGAGTGAGTGCAGTGTTGCGATCAATGTTAGAGACTTTACGAAGAGCTTGATCGATAACATGGGCAGAATAGTTACGATTAAGAAAAAAAGAACGCATCTCAATGCGGCATTTGTTAGAGAAATCATCATCATCGCTGCATAAACGACGGAGACGAATAAATTGCGAAAAAGGAATGGCATTAAGAGTGTGCTTAGGGTGAGAGGAAGAATAAAGTAAATAAGAGTGGGAATCAGTGGGTTTATAATGAACACTAGTAGTAAGATGACGTCATGTTTTTCCATCACTGAGATGAACTACCGCTGGCTTAACATCTGCAGGCTCAACGAATCCCCACCTACCCTGGGGACAGACAAGATACCAAAGCTATCCAGTCCCGACCCCCTGGGAGATAAATATGGCCTCAATTCCACTACATTTCCCCTACTTATCCCCACCTTGTCCCGGGGTTTACATTGACTCATGCATTACTCCCCCTTCCAAAAAATGACCCAAAATTTCCGGCATACCTGAACTGAAAGACAATATTACTTGTTTTCAAGAACAAAACACAAACTATCAAACAAATAAATTATTATTATAATTAATCGAAATTAAGAGATTAAGAAAAACTGATTTCAACGATCCTTGTTAAGCATTGACAAGCGTGATCTGATCAGCATAGGGCAGATTCTATTAATTCAGGGAATGAAAAGTGCCAGTTACACCTTTTAAAACTAGGCAGCGCATGCGCAGGCCGCATGCAAAGGGAAAAGCACTGCAATTTCAACAAGGTAAATGTGATGAAGTATGTCTAGAATCGTGCCAGCAATCCATTTCCGTGATCAAAATTCGCAAATTCCAAAATCGTTGAAAGCGATTTAGAGAGGCAGTGCAACCGGAAGTCAAAGGGAAGGCGCTTTGTTCAAAATTTCACCCAAATAGGAAAATTGCTCGTTCTTAGTGGACTTCAATCTTAAAAATCTTAAAGAAACAGCTTTTACCTGGAGTGTTTGACACTAGAGGTTAGTACTTTCAATTTTATCATGTGAAGGCAAGGGCGAATCCAGGGGGAGGGTCCGGGGGGTCAGGACCCCCCTGTGATACGTAGGGTTGCACTGTATTTAAGTAAATTAAGTACGAATAACACATTTGGACCCCCCTCTCCAGGCCCGTAAAAATTATATGTCGTCGCACACATCTTTTTCTTTTTTTTTTTTTTTTTACTTCGGCGACTCTTTTCAACGTTCGGACCCCCCCTTTAACAAATTCCTGGATCCGCCCTTGGAAGGTTGTCTATCTCGTTCATTGAATAGATCGGCTGATAACTTGTTGCGAATATCGATGTAATTTTGTATTTTTATTTAGATTAGCTAAAGTTTAAGTACATTTTGTGAATTATTTTTACTTTTGCCCAAGCTTCATTTTTACACATAACGTTCGTCCTTGATCTTTTCAACTTTATAAGGTTGCAGAACTTAAAAAATGTGTACGACTACTGTTTCACCGTACCATACTTTGAATTGGTTGCTATTTAGCTGAATTGCAAGACAAATTTAAAAGAGCAGTGCACAAGTCTCCATGTCATTTGGTTGAAGCGTTTTCTCTGGCAGGTTGATGTTACTTTAATGTTCTTTAATGTTCTTTAATGTTCGGCTTTTAGAACAGGACAACATATAGTTTTTGTGTTATTGAATCTTATTTTTATCGCATTATTCACATTGTAAACTATGGCATTAGACCTTGAGGCCTGGCAATTAACGAGAAAAAATGCAAGTTTTACTTGTGCCCAAGGTGGAAATTACCATAAACGGAAGCTTATTAGTGTATTAGTAAGGTAAAGTCGAGACCTTTTTTTGGTCTATGGAAGGTATGACATGATAGAAACATGGTATTGACCTTATGGATATTTTTCGTTCGTACTGCATAAAAATCACTCAAAAGCTTTCAAAATAGTTTCATAACTCTCTGATGTATTTAACTGAATTAAACTCTTTTATGTTTTAAAATATTTTCCATTATTTGATCTTTTTGTAGTGTATTTGCGTTGGTTCCAGCAAAGCTTGCAAATGTGTCCTGATCGAGACTCAACTACACTGAAATCGCTGTCTAAATGGTCGAGTTACGGTGCAATGTTTTAGAAATATTGACGTTTAAAGGACTTCTACATATTGCACGACCTTCTCTCGATATCCTTTTGATATATTTAATATTTATACACAAGGATTACGATGTAAAAAGCCACCCAAATAAACCATCTTATTCAAATGTCCTTGTCGCTAGCTTATATTTATGCGTCTGCATGCCAGCGGTAATTATCATTAAAATTGATTTTTGTGCCCACTGTAGTACAAAATGCGTAATGCTCCAAAATCGGGAAGCGCATGCGCTGGCCGCCATCGAAGGGAAAACTCATGAGGTACTTAATTTTTGCATCCTTTCAACACATTGTATACCATTTCAAACTTTTGTATGATGAATATGTGGCTGTCGACTCGAAAGTTTATACTACTTCGACAGCCACACACACTTTACTATAAATTAAATACATAATTTTCAGTCACTTATCCTGCTTTCAAATTTGTAAATGTTATGTATAAATATTCATATTGTAAATATATGTGTGCGAATAAAACAAAAAGTTCAAAAAATAGTTATGTGATGTAAGAAATTAATATGCTCGTTTTATGCATGCTTATAACTTTCACGACCTGTTAGAGGCGTGAAACAAAATCAACACTCGTCAGTATCAGGTCGTGTGTATTGGACATACATGGCCAAAACTGGAGGTGTTTTGAAAAAGAATAACATTGACACTAAGTTTGAAAAAAGGCAAAAAAACTCAAAATTGTTCAAAACATTGGGCTATTGTCCATGGTTTTTGGATGAAGAGGACAATAATTGACTCTTCTTTTTTGAAATTGTGGATGAGTTATAATATAATAGTAGTATCTTTAGAACCTCCTCATACCTATCTCATGCTCCATTTTCGTTCTTCGTGTTTAGCAACGTTCTTCATTTATGACTGATGTTTCTCCTCCAGAAAGAAAAAAAAAACCTATTCAGTCAACAATAAAGAGTACATAGATTAAAAAAAGAACTACTATTGCTTTCTTTCCATTACCCCGTCACTGACTAAGCATTGAATATTTTTTCCACCTCACTTCTGCTAACTTTTTACCCGAGCAGTTTTTTTCAGTAATTCAGTAAGAGAACAAAAAACACCTCAAATATACTAAAAATGTGTGTATATGTATATACAGTCATTGTCAAAAAGGTCAAGGTCAAGGTCAAAAAAAGTATATTATTATGAACAATGAATTGAATCAGAGGCACTTCTTCATTACGAGTTGAACTGAAAATACTATTTTGCGTTTGAAAAAGGATGGAATTCTATAACTAGATTTAGATGTTGTAAACCAATAAATACTTTAGTAATATTCTATTTATACTCTTATATCAAATTTAATTTTGTTGGTCATTTTTGTGGGTAAAGCTTGATATGAATTTTGATTGTTCACATTGGTTATGTAGACAGGGCCAAGGTTTTCACGATTACGCGATACTGTTTTACACGGAACTAACAGATATTTTTATGATCAGAATAGGCAGCTGTATTTGCTTTTTTTGATATTGTTTCTATAATATTTAATTTTCATATTACACTTTGCTTTTTAGAGATTTCATGTTTGTTTTGTTTTTCAATTTGTACCTACGATCTCATCATATTATTTTAGTCGGTTCCTTTAAAAAACCTATATTTTTCCAGCATTTTGTTGCCAAAAGGATCCGAATCAGTTATTTCCTTATTAAAAGCTGAATTACTTTAACATAATAGACATTTTAGCAATCATTTGAGCTGAAAGATTTTTGGATGAAAAACTCGGTAGTTTGTAAGACTCGGCTACAAATAATTTGCTTTATTTAGTTTTGAATTTTATTCAATATATTCGAAAATTTGTGTATGATATATAAGATAGCTAATTAACTTTCTGTTTCTCCATAAACTTTTAATATTCATTAAAAGTCTTTTGTTTAAGTTTCAAACTCGGGAGCTCCTCACTTCTCGACGTCTAGTAGGGTGGCTTAGCGACAAAAAAGGGCCGTTTTGTGCACTTTTGAGTACAAGCACCAAACTTGGCACAGATGTTCCTTGAGTCATGACAAACAGATTCAGAAGGGGTGCCAAAAAATCGCACACTCAGGGGGAGGGGAGGGGCAATTTTGTCAAAGCACCATAATATCTCAAGACAAAAGGAAAAAGAAAAAGAAAAATATTTATTTTGCTTAGTAAAGTTAGTTTAAAACATTTTACAAAGATATTGGTTAATTTTATGGTATTTTATCGGGAAAGGGGAGGGGTATGGGCGTCAACCAAGCCCGTAAAGGGGGGGGGGGGGGGGGGAGGAGGCAGGTGGGATATACTTATTTTTAAATAAACCCTATTTTGCAACATGTCTATTTAAATAATACTCTACCGATTGAATGTTGTGCTTGTTATCAAAGAGCTAGAGAAGAGCTCCCATGCGATTTTGGCGGGAACACGACGTGTAGCAGGCTGGATGAAAGCAGGGAAGTTTGAATGACCGATTGCTATTAAACACTTTGGAATTTGTCCTAACTTCGATTTAGAAAACTGTAAGCTGTTTTATCCTTATTTGAAGAAAGCCGGTTATGTTTCTGCCATGCTCGGATACGGTGTACAGTCTGTTTTTTAATAACCCGGCCTTAACCTGAGCTTGTGGATCGCCTTTGGCACGGAAAAGTATTTTCTGATGATCAACACCACTTTGCGAAGCCTTGGGACCTAGAGAAGTGATGACGCTTCCACTACTCTCTGCCATCACCGGCTGCGATACCACATCGTCCTTCAAAGGAAGAGTGGAAAGTCTGTGTGGGATGCTTGGAATAAAGCTTTTCTAAGGGTTCTACATGGACAATACACCGCTTTACATACCAACTCTGTGGCATTTACTGGTCATTGAGTGATTTGTTAATATTTATGACAAGGTTAACGTCACACGAAGACAGAGCTTCACCAAAAAGGGTGGTAACTTTAAAGTATTCCACCAACGCAGATATGTTTGAGTTTGATATAAAGTATGAATTCTTTATAGCCAGGTTCTACACAGCTTTTCCCAGTCTCTAACATCTGATTCCTTTTACCCCTCACTTTTTCAGGACGCTCTTCTAGATCACTATAACAGAGCAGCGTGTACCACACGACCATCTAGATGACTTAAAAAAAAAACCGCAGAGGATTCCTGCCCCCAACGGGTTCGGCTACACGGGAGATGAGAAACAACCGCTGGCAGCCAGTTTGGACAAGACTCGATCCCAGAAGCGTCTAAAGCCTGCAGTGAATTGCTGAAGTGCGGATGCAAGACTGGATGTTCCAGCTATCCGTTGCAAATGCTTAAAGCCTGGGCAAACATTCACTGCACAGAGCTTTGCAACCGTACTGAAGTTTGCCAGCATTCCGACACTTAGGAATATATTACTTGAATTATATCGTTTAGGACTTTTGCGTGAGGGCCAAAACCATTTAGCTTAGAAATCAATGTGACCAGATCTTGGCTATTTTTGAGAGCCTGATTAAGTAAATTGAGTTACGTTGATCAAGATATGACTCTAATGTATAGCCTAATTTACTGATAGAATGATCCTTATCAAGAAGAACTTGAACAATGTCTCGCAACTATACTTCCTACTTGCCAAACCGTGACTTCCCTTGATATTCAGAAATATTTTCTACCATTTTCGTATTGTAAATAATATTTGAACAGATATTGGTTTGATTGGCAGATCAAAATGTTACCAGTTATCTCTATATTTCTGCTATTTGACATAGCTGCACAACGGCCTCGTGGTTTCCCGTGAAAATCACAAATTAAGAGAACTTTTCCGAACTTTTCGATATCTTCATGATAAGCTCGACATTCAATCGCGAGAGTATTAATTAAGTCTAGACATTTTGCAAAATAGTTCAGTTTATAAGGGTTTATTTAAAAATAAGTATATCCCATCCGGTCCCCTCCCACTATTAGCACTTGCTTGGTTGGTGCCCATACCCCTCCCCTCCCCGATAAAATACCATAAAATTAACCAATATCTTGTTAAAATGTTTTAAACTAGCTTTACTTAGTAAAATAAATGTTTTCCTGTCTCTTTTTCCTTTTGTCTT